>CM042164.1:79177411-79319911 GCA_023376005.1 Doryteuthis pealeii | reverse complement strand
GTTATTTATGAGCATATTCCCCAAACTTCTGGGCCCATCAGTCGAACCTCGCGCCTGTGCAACTCACAATTCTTGTGCATTTGGATGGACGCGTGTAGGCCCCAACATCCGGGCACCTGAATTGCACCTTGCGTCCATCCAGCGCCTAAATCACATTTCTTTGCATTCGGGAGGCAGGCAAGACAATGTCTTGCTCTTTTTCCAAATGAGTATGGTGGTACTTGTTCTCTGTCACACTGAGGCATGTAGAGTACCTTTTCATCGCCATTATACCAGATCCACCCTGACCCGGAGTGCTAGTACCTGTTAGGCTCCCATCTATGAGTTAAATAAAAAAATGAGTTTAAAAAAATGTCTCTGAATGTTTGAGATGAGTCCAATTGGACACATGGCCTAGTAGATAAAGGAGTTAGGTTAAGACAGTTCAAGGTGACAGTTATCTCTGGACTGTAGGTTCAATCCTGGTCAAGGGCAGCAGTAACAAGAATAATAATTAACACAGCTTAACGCCTCTACCCCAGCTATGGTTAACGGAATGAGAACAGGATACCCCGTGGACTGAATAAAGTATTAGGTTCAAAGTTCCATGATAGCTCCCAATTATGACAAGAAGGTTCCCGAGTCCGACAAGAAATACGTGAAAAAGGTCGGAGGGCACATCGGCTGAAATGTTGTAGAGATAACAATGAAAATGAGGACAATAGTCTGAATAATGCAGATAATACTAAAAAAATGTGTTAAAAAATTGAGTTTAATTAAAAAAATTGTAATAACTAGCAAGCATAAATAAAAGAAAACATCTTTGGCATAAAATAACCCAACAAGGGTTGACATGCCATAAAATCCAACCAACCAAACAAACAAACCATATAAAATATAATTTCAGAATGCCATTCTTTGCCTTCCAAAATTATTTGACTCAAAAAGGGACAATGAAGAATTTTAGTTTTTAGTTTGCCATATTCAAAAGGGAAAAATAAGATGATGAAACTTGTGATTTATTATCTAAAATACACACGTTGGATTTTTTCAGATATCTATGGCTCAAGATTTCAAATACTTTTTAAAGTAACCAAATCCTTAGCACTTAAAAGATTAGTCGGTATATTTGTTCAGTTATAACCCCTGCAATATAATGCTGTAAAGATCTATCTATTTATCTATCTATCTATCTATTGCAATTTGTTCATGTCTATCTATCTATCTATTACAATCTGTTCATATCTATCTATCTATTGCAATTTGTTCATATCTATCTATCTATTGCTATTTGTTCATATATATATATATATATATATATTTATTGCAGTCTGTTCATATCTATCTATCTATCTATTGCAAATTTGTTCATATCTATCTCTCTATCTCTCTATCTATATATTTATTGCAATCTGTTCATATCTATCCATCTATCTATATATATATATATATATATATAAGACATCACTCAATAAGTCCTGGGCCTAACTAATAAAACAACTTTTAATGGTTCTTCAGGATAATTATCCTGAAGAACCATTCGGGTGAAACGTAGGTAGATAGTATCTAACTCATTTAGGTCACTTAGCTTAATTTCGCTAGGATGGTCAGCTGTGTACTGTGGCCGAGGCGATAAAGTGATTCACTAGTGTTTCAATGTGTCTGCTGAAGTCCCGGTTTCGATTTCTGTCGGAGGAAAATCGTTAGTATATACCGCTGATGAGACTTAATAAAGTCGAAACAGTCTGTACGGTATTTTACACACCGAGCCATCCTTTGCCGGGATTACACTTGTCAAGTTCATTTTCTATAAGAAAAAGTATCGAATTTTATGCGATACATGCGTTGTAAGTGCCTTCAAGTAAAAATTTAATATATATATATATATATATATATATATATATACCACAACACACACACACACACACACACACACATATATATATATATACACACACACACACACATATATATATATACACACACACACATATATATATATATATACACACATATATATACACATATATATATATACACATATATATATAATATATATATATATATATATACACACACACAACACATATATATATATATACACACACACAATATATATATATATATATATATATATCACACACACACATATATATTATATATATACATATATATATATTCAAACACACACAGAAATGGATCAGTGACCTGTGTTCCAATCCTGAAAAAGGTTGTTTCCAGCTGTAGTTGTATCAGTGCTACTGTATAGCAGCATCATGTAATGCTGCTATAATTTAACAAAACTTTGATTCTGCCCACTTATGGTTCTAAAAGTCCCACCATAAGTCTTAAAATTGACCTCCCTCCCTTCTTCTGTCCCTCCTTCTGTCCCCCTCCCCCAGCCTCAGTATTACAAAAGGCATCTTGAAGTCTGTTATTCTTTTGAAACAAATCAAAGACTAAGCAAAACAGAAACAAAAGAAGAAAGTTGAATTTATGACAGACATGTATTGTTCGTCTTACTCGGATGGTTTGGGTGATATGGAGCAGGTGACCGTACAGCTGTTTTCTTGTGGGGTTTTGTTTCCATGTTTTGTTTAGGATCACACCCAGCATGACTGTCCAGCACCCATTTAGTTTATTCTCTTGGCACTTCCTTAGGGTTGAAGTGGTAATGGAGATTATGTAACTGTCTCTCTGTAACCGAAACTACGCCACCAGTTACTTCACGATTGCTTTTTAATTACTTAGGTTATATTCGCAACGATTATGAAATAATCATTATTTAATCATCCAGTATCCGTGCAGAGCTGGTCAATGTATGTCCTTGCTGGACGGCCCACACTGGCATGCCCATGTGCTGACTTCCACAGGAGGACATCAATTATGACTTCGTCCTTGCTTCTCCAGCAGTATCCTGCATGTCTTGTTCATCTTACTCGGATGGTTTGGATTATATGGGGCAAGTGACTGTACAGCTGTTTTCTTGTGAGGTGTTGTTTGCACGTTTTGTTTAGGATCGCACACAGCATTATTGTCTAGTTTATTATCTAGGCACTTCCTTAGGGTTCAAGTGGTAATGGAGATTATGTAACTGTCTCTCTGTAACCGAAACTACGTCACCAGTTACTTCACGATTTCTTTTTAATTACTTAGGTTATATTCACAATGATTATGAAATAATCATTATTTAATCTTAATTAGCATTTTATTTAGTAACGATGAACTCTATAAAAAATTTAACTTAGTCGATTTGCCTCAAAACTGCCAATGTTATTAATGTTATTTTCCCGCATCCCACCATGCTGGTCAGACACAAAGGTCCATTTTTGTGGGGCCACCCACGAGCCAAAACTCATGGGATGGCCTCAGTATCACAGAAGGCATCTTGAAGTCTGTTGTTCTTTGGAAACAAATCAAAGACTAACCAAAACAGAAACAAAAGAAGGAAATTGAATTTATGACAGGCGTTAAAGATTTGCTTATTTATCATCTGACCTTTTGTCATCCGAAATCACCAGACTACATATGTAGCGATTAAACAAAGTCTGCCAAATTGTCCTGCCCCCCTCCCCCTCCCCGATAACATTGGAAGTAAATTTTAGTTTGTCCCAATTATGGGCAAACATATCACAACAACACAGCATTGTCCATTTGTTTGAGACTCGAATGACACTGGTATTTCGATTGATTAAGACTGTTGTATTTGTCCAACTGACCTTCCAATGTTTCATTATATTTATTATTATGTTTTTGTTTTAACTTAACAGGTTTGTATTTAGGATTTTCCTTCTAGACTGGTTGCTTAAACAAGGTTAAAGAGCTCAGTCTGCCCTACTATTTACCCATAGCTGGAGGGAGAGTAGGATATGAGTGCTATGGGAAATGCAAACAGCTTTGTTATCATGCCTTCTCTATACATAGCCCTGTCCTTCTGAAGGCGTTGGCACTGTGCTTTGTTGTGTGTAGGTAAACTCCCTCAAACAATGAAGACTCTGACAAAATACTGTGGGTACAAGACAGGTTTATTCACCATATGAAGGTGTAAAAAGCTGAAACATAAAATAATTAGTCAGTTAAGACCAAATAAATCTAACCATAACTAGTAAAAAAAAAAACACCCTCCAGGTGATGTAAAAATTAATTTCTGAAAGCTATTGCTTGATGCAGGGGGAGTTAAAAATTAAATTTATCTATATATCTGTTAAGTTTCTGACCGCCATCCTTGGCCAGTTGTAAAGGACTTAAAGTAAGAAGTCCTGAGCTATGATATCCTTTGGTAAGTGAGTTATGTAATCCTACGTGGTGTCAAAGGTCCAGTGATATAATCCTATGTTCCGTCGTCCACGAAGGTTCAAAGCATTGTGAGTAGGTATGACCAGAACAGCCAGTATAAATAACAATATCAGCAGCAGAGTACTGCCAGTGGTTGGCCAATAGGTTGGTCACATGATTATTGGTGAGTCCATAAGTAGAACTGGACATCTTGCACACACTTTATATCCCAAAAATGCCAACAATATCATCATAGGAAATGGAATTAGTGATAAGTTCCAATCCTGAATAAGGTTGTTTCAAGCTGTAGCTGTATCAGTACTACTGTATAGCAGCACCACTTGGACTTTAACAAAACAATTGGAAAAAAAACTAGATGGGAACGACACAAGGTTGCTGTGTGCTGTCTTGAACAAATCTTGGAAGCAGCACTCCACAAAAAGCAACTGTACCAATCCTGAATAAGGTTGTTTCAAGCTGTAGCTGTATCAGTACTACTGTATAGCAGCACCACTTGGACTTTAACAAAACGATTGGAAAAAAAACTTGATGGAAACGACACAAGGTTGCTGTGTGCTGTCTTGAACAAATCTTGGTAGCAGCACTCCACAAAAAGCAACTGAACTAATCCTGAATAAGGTTGTTTCAAGCTGTAGCTGTATCAGTACTACTGTATAGCAGCACTCTACAAAAAGCAACTGTATGACCACTTATCTTCGATCACTGAAACCGTCCAAGTAAGACAAATAAGACATGCCAGACACAGCTACAAAATAAGGATGAACCTATAAGTGACAATTTTCTGTGGACACCTACTCATGGACACACCAGAGTGGGCTGACCAGCCTAAACTTATATGGATTAGATCGGTGCAAGTATTGGATGTTGTGAAAAGGATTTGTCAGGAGTGATGGCCGATAGGGATGGGTGGTGAGAGAGAGTTATGGGAATCTGTGATGATGATAATGATGATGATGTTTCACTTTGCACTCATGCCCTTGGAAAAGCCATCTCTTCTCTGCTCTGCAATGGGAAACATAGTAGGGCAGACTGGGTTCTTTAGCCTTAGTTTGGCAACCAGTCTAGGAGAAGGAAAACTCTGAATTCAAACTGACTTTAATCTGCTTAAAAATTGACTCTGTGTCACATCCTACCTGTGCTGTAGGAGTTGCATAAATACACATAGACACACGCACACACACACACACACACACATATATATATATATATATATATATATATATATATATATATATTAACTCAGTTGGTAGAGCGCCTGCCTAGGAATTGCAAGGTTATGAGTTTGATATGGTTCCTTGCCAACTCGGTATAGGAGTAGCATAGATTGGGTAATCTGATCTGTGCAGTAAAGTGGGGAGCTGATGGTAGGTGTGGCACAACGCCTCAGCAAAAACCTCCCCTGTCTAGGGCTATCAAATAGGGGATAGACTCCCTTGCCATTTAGCTGATACCGACAATAGGCAACTCTGCCAACTTTACTTACTTTACTCATATATATATATATATATATATAGCTATAATGTGTACATAAATAACCTACTCGAGTTTCACCATAAGGATCTTCAGGGTTAAATCCACTGAATTAATCAAGATATATTTTAATTACAGTTAATTGCGGGATTTATAATTTATATTAAGGGCCGGGTTAGCTCAGTCGGTAGAGCGTATGGCAAGGTTCCTAGTTCGATACCGGTCCCCGCCAACTCAGCGTATGAGTAGCACAGGGATCTGTGCGATAAAGTAAGAAGCTGATGGTAGGTGTAGCACTCCACCTCTGATGCTACAACAATCTCCTTGGGCTAGCGCTATTGAAAAGGGGATAGACTCCCTCGCTGATTGGCTGATACTGACTTTAGGCCGCCCCGACGACTTTACTTTACTTACTTATAATTTTTATTAGTTATAACACTGACTTATCCAAATAAAACTTATACCAACCAAATATTGAGACCAACCCAATATTTTTACCGGTAAGTCATTCCCTTTACATATATATATATATATATATATATATATATAATGACTGTCACTCCTCAAATCAATCCAAACATGGAAAGTATATATTCACCTAATCCCTCCACCATGGACAGTAAATGTCACAATTTTAATTTGGATTTAGAATTTACCAAGGTTAAAGAAGCCAGTCTATCCTACTATTTACTCATAGCTGGGGGGTGGGGGTGGGAGCAGTAAACCTCTTTCTCTCTTTCCATTTCCCTTTTGTATCAGTATTCCTTTCTTCCTCTCTTCCTTTGTCTTTCTTTCTTTTTTTCTTTCTTTCAATGCATCACTGTTCTCTTCTTTCAATCTTTCTTTCTCTCTTTCTCTCTTCCTTTACTTTCTTCCTTCCTTTCTTTTTTTCTTTGTATCACTATTCTCTTCTTCCTCTTTTTTCTCTTTCTTTCTTTGTATTAATATTCTATTCTTCCATTATTTCTTTCTTTCTTTCTCTCTTTCTTTCTTTTGTTGTATCACAATTCTCTTCTTCTCTCTTTCTTTCTTTCTTTGTTTCTTTCTTTGTTTGTATTATCACTCTCTTCTTCCCCTCTTCCTCTCTCTCTCTCTCTCTCTCTTCTTCTTTCTTTCTTTCTTTTGTTGTATCGCTATATTCTTCTTCCTCTTTTTCTTCCTTCCTTCCTTTGTATCATCACTCTCTTCTTTCTTTCTTTCTTTTTATCACAATTCTCTTCTTTCTCTCTTTCTTCCTCTCTTTGTTTCTCTCTTTGTTTCTCTCTTTGTTTCTTTCTTTCTTTGTATCATCACTCTCTTCTTTTGTTCTTTCTTTTTATCACAATTCTCTTCTTTCTCTCTTTCTTCCTCTCTTTCTTTCTTTCTCTCTTTGTTTCTCTCTTTGTTTCTTCTTTCTTTGTACCATCACTCTCTTCTTTCTTTCTTTCTTTCTTTCTATTAACTAAATACTACATTCTAGAGATGATTGCACTGATTGTACATGAGGAATGCCTGAAGCTACAAATTAGTAAATACAGTCCATTGATTTTTCAGAGCACAGGCGAAAATCTAAACTAGTTTTGATGTCAAGATACTATTATTATTATTATTATTATTTATTATTATTATTATTATTATTGCTTTGATTTCCTAGGAAACTAAAACTGTTGATGTTCTCTAGAAAGATCCTTGTCTGTTTATTTTTTTCTATTCTCTTCATTGATTTAGTTTTTTGACTGGTCAGTTCTCTGATCTTCTTCAGGTGAAATGTTTTAGCTCATTACTGTTTATTGTTGGTCAATTTTGTACATAGCCCAGTTAGCGGTCCTTGTCATGTTAGTCAGGTGACTTCTTGCTGGTTCTGTGGGGTTCTTACTATTTCTTTTTAAATTTAAGGGTGGGCTGAAAAATTCATAGGCTGAAAACTTCATGTTATGACAAAACATTTGCTGTTAATGACATATTTGACCAATGGGATCAAAGCACTGCCGTTAAATAAGTAAAGTAAGTAAAGTCGTTGGGGCGGCCTAAAGTCGTTATCCCAATCTAGTCTATCCCAATCTAGTCTATCCCAATCTAGACCAAGGAGATTGTTTTGGCGTATGAGGTGGGGCACCACACCTACCCTCAGCTCCTTACTTTACCGCACAGATCCCTGTGCTAGTCATACGCTGAGTTGGCGAGGACTAGTATCGAACTAGGAACCTTGTGGTTTCTAGCCGAATGCTCTACCGACTGAGCTAACTCGGCCCCTATGTAGGGGCCGGGTTAGCCGTTAAATAGTCCTTCTTAATTATCATCTTTTTACTTGGGTCTATCTCTGCTATCTGATCTGCATTCTTTTTTTATCTTCTGTCTTCTTGGGTTCTCTTGGGATTGTCTTGTTTTGTTCTTGGGTTGTTTTTGGGTCTCATCTTCATATTCATCATTTTAGTTCTTCTTAACAATGAACATGAAGACATAGTTGTTTTTGAATATCTTTATTTTCATGTGTGGGTAATTCCATGTCAAATCATCCAGAAAAAAATAAAATTGCTACCCACCCACTTCAATTTTTCTGAAATTTTGTCCAGGTGTGGACTATGTTAAAGTTAGACAATCCCCCAAATTTGAGCTTCCAATTCCAAAAATTGGCAGGATTGTGTTGATTTTTATAATTCACTCCTGGACAAAATTTCAGAAAAATTGAAGAATGTGGGTGACATGGCCTGGATGATTTAACATGGAATTATCCATGTGTTAAAGATCTTTGTGTTGCATAATTGTATGGTGGCATAGGGTTTTGACAACACCCTGTAACGAGAATGCAAAGGGGATGGAAAAATACCAGTGACGGTTAGGACCCCTGACCCCAAAGGTGGGAAATTCATGAGTCACGAGATAGTTAGGTAGTCAGTTTCAACCAAAATGCGACACAGGGTAGACGTGCGACTGCAAGGTTGAACTCAGACCACATAGTGAAAATGGGCAATAAAGCTTTGTTCGAGGACTAACAAAGTCTTGTTAATTATTTGCATAACTTTGAAAGAAATAGCCCTTAATAAGAAGCCCTTAGAAAAGAAGATGAAACAACCACTAGACAAAGAAGTTAGAAAGAAGTAAAGGAAACAGACCAGACGATCACAGATGGCCGAAAGGAAGAAGATAGAGAAGGTATGCAAGTAAGTCACTTGACTCTATCCGTCTGTCTCTCTCTAAATGCGTAATTCTCTCTATCACACAAGAACTCTTGTTGTGTACCTGCAATGGCTATATAACACTTGTCTCAATTTATAAATTAGATGAAATATGAATTAGAAGAAATGACTTCATATGTATTGCTAAACAAGTGGTTGACCCTCTAGCACCTTTAGGATAAAAAGGGTTTGTTATAAGATCAATTTGAAGAATATGATTAGGATTTAACCATATATGTGCTAGGACTTGACATAACCAGATGATTTATTTGATCAAGCTTCTCTGACCACCTGTCTAGCCCATGTAAGTTGTGAAGTGGACTGTTGCAGGTCCCGTGACCACTTGGTACCCGGGTCACTGACCGCTCAATGACCAGAATCCCTTTCTCGGGCATTTGAAAAAACTGTAGAATATGAGGGTCAAAGTGATAATTGTAGTTGGTGTACTTGGAACGATCCCCAAAAGTTTACAAAATAGACTGGGGGAATTGGACATCAGAGGAAGAATTGAGACCATACTGTAAACAGCATTGTTAAAATTGGCAAGAATACTTAGAAAAGTCCTGGAGACCTGAGGAGACTTGTTATCACTCAGACTCCAGCAAAAAACCATCAGCTAATGCTGGCGTGAAAAACTCACATAATAATAATAATAATAATAATAATAATAATAATAATAATAATAATAATAATAATAAATTAATAGAAAACAGACTAGAGGAATTGGAAATCAGAGGAAGAATTGAGACCATCCAGACAACAGTATTGTTGAGATCGGATAGAATACTGAGAAGAGTCCTGGAGACTTGATAAGACCTACTGTCACTCATTGTCATTGGGGAAGGGGTCTTAAAGCTCTGCAGTTGGCATATTCTACAGTCCCAGCCGATACTCCCAGACCAGTCAGTCATCAGAATCCCTTTCTCAATCATTACAGGTCGTCATCCATGGCCAACTGGTGGCGCTGTAAGATTCAAAGTGATAATACTTGAGATAAAACTCCGACAAGGGTTAATAGACAAAACATTTTATATACACAGCTCAAGAATTAAACAGGGTACATAATACATAGAGGTGTACATAAACATACATGCAAAAGTAGAGATAATGACACATTCATGAATGGTAAAAAGATAAACATAAAAGCCACAGACATGAGACTAGGAATAGTCCATGCTGTGTGAATCACTTACAGTAATGTAAGGGGGGCGCAGCCCCAACGAGAAGGTGTAGACCGTGTCTAACCCATGTGTCTCGTAGGTCGGCCGGCAAAAAGAGAAAGAGACGTTCAAACCAGCCGCTTAAATATAACAGGCCCCTAGCGGGAACCAGCAAACTAAATAAGCAGACAACTCTCCAGGCAAATACGAAAGTAATGCCACAGCGCCATTGGGGATAGGGTCTTACTCTTCTGCAGTGGTGCAGTTGGTGTATCCCAAAGCCCCAACTGATAGCAGTTTCTAAACAAGAGTATTTATTAAAGAATTTATCAAAACAACTTGTAGGATAAAAAGTTGAGATTTATTTTAACTAAGTTGGATTTAAAGTGAAAGTGAAAGTGAAACAGCATGAGACAAAAAAAAAGAAGGAAAGAGAAAGAGCTAAAACTTTCTTTTTCACTATTAGAATCTACTTAACCTTATGGAAGAACTTGATATTTTCACAGAAGCATCAAAGACAACTTTGGTAAAACTATCCAAAATATCATTCTGTCTTGAAGACTTGTCTGAATTCTTAAGAAGGGATATTGAATCATTTATCTGAATCAATATTATTCACTGATATTATATATATATATATATATATATATATATATATATATTTAATATGTACATACTGTCTCATCAAATGAGATAGTGTTAACTATACACTGTGATAATATACACACATATATATATGTATATTTATATACATATATATATATATATATATATATATATATATGGACATATACATATATATATAAATGTATATATATATATACATATGTGTCTATGTGTACATATACATATATACATATATATATATATATATGTACATATATATGTGTAGATGTATATGTGTAGATATATTTGTACATATTATATATATATAATATATACATACATTACATGTACATATATATATGTATAAGTACATATATACATATATATATACATACATATGAACATATATATATAGAAACCACAAGGTCCCTAGTTCGATACCGGCCCTCGCCAACTCAGCGTATGAATAGTACATGAATCTGTGCGGTAAAGTAAGGAGCTGATGGTAGGTTTGGCGCTCCACTTCAGACGCAAAAATAATCTCCTTGGTCTAGTGCTATTGAAAAGGGGATAGACTCCCTCGCTGATTGGCTGGTACCGACTTTAGGCCACCCGACTACTAAAGATGGCGAAAGTGGGGATAATCCCTCATACAATAGTTGTCATCAATTGGAAACTTACTGTCACTTACTGGGGGGGGGGAGCTTCATGCCTTTTGCAAAGAGAATTAGCGTTAAGTGAAACCCAAATAACCTTGTGTATGTGTTATATACTCGTGTTCAACATGGAGTATATAAACGGGGAGAGAGTTATCTGGTATATGATAGAGAGAGACAGAGAGATAGATTAGAGAAATACAAACCTGAACTAAATCGAACTTAACCACAGGCATACATACACACAACAATAACTTTACTACACAGACATATATAATCTACATAATAGAACACACAAACTATGTAATGTATGTACGTACATATATGAGTGCATAAAAAAACTCTCTCCAAAATACACCCAACACAACCATAAACAGAGAGAAGAGAGAGAGAGAGAGACAGACAGACAGACAGACAGACAGACAGAGATGAAATATTTGATAGTCTTTCTTTTTAATTCTGCTTGCTGATTGTATTTCTTCGTCTATGTCGTCGGCTGCCATGTTATCTGGTTAACTTTTATTCAAGGGCTGCTTTTCTTCTCCTGTTCTTCTCCCAGGACTGGACATTGTCTTTTGTATTTAATTAATACAACAACAAGACTTGGTTTTACTTGATCAAGTTTTATTTCTTAACCCATATTGATTCCGCCACGGGGAGGAGATGGACCCGGGAGAGCCTAGAATTACGTCTGCTCTCCCTGAAAGCTGGGTCCAATCTGTTAAACTAAACTATTCCTACGCGTCCAATTGCGCGCCTTTTGTCAAGCGGTCAAGGTCATTAACCATCCATTGTCGATAACTTTCCATAGACTCCCTGATTTTATATCAAACATACCTTAATTTAAATATTCTAACTTAAGGTAAATTCTGTGGGAATTTTTTGGTATATAAAGTGTGCTACAATACACCACTTAAATTTATAGACTAAGCTAGGTTACGTGGTTTAAACCTCAGCCAATAAACAGCCCAACTGCTTGGGTGGTTGACTACTTAAGCACTGATACTGAGAGACGTCCATTTGCAATCATTGACGAAGGACTTGCAAAATACCGAGGAGCACCAAGGAACAACCAAAGGATTCTTTACCAAGGATTTCCGCTGGACAAGCGCACTTGCTTGATGGCCCATAAAATCGTAACACGTTCACATTTTATGACTGCCGCGCATACAGCACGGGTATCCATGACAATCTTTCGCCAACCTTCCCTATCATTCATTACACCTGGAAGCTCCTCTGCGGAGCAACCAGCATCCTCACATAGCTGGTCAATGTAGGTCCTTGCTCGGCGCCCCACACTTGCATGTCCATGTGTTGGCTTCCACAGGAGAACGTCGCCAATGAGTTCATCCTTGTTTCTCCAGCAGTGTCCCGCATGTCTTGTCTGTCTCACACGAATGATGCTATACAGAGACACTAAAGCGATGGTACGCTCACCTGATGGCGACACAGATTTCTTTGACATTGCCACAGGAGTCCTTCAAGGAGACACATTGGCACTATATACATTTATAATATGCCTAGACTACGTACTCCGAACATCATCAGATACCATAAAAGAAAAAGGTTTCACACTAAAAAGGGCAAGAAGCAGGCGATATCCCGCACAAACAATCACAGATGCGGACTATGCTGATGACCTTGCACTTCTTGCAGATACACCAGCACAGGCTGAATCACTGCTACATAGCTTAGAGGAGGCAGCAAAGAATATAGGCCTCTATGTGAACTCCAATAAAACAGAGTTCATAAGTTTCAAAAATAAAGGAAACATCTGACTGCCCATAAATAGTAATATATAAATTGAACTTGGGTTGTTGGTTTCATTTCTTCTCTGCAGGTTTGTATCTTCGTCTTCATTGTTATAACAGTCACAACATTTTATCCATTTTACCCTGAGGCCTTCCTCAGCCATCTGTTAGGGTTGGTAACCTTTTGGAAGTTTCAATCCAAGCCCTTTATTCAGTTCTATGGGAGGGGGAAGGGGGTAGATTGTACTCTTTTTCTCATTCATGCTTCATGTACTACCTAATGTCAATAATGGTATAAATCTTAGACTGCCGACGAACAAAGAGTATCTTGTATGCTTGCATTTTTTCTCTAAAAATTTCCCTTCAGTTGATTTGTAATCTCAATCCATGAAATATTATCTACTTAGGGCAGTGCATCCTCATTTTGCAATAATGGGGGGTGGGGTGGTGGTGGCCACAAAAGGTTTTTGAAGTCAACAAATATTTTATAAGCTTTGTTCTTCCAGATTTATCAACAGCTATTTGTATATATACAATTATTGCTTTGTATATATATATATATATATATATATATATATATATATATATATATATATATATATATATGGTGATTGCCGCTTCTTCACAGAATAAGGCCATTTCTACAAGTATTTCAGTTGTGAGTAATTTTGAGTAGTTGTGAGCATGCAGATGGCCCACGGTTCCAGCTTGTTTTTATGTACCCTGTCACACATATGAAACCCTCAGCATACAGGCCCTGCCATACAGGTCAGACTTCAATGTGGGAAATGTTTCCATGGTGTGTCATGTGTTTCTTCAGGGTGGAGGGCTCGAGTCACCTTACCTCAAACTTCTTACAGCTACCATCGGCCAGTCTTTCCATGATGATGTGTATCCAGCCCACTCTCTTCTATCAATTGGTCCTTATCGCTGAACGGACTTCTGCAAGGGCATCGATGTCGGCCCCATATAGAGATGCTCCCCTATCATGATACCAGTACGTAGTTAGGTGTTTCCCTATCTCTCAAGATTGGGAAGTGTCCAGACCTTCCAGGTGGCCATTCTTTGTCTTGTTTTGTGTCGTAGTATTTTCTTGTTTTCAGCCCAGCTTGTTTTCAGTCCAGCTAATGTGGACATCCGTCGAAATGCTGGTTTCTGGCCAGCTTGATAGGTGAACCGGCATTTGTTTAGGTCACCTTTTCTGGACACTTCCCAAATGGCTGGGTGAACAGTATTAACCAGGGGCTGCTCATTCACCCACAACCTCGCAGAGGCATGTTGCTGTTCAATCAGCAATGTGGTGATGCTAAGTAGGTCACGAGTCACGCCGTATGTAGATTCACATCTGCGTGCTTCCAGTACGTCAGGCCTGCACAACTCATCATTCCTCCATCACTCTGGGACTTGTAGAAATATCTGCACATGTTTTGTTTTACATGATGTGCGCTTGTGTGACACGCACTGCATGCTCTCCTTCCCCAAAGTCAAGTATCAGTGACAAGCCGAGGCAAGATGACTGGGAGACTTTGGGGAACGCAGGTAGATGATCTGACGAGATCTACGGGTCCACCACACCGGAAAAAAAAAGTCCATAGGTTCCGTTTTCTATTAAAACGAAATGGTTTAGGGGCAAAATTTAAATGCCATTTGCCCAATAGTGTTAATACAATATTTAACATTTAAAATAAAAATAAGTTACCTAGCTTAAGAGTCGAGTTCAGATAAAATGGTCTCTCAGCATCTACATTTTTATATTGACAAAATTATTTTCCTATTTCTACGTGAGTAGGTAGGTCCGGGATGGTGGAAGGGGGCTATTAGTTCTAGGAAGACATGCTAAATGACCAGACAAGATAAATGAAACTGTACATTTTTTCCTCTTTCTTACATGTTCATGTAAACGAAATGGTTTAGGGGCAAAATTTAAATGCCATTTGCCCAATAGTGTTAATACAATATTTAACATTTAAAATAAAAATAAGTTACTTAGCTTAAGAGTCGAGTTCAGATAAAATGGTCTCTCAGCATCTACATTTTTATATTGACAAAATTATATATATATATATATATATATATATATATATATATGTAAGTATATTGAGAAAAATGAAAAAAACACAGGTTTAAATGGGTTAAGTGGTAAGTTTATTGGCCGACGCTGCAGTGTTTCGATCTATTAATTAGATCATCTTCAGGGCATTTGTTAGTATGTGGAAGGTGATAAGAAACTCACCACTTAACCCATTTAAACCTGTGTTTTTTCATTTTTCTCAATGTACTTACATACCGTCGGATTCACTTCCTTTCTTCACACACAAACACACACACACACACACACACACACACACATATATATATATATATATATATATATATATATATATATATATATATATATTATTGATGAGAAAGGTGTTATAGGCATTTTTAAAATGTGTGTACTGCATTGGAAATTAATTTTGTTTAAGGATGGTTTGTATTGTTTTATGTATAGAGCTTCTAGTATTTGGAGTTTTTGTTTATTTTTTCTTTGTGTAGAATATGTGTATTTTCCAGTAGAATATTTCGGTAATTAGAGTGTGGGCATGAATGTAATTTTAGGTGTTGTGAAATGGAGCTATTATCTGTTAAATGGAGGGTTAGACGACGTGACAATGTGGTTGAGGTGAATCCAATGTATGTATTTTCATTTTCTGGGAGACTGCAGTACACACAATGCAGTACACACATTTTAAAATGCTTATAACACCTTTCTCATTAATTCTTCTCCTTCCAGCCTCTACACACACAACACACACACACACACACAACACACACAACACACACATATATATATTATATATATATATATATATATATATATTGGGTGAATACTCTAAAGGACTCTTGACAGCAGAAATGTGTAGTAAACAAAAATAATAATATGGCAATTTAATATATTTACAGAATTTTTCCTTTTATATATCCATTTTTCTCTTGATGCATTTATCCAATGTTTATATATATATATATATATATATATATATATATATATATATATATAAAATTTGATTACACACACACACACATACAAAAAAAAAACGAAAAAAATACATTTTAATGTCCAAACCTTACGTTCTCACTCTTGTCAGCTGATTTTTCATCTTAAAAAATTACATATACTTTCACTTTAAAAAAAATCAAATTACATGAAACACCAAAAGTTTTGTGTTAGTCTAGTAAAAAATAATACAAAAAATTAGATCTTAAACTTGTACCAATTTTTGAGAAAATGGCATCAAATATTGTAGACAAAAATGCGCTGAAAAATCTTTGGTTTTGCAATAATGGGGGGGGGGGGGTCATATTTTTAATTTGAACTAGTTATAATTTCGTCATTTAATTTCATTTTGACGAAATAAAAGGACAACATTTCGTAGTTTAGATACTGAAATTGTTAGACTTTCTGATCAATATTTTGGCCAAATTTTGCAAAATCGATGATTTTTCAGTGCATTTTTGTCTACGATCTTTCATGCAATTTCTTCAAAAATTGGCACAACTTACAGATTTAATTTTTGGTTTCAGGACTAGCGCTAGTGAAAAGGGGATAGACTCCCTCGCTGATTGGCTGGTGCCGACTTTAGGCCACCCGACTACTAAAGTTGGCGAAAGTGGGGATAATCTTTGACTCTCCCTCATACAATAATTGTCATCAATCGGAAACTTACTATCACTTACAGGGGGGGGGGGGAGAGCTTCATGCCTTTCGAAAGAGAATTAGCATTAAGTGAAACCAAATAACCTTGTGTATGTGTTATATACTCGTGTTCAACATGGAGTATATAAACGGGGAGAAAGTTCTCTGGTATATGATAGAGAGAGACAGAGATAGATTAGCGAAATACAACTTTCAGTGTTTCATGTAATTTGATATTCTAAAAAAGTGAAAAATCGACCTACCCTAACATACGTGTTTTTTCTCCACTTGTGGGTGAATTAACGGAAACAATAATGTAAGATTTGAAAGTTTCCTTATTTTAGTGGACAAACACAACAAGTAAGTGTCAAAGTGTTAATAATCTAGAATGACAAAAAAATCAACAATATAGTAGACATTAATCTGATTAATTATTTGTCTACGATTTTGTCTTCATCTTTTCAAACAAGAAAACCTATTACAAAACCAATACGCTAAATTGAAACTATCTAATGGGCAAAAAATGAAGAAGAAGAAGAAGAAGAAGAAAGAAGAAGAAGAAGAAGAAGAAGAAGAAGGATTGGGGAGATAAGAAGAATTACAAAAATACATAAGAAAAAGAAGGAAAATTATAGTGTGAAGAAGAAGAAAAAGAAAAAGAAGGATTGGAGAGGTAAGAAGAATTACAAAATACATAAGAAAAAGAAGGAAAATTATAGTGTGAAGAAGAAGAAAAAGAAAAGAAGGATTGGAGAGGTAAGAAGAATTACAAAAATACATAAGAAAAGAAGGAAAATTATAGTGTGAAGAAGAAGAAAAAGAAAAAGAAGGATTGGAGAGGTAAGAAGAATTACAAAATACATAAGAAAAGAAGGAAAATTTATAGTGTGAAGAAGAAGAAGAAAAAGAAGGATTGGAGAGGTAAGAAGAATTACAAAATACATAAGAAAGAAGGAAAATTATAGTGTGAAGAAGAAGAAAAAGAAAAAGAAGGATTGGGAGATAAGAAGAATTACAAAAATACATAAGAAAAAGAAGGAAAATTATAGTGTGAAGAAGAAGAAAAGAAAAAGAAGGATTGGGGAGATAAGAATAATTACAAAAATACATAAGAAAAAGAAGGAAAATTATAGTGTGAAGAAGAAGAAAAGAAAAGAAGGATTGGAGAGGTAAGAAGAATTACAAAAATACATAAAAGAAGGAAAATTATAGTGTGAAGAAGAAGAAAAAGAAAAAGAAGGATTGGGGAGATAAGAATTACAAAAATACATAAGAAAAAGAAGGAAAATTATAGTGTGAAGAAGAAGAAAAAGAAAAAGAAGGATTGGAGAGGTAAGAAGAATTACAAAAATACATAAGAAAAAGAAGGAAAATTATAGTGTGAAGAAGAAGAAAAAGAAAAAGAAGGATTGGGGAGATAAGAAGAATTACAAAATACATAAGAAAAAGAAGGAAAATTATAGTGTGAAGAAGAAAAAAAAAAGAAGGATTGGAGAGGTAAGAAGAATTACAAAAATACATAAGAAAAAGAAGGAAAATTATAGTGTGAAGAAGAAGAAAAAGAAAAAGAAGGATTGGAGAGGTAAGAAGAATTACAAAAAATACATAAGAAAAAGAAGGAAAATTATAGTGTGAAGAAGAAGAAAAAGAAAAGAAGGATTGGAGAGGTAAGAAGAATTACAAAAATACATAAGAAAAAGAAGGAAAATTATAGTGTGAAGAAGAAGAAAAAGAAAAAGAAGGATTGGAGAGGTAAGAAGAATTACAAAAATACATAAGAAAAAGAAGGAAAATTATAGTGTGAAGAAGAAGAAAAAGAAGGATTGGAGAGGTAAGAAGAATTACAAAAATACATAAAAAAGAAGGAAAATTATAGTGTGAAGAAGAAAAAGAAAAAGAAGGATTGGAGAGGTAAGAAGAATTACAAAAATACATAAGAAAAAGAAGGAAAATTATAGTGTGAAGAAGAAGAAAAAGAAAAAGAAGGATTGGAGAGGTAAGAAGAATTACAAAAATACATAAGAAAAGAAGGAAAATTATAGTGTGAAGAAGAAGAAAAAGAAAAAGAAGGATTGGAGAGGTAAGAAGAATTACAAAAATACATAAGAAAAAGAAGGAAAATTATAGTGTGAAGAAGAAGAAAAAGAAAAAGAAGGATTGGAGAGGTAAGAAGAATTACAAAAATACATAAGAAAAAGAAGGAAAATTATAGTGTGAAGAAGAAGAAAAAGAAAAAGAAGGATTGGAGAGGTAAGAAGAATTAAAAATACATAAGAAAAAGAAGGAAAATTATAGTGTGAAGAAGAAGAAAAAAGAAGGATTGGAGAGAGAAGAATTACAAAAATACATAAGAAAAAGAAGGAAAATTATAGTGTGAAGAAAAAGAAAAAGAAAAAGAAGGATTGGAGAGGTAAGAAGAATTACAAAAATATGAGAAAAAAGGAACATTATAGTGTGAAGAAGAAGAAAAGAAAAAGAAGGATTGGAGAGGTAAGAAGAATTACAAATACATAAGAAAAAGAAGGAAAATTATAGTGTGAAGAAGAAGAAAAAGAAAAAGAAGGATTGGAGAGGTAAGAAGAATTACAAAAA
This sequence comes from Doryteuthis pealeii, assembly GCA_023376005.1. Classification (NCBI taxonomy): domain Eukaryota; kingdom Metazoa; phylum Mollusca; class Cephalopoda; order Myopsida; family Loliginidae; genus Doryteuthis; species Doryteuthis pealeii. The sequence goes on along the minus strand of CM042164.1, from coordinate 79,300,567 downwards.
TACATAAGAAAAGAAGGAAAATTATAGTGTGAAGAAGAAGAAAAAGAAAAGAAGGATTGGAGAGGTAAGAAGAATTACAAAAATACATAAGAAAAAGAAGGAAAATTATAGTGTGAAGAAGAAGAAAAAGAAAAAGAAGGATTGGAGAGGTAAGAAGAATTACAAAAATACATAAGAAAAAGAAGGAAAATTATAGTGTGAAGAAGAAGAAAAGAAAAAGAAGGATTGGAGAGGTAAGAAGAATTACAAAAATACATAAGAAAAAGAAGGAAAATTATAGTGTGAAGAAAAGAAAGAAAAAGAAGGATTGGAGAGGTAAGAAGAATTACAAAAATATGAGAAAAAAAGGAACATTATAGTGTGAAGAAGAAGAAAAGAAAAGAAGGATTGGAGAGGTAAGAAGAATTACAAAAATACATAAGAAAAAGAAGGAAAATTATAGTGTGAAGAAGAAGAAAAAGAAAAAGAAGGATTGGAGAGGTAAGAAGAATTACAAAAATACATAAGAAAAAGAAGGAAAATTATAGTGTGAAGAAGAAGAAAAAGAAAAAGAAGGATTGGAGAGGTAAGAAGAATTACAAAAATATGAGAAAAAGAAGAAACATTATTGCGTGAAAAAGAAGGAGGAGAAGATGAAGAAATGATAAAACCACGGAATTTAAAGACAAAAACCCACTGAATAATGTAATGATTGCTTCATATTAATCATTTTTACGATTGTATTTTCATTTGTATTTGTTAAAATATTTTTTCTTCCCTTGATTCCATTTTGTCTAGACGTGACGAACATTTTCTTTTCTTTTCTTATTTGCATGGGAAAATAAAGCAAATAGTTGAAACTATTGATTATTTGTTGATTAAATTTTGATTAGCTTCAAGCTTATCTTCTTTTCAATGGATGTTATCTTCAATATTTTACCGATTATTACAAAACAAATTTTATTTCCTTTCATTCAGACTAATTTCCCCCATCTTGTTGGCTCATTGCACGGCTCTTTTCAACGAGACGAGGTAAATTCAGAGCAGAACACAATGTATAATTGACCATCAAGTACCTTCGTGCAATGCTGTGTGCAGTTGCAATTGAATTCTTAGCTTTGTGCCGTGTGCAACTGTAGTTAAAGTTCTAGAACTGTGCCATGTGCAATAGTGTAGGTCGATTTTTCACTTTTAAAAATATCAAATTGTCCATCTATGCGAAAGTTGTATATTAGTATACTGAATAAGTAAAAAGTAAAGTCGTCGGAGTGGCCTAAAGTCGGTATCAGCCAATCGGCGAGGGAGTCTATCCCCTTTCACTAGCGCTAGACCAAGGAGATTGTTTTGGCGTCTGAGGTGGAGCGCCACACCTACCATCAGCTCCTTACTGTACTGCACAGTTCTCTGTGCTACTCATCCGTTGAGTTGGCGAGGGCCAGTATCGAACTAGGAACCTTGTGGTTTCTAGCCGAACGCTCTACCGACTGAGCTAACCCGCTCTTATACTGAATACTGATACAAAAAATTAGATTTTTTACTTGTTTTTACAACATTTGGCCTAGAAATTGGTTAGAAAATTTACCATTTTCAATATTTAAATCAGAAAATGTTATTTTATTTTATTAAAATGAAACGAATTGAATATTATAAATAGAATTCTAATTAAAAATATGTAAATTTTCTAAGCAATTTCTAGGCCAAATGCTGTAAAAACAAGGAATTTTTTGGTGAATTTTAGCAGATGATCTTTGATGCTATTTCCCCAAACAATGGTACAAGCAAAAGATCTAGATTTTTGTATCAGTATTCAGTATACTAATATACAACTTTGCATAGATGGACAATTTGATATTTAAAAAAAGTGAAAAATCGACCTACCCTAATGTGCAACTAGTGTCCATCTTTTTCTTAATACAAAATAGTGTTTTTTTTTTCTGACAATAAAATGGTGACCATTTCTTTTAATACAAAATGGTAACTATTTTCTTGTGATATATATATATATATATATATATATATATATATATATATATATATATATATATATATAATTAAGTAAAGTCAACGGGGCGGCCTAAAGTCGGTATCAGCCAGTCAGCGAGGGAGTCTATCCCCTTTTCAATAGCGCTAGACCAAGGAGATTGTTTTTTTTAGCATCTGAGGTGGAGCGCCACACCTTCCATCAGCTCCTTATTTTACCGCACAGATCCCTGTGATACTCATACGCTGAGTTGGCGAGGACCGGTATCAAACTAGGAACCTTGTGGTTTCTAGCCGAACGATATATATATATAACCTTTTAATCATATCTCTTTTTTTTCTTTCACACATTTATAAATTGTGTTCTGAAAATAAAAAAATATGCGTAAGATAAAATATTTTCCCACTTCTGTGGTTAATATCTACATGCTGTGCACCAACAATGAAAAATAGAAAACAATAAGATTAAAATAATACTTACTTAATACTGTACGCTTGGTGACTGACACTTTCTCCATTATGCGATCATCAGACCAAGAGCATGATCTGATGATCGTATAGGAAAGAAACTGACAGTCACCATTCACACACACACACACACACACACACACACACACACACACACATATATATACATATATATATATTATCATCATCATGTCACGCTATTAGCACGGATATCCATGACAATCTCTCTCCAACCGTCCCTATCACTCATTGTTCTTGGGTGGTCCTCTGTGCAGCATCCAATATCCGCGCAGAGCTGGTCAATGTACGTCCTTGCTGGACGGTCCACACTGGCGTGCCCATGTGCTGACTTCCACAGGAGGACATCAGTTATGAGTTCGTCCTTGATTCTCCAGCAGTGTCCTGCATGTCTTGTTCATCTTACTCGGATGGTTTGGGTGATATGGCGCAGGTGACTGTACAGCTGTTTTCTCGTGAGGTGTTGTTTACACGTTTTGTTTAGGATCGCACGCAGCCTTATTGTCTAGTTTATTCTCTAGGCGCTTCCTTAGGGTTCAAGTAGTAATGGAGATTATGTAACTGTCTCTCTGTAACCGAAACTACGCCACCAGTTACTTCACGATTTCTTTTTAGTTACTTAGGTTATATTCACGACGATTATGAAATAATCATTATTTAATCTTAATTAGCATTTTATTTAGTAACGATTATCTCTATAAAAATTTAACTGAATTCGATTTGCCTCAAAACTGCCCATGTTATTAATGTTATTTTCCCGCATCCCACCATGCTGGTCAGACACAAAGGTCCATTTTTGTGGGGACCACTCACGAGCCAAAGCTCATGGGATGGCAGGCACAAAAAGTGCATGGATCCCCTCAGAATTCCCCTTCAAGGGGGGCGCCTCATGCACTGAGCAATAAACTCAGCCCTGTCCCTTTAAATTAAAGAGGGAGGTGTTGCCTGGAGGGATGGCCCTCTGGGATCACGCTGTTAATTTCATTAACAGTACAGTGGCCGAAGCCACCAGACTTACAGGCCCCGAAGAGCCCATGTTATCAATGAATTCAAAATTCTAAAATATGTTATATATCACGAAGATATAAATATTTACATAGCATATTGTGGGAATAATTTGCATAATGATTTTAACAAAAATTTTTTTTAATTTTTGGGGTTAATTTGCTGTTACTGATTTCTAATACTATCATGTTATTCTCAAACGTATTTAAAACAAACCCTATATATAATTTCATATTGGAATCAGTTAAAATAACGTTAAGATAAGTGTAATATGCTTGTATTCGTTCTTAGTTTTGTTAGTCGTTCTTATTTAATATGATATTTCATTACATTAAAATTCAAGTACTTGCGAGTATATATAATGGAAAAAATATTTCGAGAATGTATTTTTTATAAATAATAATGTGCCCACGTACATTTCGTTATTTTGTTTTTCATAAACCATATTAGAAGGCATATTACAGATGTTAAATAATACGTTTGGAAAATATTTTCAAATGAAAAAAAAAAATTCTAAGCGTTCTTTTAATGTTAATAGCGTTCCATTCCAGATATTTGACTGCATCTAAGTGGAGTTCCAATTCTGTATCTCTGGGGAGTGTGGAGTACCATTTCATCGCCATTACTCACAGGTCCACCCTGACCCGGAATGGTAGTACCTGTTAGAGTCCCATCTATGGGTTAAATACAACAAAAAAATGAATTTAAAAAATATGTTTAAAAAATTGAGTTTAAAAAAAGAATTTTCAATACCCATCAAGAATGAATAAAACAAAATGTCTAGGGCATAAAATAACCCAACAACGGTTGACATGCTGTAAACCCAACCAACCCACCAACCAAATATTTTCGTACACTAAATTTATTTTTCTTACTTTGTATCTATATACCATCAGATTTATTTCTGGGCGTCCCATCATGGTGTAATGGTTAGCGAGCTAGTCTCGCAGATCCACTACTACTATAGTATTACGTGCATTGTAATGCAGAACTGGGGACAGGAGAGGTGGGTATAGGGTAAATAAATGAAAAGACAAATAACAAGAGTTAAAACAAGGAAAGGTGTATTTTTGCTCGTGTGTTGGAATAAATTGTTTAATCTATTATTAATGGATATTCGGTCTCTATTTGTCTGAAACCGAAACTATGTCACAGCTTAGGTCACATTACCAAAATCGTCAATACATAGAATAAAAACAATCTTGTTTGAATTAATTTGATTTTAACTGTGAGAAACTTGAAAGAAAACAATTAATTGAATTTTGACAGAAAAACTATTTTTTATGTCTATTATTAAAAAAATATAAGATTTCAAAGATCTGTTTACATTTTTTTTACGAAAGCGCGTGGCAAAAAATCCTTTATACGTAAATCTTGATAAAAATTTAAAAAAAAAGAAAAGTTTTTACTCTAAAACTGAAATATTCGTTCAATTTTAATAAAAATTTTGTTGAATTATGTATGAGTGTATTCTTAAAAAAAAAATCCCTTTAAGCAACATTTTTCAAAAATTAATTCTTACACCGCCCGGAGGGTGGCTTTTGCTCGTGAAAATAATTATTTCAATTTATATTTGCTCAATTTTCTCGAGTTGAAATATTTGTTGAAATTGAAATCTTAAAAAAAAAAAAAAATATATATTTTCATATTCTTTTTCCTCCATCAGTACAATCGGTTCTTGCTGCCCTTTGTTTGCCACTTGCTGCTACCACGACGGCATGAGGTAAAATTTTGATCTTTTTTTTTTTGAATATTCAAATGCAAAGAATTTTATATTTTGCTTGAAGTATTGTGTTTATATTGGTTTGGTGGTTGGTTTTGAAGGCTATCACAATTTTTACTAAGGCCTAGGGTCGGGTTAGCTCAGTCGGTAGAGCGTTCGGCTAGAAACCACAAGGTTCCTAGTTCGATACCGGCCCTCGACAACGCGTATGAGTAGCACAGGCATCTGTGTGGTAAAGTAAAGAGCTGATGGTAGCCAAAACAATCTCCTTGCTCTAGCGTTAGTGAAAAGGGGATAGACATCCTCGCTGATTGGCTGATACCTGTTGTATACCCTTCTTTACTTTCTTCTATTCTTCTTCTGACGTCTTTGCTATCTTACGTCTTCTTCTAACAGCTCTTCTAGCGTCTGGACTTCTCTTGGTGGTCGGTGATATGAAAAGGGCCATCCCTTTAGAAATACAGGGGATTGACAATAATCTTATGCAACCGCATAGATTATGTAACATACTGACTTTAGGCCACCCCGACGACATTTTACTTTTTACATAATAATAACTTGATTCATTGATTTATAATGACTTGATCCCTGGTCATCTAGTATCTTACAATAATTTATCAATCTTTTGGACCATATGACCTTTAGGTACCTCTTTTGCGATCTCCATTCATAAGGACATGTTTTTCATTTACACCGTCAAAATCCGGTTGTTTGTTAGGGGTTAGGGTTAGGGGTTAGTTTTATAATTTAAAAAAACTCTAAAAATCGTCTTTTAACAAACAACCGGATTTTGACTGTGTAAATGAAAAGCATATCCTTATTAATCGAGATCGCAAAGGGGGTGCCTAAAGGTCATATAGTCCAATCTTTTTTTAAATTTTATCTGTCTATCATGTTCAATACAGGTGATATATAACACTGTCGGCTGGACTGTAGAATACGCCGCTACACCTCTGCTAAGTAGGTAAGACCCACTTCAATGAGGCCACTTGTTGGCCGTGTGTGGCGATCTGCGATGCTTAAGGACGTAATCCTTGAGGCTGAGCAGTCCATGACCTGCAAACACTCCACTTTGACCATTACTTTGGCTAGACGGTTGGTCGGAGTTCCTGGTTCGATACCGGCCTTCGTCAATTCAGCGTATGAGTAACACAGGGATCAGTGCGGTAAAGGGAGAAGCTGATGGTAGGTGTAGCGTTCCACCTCAGACGCTAAAATAATCTCCTTGGTTTACCGCTAGTGAAAAGGGGATAGACTGCTTCGCTGTCTAGCTGATACTGGCATTAGGCCGCGCCGACGACGACTTTTTAACAAATTTCGACCGAAGTGCAAAGGTTACAGGGCGGTCAATAATAACAAAATTTGAAGTAAACTACCCTACTACTTCTGCCTCACCCTGTGATATGAGGTCAGGTAAAGAATAGAGAAGAAAATAATGATTACTTTCTTTTGGAAAATTAGTGGAAAAGAATTCGCATTTTTAGTCACGCCTCTCTATTTTTATTATCCAATGGCCATGCGGCGTTTACCCATGATTGACACTTGGCCACGCCTCCTCGTCTCTTAACTGCCCACAACCGGCTGATAACCTTCGGGTCTTGGTTGATTTTGTGTCAGTGGGGCAAAAGGTTAAACAATGTCTCAAAGTGCTGACTCAAATATCAACTTGTGACCACTGATTCATTACTGACTCTCTCTTTACAATGCAACACACACATGACGTATATATATTATATATATATATATATATATATATATATATATATATATATACACCAAATAAGACAACAAAATATTTCAGTCTGTCTACCTTGATAGTCGTCTATTAATTTTAAATACTGGCCCGTCTTTGCGGATTTTCTTTTTTATCTACTGGCTTTATTTAATATCACAACGTTGTGAATCACTTTCTATTTATTGGAGACATTTTTCATTCTCTCTCTCTCTTTCTTCTTTCTTCTTTCTTTCTTTCTTCCTTGTTTTCTTTCTGCCCTTTTCTTTCTTTCTTTCTTTTCCTTCTTTCTTTGTTTATCTTCTTTCTTTATTTTTCATACTTTCTGTCTCTCTTTTCCTTTTTTTTCTTTCTTCCTTTCTTTTCATTCCTTCCTTCCTTCCTTTCTTTTTACCTTCCTTGTTTTCTTTCTTTCTTTCTTCTTTCTTTCTTTTTTTCCTTCCTTGTTTTCTTTTTGCCTTTCTTTTTTCTTTCTTTCTTTCTTTCTTTTCCTTCTTTCTTTATCTTCTTTGTTTATTTTTCATACCTCCTGTCTCTCGTTTCCTTTTTTCCTTTCTTTCTTTCTTTCTTTCTTTCTTTCTTTCTTTTCCTTCTTTCTTTCTTTTTCATATCTTCAGTCTCTCTTTTCTTTCTTTTTTCTTCTTCCTTCCTTCTTTCTTTTTCATATTTTCTCTGTTTCTTTCTTTCTTTCTTTCTTTGTCTCCTCACTTTCTTTGGTTTTCATATTCTCTCTCACCTTTCTTTCTTTTTCTTTCTTTCTATTTCCTTTCTTACTTTAATTTTCTTGTCATTATATTTCTCTTTTCTTTTTTTCTTTCTTTTTCTTCTTTCGTCTTTCTTTATCTTTCATATTTTCTCATATCATTTCTTTCTTTTTTCTTTCTTTTTCTTTCTTTATATTTTCTTTCTTACTTTTTCCTTACTTTCTTCGTTGTTCATTATATTCTCTCTCTCTCTCTCTTTTCTTTCTTTTCTTTCTTTTCTCTATCTTTCTTTCTAGTTTCTTTCTTACTTTCTTTTAATTTTCATTATATTTTATTTATTTCTATCTTTCTTTTCTTTTTATATTTTTTCTTCTTTTTTCTTTCTTTTTTTCTTTTCACAATATTTGTTCTCTGTTTCTCTTTCATTTCTTTCATTTTCTTTCATTTTCTTTTCTTTTTTCTTTCTTTATATTTCCTTTCTTACTTTACTTTTTTTTTTATCATTCATTACAGTCTCTCTCTCTCTCTCTCTCTCTCTCTCTCTCTCTCTCTCTCTCTCTCTCTCTCTCTCTCTCTCTCTCTGTTTATATTTTCTTTCTTACTTTTTTTTTACTTTCTTTACTTTTCATTATATTTTCTTTCTCTCTGTCTCTCTTTTATTCCTTTCTTTTTCTTTATATTTTCTTTCTTTCTTCCTTTTTTCTTCATATTTTTTTCTTCCGTTATTTTCCTTTACTCTCTCTCTCTCTCTCTCTCTCTCTCTCTCTCTCTCTCTCTCTCTCTCTCTCTCTCTCTGTATTAATTTCGCAGGGATTGTTCGCTATGTACCGGCGGCCGAACGGATATGGTCTCTGACTATGCCTGTGAAGTCCCGGTTTCGATTCCTGTCGGAGGGGAGTCGTTAGTATACATCGCTGAAGAGACTTAATAAAGTCGAAACAGTCTGTACGGTGTTCTGCATAGCGAGCCATCCTTTGCGGGATTTACTTGTCAAGTTTATTTTCTATGATTATCGAATTTTATACGATACATGCATTTATAATTGCCTTCAAGCAAAAATATAAATAATATATATATATATCTTTTTCGTAATAGTTTCTTTCTTTTTCCTTATATTTTTCTTTTCTGTTTTTCTTATGCCTCCTTTTATTTTTTAGTAGAAGGGGCTACCAGTGTCACCTGGACAGAGATGGGGAAACCCTGCTATATTGATTTGTTTACTTTACAAATGCTGGACATTTTAAAGTAGAATTTCAATGTTATTTCTATGTATATTTTAATTTCTAGATATCTTCGAATATAGATTAAATTTTTATAATTTTCAACACAAATAAAGATCTGGTAATACTGAATGTGTACATATATTTAATTTGTCGTTAATTGTTTTATTTTTGTAGTTTCCTCCGTGCATACACCCATACATTTCATACATACAACTGTCCTTTATATATGTACTAGAAGCGGCCACCCAGCATCACTGGGATTAGGGGGAACCAAAAAACGTGGTTTAATGGTTAGCAAGTTAATCTCGCAGATCCATTATAATTATGTATATTCTAATTTTTTAGATATCTTCGTAAATGTATATCATATATTGGTAATTTTTGCACAAAAAGCAAGAACCGGGGATATTCATTGTGTATATATATATATATATATATATATATATATATATATATATATATATATATATAAGAGAGTTTTATAATTTGCTTGAAGCATTGTGTATATATTGGTTAGGAAGTTGATTTAGAAGGCTATCACAATGCAGGTGTAAAGAAAAAATAATGTTGTGTGTTAACCTGTATTTAATTCTTGAATTTTCGAGATAATATCTCTTTTTCAAAAGATCACTGGAACTGAAGCAGTCTAGTTATGGAGTTTCTTTTTAAATTAATTTTTTTTGCATTGTGATAGCCTTCTAAATCAACCTCCTAACTAATATATATATATATATATATATATATATATATATATATATATATATATATATATAATCAAAAGACAGCTGAACCTACCGATCCATGCCACGTCGCCACGCCACACACAACCAAGTCACCCGGCCAAGAAACAGATTTTCACCTACTCACCTGCCCACACATCACCGATTGAAAGAAAGGCTATGCAATTTCTAAATTTACCAACTTTGTTTATTCAAAATAAACGAAATTAATCAAATTCTATCCTCCGTTTTCTTTTGCTACAATACGCTTTCTTGTTATATATCATTTATAACTTATCTATTTTATTTATTAAGTGGCACCTATTGATTGGGGATATTTCATTGAATGTCCACATTCACGAGGACCCTTTTTACTGATGGACTATAAATATCTCAAATATTACTAGCAATCTTAAAGCCCTTAACTCCCTACATATTAAACAAATTCGGACCATATGACCTTTAGGCACCCCTTTTGCAATCTCCATTCATAAGGACATTTTTTCATTTACACCGTCAAAATCCGGTTGTTTGTTAACAGAAGATTTTTAGAGTTTTTTTTAAATTATAAAACTAGCCCCTAACCCTAACTCCTAACAAACAACCGGATTTTGACGGTGTAAATGAAAAAATGTCCTTATGAATCGAGATCGCAAAAGGGGTGCCTAAAGGTCATATGGTCCCCAAATTCAAATCTACTGAACATGCGCAGTAACTCTAGAATTTCGTTAGGTCTGGACCTAACAAAAACACAAAATAGTCCTCAATAGAATATAAACAGGAATAGTTACTTGAAACTATAATTGTTTACAAATTATTATAAGTTACCATATTTGACGACATATGGGACGCACTTTTTTCCCCAAAATTTTGGTTCAAAAATTGTCCTGCGTTTGAAGGTGAAGTTTGAGACCTCCCGTAGGTCTAGGCTAATCTTCTCAATGATGCTCACTAACCCAGCTTACGCTCAGTACTTTCACCTAGCCTAAACTCCATGCATCCTTATTTTATTGCTGGTATTGTTATAATCAAGGTTAACAGGAGACTGTTTTCAACAATATATGCTTAAATACACTAAAAACTTTTTTTTCCTGAATCTGACCTGCCGTCAAATACGGTACTTGAAATGATATAATTGCTTGAAAAAAGAAAAGAAAAAAGAAAGACTGAGAGTAAGTGTTGGCAATGCCATATGACAAAAACTGAAAAGTAAGGGGTGACATGCTCTAAAACCAACCAACCGATTGTAAACAAACAAACATATTTGGCTAACCAGATATGACCTCCCCAGCTGGAAAAGATTAAAATTGTTAACTTTCTACGCCACCATTGAGGCCGTTTTGCTTTTTAACGCAATGCTTTGAAATAAATATAGTTTTGATGAGTGGAGGGATAGAAAAATATATTTCATGTGCAACAGAAAGATTTCAATAATATCCATTTAGCGATTTAACGGGTTTAAACTAGCAGTAGAAATTTACTGAGTAAAACACAAAATAAGCCTCAATGGTATTATTGGGAGATAAATATAGCTTTGATGAGTGGGGAGATAGAAAAATATATTTTATGTGCAAAAGAAAGATTACAACAAGCCCTTTTCAACGATATAATGAGTTTAAACTAGCTGTAAAAATTTACTAAGTAGAACACTAGTCCTCAGTGGTGTCGCTGATTATAAATAGGAATAGTTACTTGAAACTATAATTGTTTACAAATTATTATTAGTTACATGATACCATATAATTGTGTATAAATTATTTGTATTAAGAATAGTTACTTGAAGCTATATAATTAAGGGTTACATCTTCCCATCCCCCCCCAAAAAAAAAGGAGACCTAGGAATTGCTAAGAACTACAGAGATATAACCCTTACTGTGATAGCTGCCAATATATATAATACAATTCTTCTTAATTGCATCCTACCTGAAATAGAATAAAATCCTTAGGAAAAGCCAAAACGGATTCCACAGATATCGATCCACAACCTCTCAGATCCTGACAATTCGTCGAATCATAGGAGGGGTTCGAGCAAAGAATCTTGAGGCAACCCTACTATTTGTAGACTTCTCCAAAGCATTCGATTCCATACACAGGGGGAAAAATTGAGCAAATAATACTAGTATACGGTCTCCCAAAAGAAACAGTTACCGCCATAATTATCGCTGGAGTCCTACAATGAGATACGCTAGCGCCATGTATATTTTATAATATGTCTAGATTACGTATTTTGAACATCATTAGATCCCATAAAAGAAAAAGGCCTCACACTAAAAAAGGCAATTTTACGGATGCAGATTATGCAGATGATCTGACACTTCTTGCAAATATACATGTACAAGCCGGATTCTTGTTACACAGCTTAAAAAATTGCTTACGTTCAAGTCCTTGGTTTGAATTCAGAGTTTTCATTTTAGAGAGGTTGCCATGCCAAGGTTAAAGAACTCAGTTTGCCCTACTATTTACTCATGGGGGAAAATAGATGAATTCAAAATTTTCTCAAGTTAAAAGTTAAATGCAAACATATATCGGTTATTTCCTAGTTGAGTAACATGAGTGACCCAGAAAAAAACAGAACCCATTTCATTTATTTTCCCATTAAACCTACCCTAAACCCTAACCCTAAACCCTTGTTGGACTTCAACTTAAAAAAAAATTAAAATTAACAGTTTTATTACAAAATTTGTGAGTTCTGTTTTTTCTGGGTCACCCTATGATACTATGTTACTCAACTAGGGGGGTATGGTTAGGGTTAGGGTTGGGTTTAGGGTTAGTTTAATGGGAAAATAAATAATTTTGTTTCTGGGTCACCCTGCAATATCATGTTACTCAACTAGGAAATAACATATATATATATATATATATATATATATATATATATATATATAAGGGACAGTTGGTGTGTATGTATGTCCGAGAAGGCACTCGAAGGGCGGGGGGCCCTCAAAAGCGGTTCAAAGATCATATAAAGACGACTCTGATGAAATGCGTCATTACACTTTCAAACCTGGAATATCTGGCCTCCAACAGACAAGGTTGGCAAGACACGTGCCGCACAAGTGCTGAGTGGCTCAATATCGAGATTAATAGGACTGCAGAGCGGCGACGTCTTCGTCGTCATACACCTCAACATGCAGATGGAAATATCCCTAGCAATATGTGTGACCGCATCTGCAAGTCCAAAATTAGATTAATTAGCCACCAGAGGGTCCCCAACTAGACAACTAAAACAATTAACGAATATATATATATATATATATATATATATATATATATATATATATATATATCATCATCATCATCATCATCATGTCGCGCAGTTTGCACGGATATCCATGATGATCTCTCGCCAGCCTTCCCTATCATTCATTGACTCTGGCAGCTCCTCTGCGCAGCGGCCAGTATCCCTACATAGTTAGTCCATGTAGGTCCTGGCTGGGCGGCCCACATTAGCGTGCCCATGCGCTGGCTTCCACAGTAGTACGTCACTTACGATTTCGTCCTTGCTTCTCCAACAGTGACCTGCATGTCTAGTCCGTCTCACTCGTATGGTTTGTGAGATGGGGGGCAGGTGGCCATATAGTTGCTCTTTTGTGGGGTGCTGTTTCCACGACCTATCCAGGACCGCCCGTAGCATTCTCGTACAGCTCCATATATATATATTAAATAAAACCAGTTTTTGCTTTTGTGTAAAAATTATGAAAGTTTGATTTATATTCGAAGATATTTAAAAATTGAAATATACATAGAAATAGCATTGAAATTCTACTTAAAAATGTCCAGCATTTGTAAATCTCAAAAGTAAACAAATCAATACACCAGAGTTTTTTTTTCTGTCCTCCTCGACCCAGGCGACACTGGGTAGCCGCTTCTAGTCCTCTATAAATTTTAACTAAATTCTATTTTCAACTTTCTTCACTATATTCTTTTTCTTTTCTTTTTTTAACAGACTGTTTTGCAATGTGATATCACGGTAAACTTCGCAGATTCTCTCTGAGTTAAAAATAAAAAAAATAAAAAAAAATAATGAAGAATGTTTGAAAAAAATAAATAAATAAACTACTCAAAAATAGCTAGGTATTCCAGGCGTGTGACTCACTGTCATCTCAGTTGAATGTAAAAATATCAGCTAAATAAAAAACAAAATAAAAATAAAGGCTAAAGAAAAAAAACCTGTGACACAATACTATAAGTCAACAGACGATTATTCAAAGTCAGTAGTATGTAACGTAACATCATATGATGCACACAGACAATGCACTGCACCTACTCAAAATGTCTTCTGTGACTCAAAAATTGTTGACCTTTTGTCACTGGTCATCGGCCCAATATGGCATTCCCTTACACGGTTGGTTCAACGGTTGTTGCCACTTTTTATTTCTGTTAATTAGGTTTCATCAATTTTCCCTGTGAAATTTACCCCCCCCTATATTTAACACAATGAAACTTGCATAAAGGTTAGTATTATCTTGAACAATTCTCGTGCAATTGAAAGAAGAAACATTAAAAAAAAAAATTTAAAAAAAAACTCCTGATGATAACGAAATCAAATATGAACACATATAAAAGTTTCTGTCTTCTTTGTTTCGTTCACATTTTGTAATTTCTAAAGAAATCATTTTCTACCTACTAGCAACAATATGCGCCCCCCGCTGGGTGTAAGTATTTAAGTTTTAATGTAATAAAAATATTTAATAAGAAAGAAATAATTTAGTTTGGTTTGGTTTGTTTTGTTTTACGGCATATCAACCCCAGTGGGTCACTTAATGCCGATAAAGTTTTGAAATAAATCAATTCTTAATGCATAATACAGTTTTTTTATAAATACATTTTTCTATTTAACCCATAGATGGGACCCTAACAGGTACTACCACTCCGGGTCAGAGTGGACCAGGGAGCAATGGTGATGAATGGGGTGCTCCACATTCCCCAAACCTCCAAAACTGGAACCTCACCATCAGATAGAGTTTAACGTCATTCCCAGGACATGTAGACCCGCAGCCACCACCTTCTAGCACCCATATGATAAAAAGGGTTTGGGGCTTGCCATAAGGGCAATAGGGTTGGGAAAATCATATAGGTGCTAGGGCTTGACGTGACCAGCCGATTGATCGGAGGGGCCTCTCCGACCGCCCGTCTAGCCCAAGATAGGGCCAAAGTGGAGTATTGCATGTCATGAACTGCTCACCCACCTGGGCTCTATCCTTAAGCATCACGGGTCGCCACCCACGGCCAACAGGTGGCCCCATTGGGGGAGTCTTACCCCTCTGCAGAGGTGCAGTCGGTGCATTCTAACGCCCCAGCCGACAGGGCGGGCAATTGAAAGAAGAAACATTAAAAAAAACTCCTGATGACAACGAAATCAAATATGAATGCATATAAAAGTTTCTGTCTTCTTTATCTCGTTCACATTTTGTAATTTCTAAAGAAATCATTTTCTACCTACTAGCAACAATATGCACCCCCCGCTGGGTGTAAGTATTTAAGTTTTAATGTAAGTAAGTAAAGTAAAGTCGCCGGGGCGGCCTAAAGTCGGTATCAGCCAATCAGCGAGGGAGTCTATCCCCTTTTCAGTTGCGCTAGACCAAGGAGATTATTTTAGCGTCTGAGGTGGAGCGCCACACCAACCGTCAGCTCCTTACTTTATCGCACAGATCACTGTGCTACTCGTACGCTGAGTTGGCGAGGACCGGTATCGAACTAGGAACCTTGTGGTTTCTAGCCGAACGCTCTACCGACTGAGCTAACCCGGCCCACGTAATGAAATATATTAGATAAGAAAGGAATAATCTATTTATATGTGTTCTTATTTAATTTCATTAAAATTAAATAGGAACACATATAAATAGATTGCACTTATTTGAACAAGATAAAACCCTACTGCCAAATGGTGACTATGAAGACCATTTAAATGTAAATGAGATAAACCTTTACAATTATCCTTGTATTACGAAAATTATTATCTGACTTCATTTTCTTTTTGTGTTGTTGACTGATTTATTCTGTGTTAAAATGTCAGGATTTTCGAGGTTAATAATATTAGTATTAGTTAATAATATTAGTAGAGTGAGACTTTGACTTACGAGTACCCCAACATAATATTAGTAGAGTGAAATAATATTAGTAGAGTGAAACTTTGACTTACGAGTACCCAACATAATTTAGTATTAGTTAATAATAGTAGAGTGAAACTTTGACTTACGAGTACCCCAACTATTAGTAATATTAGTAGAGTAATAATATTAGTAGAGTGAAACTTTGACTTACGAGTACCCCAAATAATATTAGTATTAGTTAATAATATTATAGAGTGAAACTTTGACTTACGAGTACCCCAAAATAATATTATATTAGTTAATAATATTAGTAGAGTGAAACTTTGACTTACGAGTACCCCAACATAATATTAGTATTAGTTAATAATATTAGTAGAGTGAGACTTTGACTTACGAGTACCCCAACATAATATTAGTATTAGTTAATAATATTAGTAGAGTGAAACTTTGACTTACGAGTACCCCAACATAATATTAATATTAGTTAATAATATTAGTACAGTGTGACTTTGACTTACGATTACCCCAACATAATATTAATATTAGTTAATAATATTAGTAGAGTGACACTTTGACTTACGAGTACCCCAACATAATATTAGTATTAGTTAATAATATTAGTAGAGTGAAACTTTGACTGTTGAAATCCGTCAGTATACTGTTAGTTTGGACAACAGCAACTGGCTAAGCACAACTGAACTATTGCCCAAGACAGCTAGTACATATGGAACTCAAGAATAGTCCATTCATTTATTTGGATGATTCCATTTCTTCAGTCTGATTGGCTGCTGGTTTTCTATGATATTATGAGGCTTCATAAATACTCTGGCATTTTGCAGTAGGATTGCAACAAGGTTAGATACGTATTGGGATACGGCTACTTGTTGCCTTGTCTTACCAATTCGACGGTAATTGTAACTTAGTATGATTATTCTACACATTCTTTTGTTGCTTTTTGGAGAATTGTTTATAGTTTAACTATTTGGGACATACATATTATTATGTTATTATGTTATCCGGTAATCTGAACATTAGCTACATGAACGAGAGTAACCTCCCCTTGCTTATTTCACTTTGAGGTAGCCATATGTTTTGGTCGGCCGTTTTCATTTCACCGTAAATCTACACTGAAAATACGAATTTATTCGAATCAATACAACTGCATGTTTTAACATGAAAATATCATAAAATGCGTTCTTAATTGTGTTTGCGCATTATTTGAAATGAACTTAATTGTTATTAAGAACTCATTTTATGATATTTTCTTTTAAAACATGCAGTTGTTTGATTACGAGGAATGAAAATGGCCGACTAAAACATGGCTTCCTCAAAGTGAAATAAACAAGGGGAGGTTACTCTCATTTATGTAGCTAATGTTCAGATTACCTGTTATCCCATATTGTGCGTATTAATATTCACATGTGCAATTTTTATGCGAGTTAGGTATTTGTCTTTCCCTACTAAACGTTCAGTGTTAGTGTATTATGAATGCATTATAAGGACTTAGTGTTGATTATGAACTTATACCCACTAATCTTACCGCTTAAAATTTTTTAATTGATATAGATCACCAAGTAAGCCTGAGCCTATTCTAGTAGTGACCAGGTTTGAATTCAGAGTTTTCCTTCTCCTAGACTGGTTGCCTAATCAAGGTTAAATAGCCCAGTCTCTGCCTACTATTTACCCATAACTGGGAGGAGAATAGTTGGATTCATACCTTTCCCAAAGGTATTAACGCTATGTGAAATGTGGCTTCGTCCAGAAATTGAACTCGGTCGACGAGTCCATTTCCCACCGCGCTTCCCTTTAATATGTGACATCTTCCAACAAGTAATTTCGAAGGAAAATAAATTCATTTTGATACCAGTTTCCTTATTCTGTCTGGTCTAAAAGTGGATTGACCAGCAAGAAAATATTTGAAGAAGCTGATGTTGTGAATGGAGAGAGAGAGAGAGAGAGAGAGAGAGAGAGAGAGAGAGAGAGAGAGAGATGTTGAAGATTTAGAGAATTGGCTAAAGACAGAAAAACAATCAAACTAGCAACTTTAAGTAAACATCACAAAGAGAAACATTTGAGTTGGAGGAAGAACTACATGGTAATTTATCTTCTCACCTGTAGTAGTTTTTAGTGATGAATTCTGATGTCTGGGCTAGAATTCTTTGTGGATATATATATATATATATATATATATATATATATATATTTTGGAGGATATGTGCTTAATTGAAGTTCGTACCTAATTTTGAAAATTAATTAGTTAATAATTAATGAATTTTTAGGCGGGCATATATGCTCAAATGTAAGGCTAAACAAATCAGAAAATGTCAATCCCTGAATGTACATTTCGACATATTAGGTCTCATCAGCAAGGTTATAGACATGGGAGACAGCTCCGTGTGTGACTCGAAACCTCGGAGCAGTTTCCCATGTTTGTAACCTTGCTGATGAGACCTAATAGGTCGAATAACCTTGCTGATGAGATGACATTTTGATTTGAGCATATATTTCATTAAATATTAACTAATAATTTTTCAAAATTGGTACGACTTAAAGCCATAAGCCATTAAAAATAAACACATTTGTTTTGTTTACTTAACCTCATATATATTATATATATATATATATATAATATATATAATTATATATCCAACCCCTCCGCACGAGCAGGAAGCGTCACAAGGTCAATTCTTAAGCAGAATTTAAAAGGTTTGAAATTCAGAGTTTTCCTTCTCCTAGACAGGTTGCCTTACCAAGGTTGAAGAACCCAGTCTACCCTACTATTTACCCATACTGGGGGGAGTTTAGTTGGATTCTTACCTTTCCCAAAGGTATTAGTGCTATGTGAAATGCAAACAGTTTCGTCTAGGATTGAACTCAAGTCGACGATTCCATTTTCTACGACTATAACCGTTATGCCACGCGCCTCCACGGTCTTTGTGGATATAGTCAGCCACGACAACTTAGAAGATGGCGAATGGAGAAATATTTTTGGCTCGTATGGTAATCAGTGAAATTATATATATATATATTTAACAACCCCTCTGCACGAGCAGGATGCGACAACAAGGCCAATTTCTTTAGCAGAGTTTACAAGTTTGAAGTCCTATTTATTCATAGCTGAAAGGAGATAGTTGGATGCATACCTTTCCCAAGGGTATCTGCACTATGCAAACTGCAAACAACCGAGTGCATTTTCTATGACGATAACCATTACACAATATCATCATAGGCGCCACATGCTCACGCGCTCATTCATACTCACATAGTCTCAATAGAAAAAGCATTTTCTTTAATAACTCATTCTCGAATTGTACCCTTGTTGGATTATTTGGTGATATAAGCCGTGCTACCATACACCACTTCAATTTATAGACTAAACAAGGTCACGTGGTTTAAACCTCAGCCAATCAACAGTCCGGATGTGTAGCTGGTTGACTACTTAATCGCTGATACTGAAAGACGTCCATTTGCTATCATTGACGAAGGACTTGCAATACTGAGGAGCACAAGGAACAACAAAGGATTCTTTACCAAGGATTTCCGCTGGACAAGCGCTCTTGCTTGAAGCCAAAGGATGACCCATAAAATCGTTTCACAAGGTAAATAAAAGTGAAACGTGGTAAAATATATATACTAGCGTGTATATGACCCGTGGATATACCACAGTATGATAATTTAATTATTACAACGTTTGATATGTTTACTTAAGAGCTATTTCAAATAGTTCAATATGTACGAAGTATAATAATCTCTCTCCCTCATTTTTTCTTTCTTTCCTTCTTTCATTATTTCGTTATGTTCGATTGAAACAGCTTAGCGTTATCGCTTCTGCGTGCTCACCCCAGTAAAAGTATTTGCTTTACAGTCTTTAAAACGGGAGAATTTTATAAATTAAAATCTGTATCTGTCAAAATGGCGCATTCTTGTCGTTTTTCTCTTTTGAAGATGTGCTCTATTTAACGTGATAACTTCATTATTATACTTAAGAAATTCACAGAAAATTTTTATATGTAAGTTCAGGCTCTGTTCTTAAGAAAAACAAACTTAAAATTTTTCTCTAAGCGTTTTTTGTTAGTTCAAGTGATGCAGCCATACAGTAACACTGACACAGCTTGAAAGAATTCTCACTTTATCTGATCAGAGAGATCAGATTTCCATATGATTGATAATCTGTCGATAGCGGTCCATATACAAGGTGTGTAGGAAGCGCGTTGTAATGGTTAAAGTCATGGGAAATGGACTCGTCGCCCGAGTTCAAATCCTGGACGTGGTAATTACATTTCCCTTCACTAATACCCTGGGAAAGGTATGAATCCTACTCTCCCTCCAGTTATGGTAAATAGTAGGGCAGACTGGGCTCTTTAAACTTGGTTCGGCGACCAGTCTAGGAGAAGGAAAACTCTGAATTCAAACTGTTAAACTCCACTTAAGAAATTGACCTTGTGTAGCATCCTGCTCGTGTGGAGGGGTTGGTAAATATATATACAAGGTGCGTCAAACTTTTAAAATACTTTTTGACACACCTTGTATTCTGAAAAAAATTTCCATTCATTCATTTTTTTTCAGAATACAAGGTGTGTCAAAAAAAGTACCTAATTTAAAGCTGTATTTACCAAGATAGAAATGAATAATGTATAGAACGTTAAAAATAAGAATTTACATAGTTTACATTATGTCTTAATACACTACAACAAAAATAGAAGATAACAGGTTGTGCTGACCCTGTCTTCACATAGGCTATACCTACATCACACATCATCATTTACTAAAGGGCACGGAATACCCAATATGCACTACATCCCAAGAAAGACTTACAGTGAAACATATACTGCTAGAGTGTGTAGACCTTTGATCTAGTGCAAGCAAAATACCCCCAGCAAGTAATTTGAAAAAACTTTTCACAAAAAAAATAACTATCCAGGATTTACATTCGTTAAAAGAAGTGGGCTTGTACTAAATATTGTGTAAGTTGGGAACCATAGTTAAATATCTATAACNTACAGATATACATTTATTTTCTACCAAACTACCGCTACAAATCCAAAACTTAGTCGGCATTAATATGACCCACGGAGGTTGATATGCCGGTAAACAAAACAAACAAAACTTATACATTAATTTAGAGCAATACGCTCGGACATTCTCACACAAAAATGCAATGAGTTGTGACGAAAATAGGGCATAAAAAAAAAAGGTGTTTATTTTGCAATGTACGTGATTTTTTGGCCTTGGAAAGATCTGCCCACCTACACAGATGTGTGTGTGGGGCGACGAAAATAGGTCACACAACGAGGAATTAAGAATTACATTGTTTTGTGAAGACTATAATTGAAAGCGAAACAACTTCACAACGCGCTTGCCACACACAAACAACGCACTCACACACAACACCACACCTGACACCAAACATACGATTACACAACACACCACACACCATACAACACACAATCACCACACACTGAATATACACACACACCCACAAACACACGTTGACACACACACAGTGACACACACACACACACACACACACACAACACACACAACACACACAACACACACAGCGCCCTGTTGGCTGGGCTGGGAATACACCAACTGCTCTGCAAAGGAGTAAAATTACCCCAATGGGGCCACGTCCAATTGCTGCAAGGGCGAATCCTGGTGTCTGATCCCTTCCGATCAGTGGACTGTCTTCACATCAAGCCCTAGCACCTAGCTGATTTCCCAAACTATTGCTCTTATGCAAGCTCTCAACCCTTTTTTATCAGTATGTAATCTTGTAAAGTGCCAATTTTGGAAACTCTGTGTGATATGTGGAGTACCCCTTTATCACCATTACTCCTAGTCCACCCTAACTCGGAAGTGGTATTACTTATTAGGGTTCATCTAAGTGTTAAAGATGCGTATTTAAATATGTGTTTTAAAAAGATATACCAATGAATTAAACAAAACGTTTTCGGCATAAAATAAACCCAATAAGGGTTGACATGCCGTTAAAATCCAAACCACCAGCCTGCTCTTTCATTGTGCTAATTATTTCTTTCATCTAGAGGGTCGATTCTGCATTTTCTACAGTTTGTTGCGCTTTCCATTTCGCGACCAGTGTTTTACGGAAGGCTGAACTTTTTCACGAGTTGGTCGCCGAGAGTTCGCGCAGTCATCGGCATAAAGTCGCGACTTACCTAAATTATATTTCTCAACAAGTGACAACGGTCGTGAAGTCTTAGCTTCGTTTGATGAAAATTTTATTAGGCATGGTACTATATTTAATTGAATGTAATTGTCTGTGTCGTTATTCACTTTTTCCATAACTTTTTCCTCAAATTTTTTTGATTTTCCTAATTTGTTATTTCTTCATATATAGTCATAATTATATACTACTAAGGTAGTTGCTGTGTCTAGCCACATTGAAGAGACGGGGTGTAACGTTCGAAACCACCGATTTGTTCTTGTTGGGATTTCACATATTATTATATAATAATATTATATATATATATTATATAATATATATTAGATGATAGATAGAGATATAAACATATTATATAAAAAATAAGAAAGAAGTCGTCGGGGCGCCTAAAGTCGGTATCAGCCAATAGGCAGGGAGTCTATCCCCTTTTCCACTAGCGCTATAGACCAAGGAGATTATTTTAGCGTCTGAGGTGGAGCGCACACCTACATCACCCCTTCCTTCTTTACCGCACAGTATCCCTGTGCTACTATAACGCTGAGTTGGCGTGGGGCGGGTATCGAACTAGGAACCTTGTGGTCTCTAGCCGAACGCTTCTACCGACTGGAGCTAACCCGCCCAAATATACATACATACACACACCACATATATATACATATATATACATACTACATATATATACATAATATAACCTATAGTATATACATTATATATTACACAAATATAGTATATTATATATACACACACACATATATATATGTTATACATTATACACACATACACTATAATATATATAAACACACATGCACGCATTACTACACCACCACACACACACACACACACACATATATATATATATATTATATTTTATAATATATATATATTAGTGTATATATAATGAATGATGAAATCTAAAACAAAAGTTACACATTCCTAAAGACCAGTTCAAATAAATAAATTAAATAATAAGTTGACCTTTGTGCTGCATTTTTTGTCCTGTTACTCTAAGTTCTGACAATATTTACTACTAAATTCATTCTCAAGAGCTTTTTCTCTTTTACTCAAAGTTGCCTTGTGTTTTGATTTGAGCCACTCCTCTGTTAGAAAGAGAAAAAGAAATATTCAAGGTTAATTTATGTTCGTATTTGTAAAAGATTATTATGATTTTATTATTGGGATTGTATTATATCATTTTATTTATTTATTTTAACAATTAATGAAAGGAAATGGAGGAAAAAATCTCTTGAGTCAAGTTTAAATTTCACATCCAAGTAAGGCGGAATGTTTTAACAGTATCAATTGGCTTTTAGGACTCATATCAGATATCGAATTCATATGTTAAACTAATTCTAATTTATTGGGTATTTACTAGCAAATATATGCATCCTTCGCCGGGTGCAAGTATTAGAGTTTTTAATCTAATAGAATTATATTAAATGAAAGGCTAATGAAAGAATAAGAATGCAAATAAAAAGATTGAGAACAGAGGGAGGGGGTATTAACACGAAAAATAGAACAATTTAAAACTTACTTTTCCTTCACTCCGTCTTTTCATTGTTAAATTTTTCCTAATTAGTTTAAAATAGGAAGTTAAGAATGAAATTACAGTTTTTTCTCTTGTTAAGGTGGATTCTTTTAAGATTTATCCCCGAGATTTTGTTCATGTTGATGTAAGATAAAATCAAAGAATTAGCAAATCAATAATATAAGCACATATTTATTAAAATCCAATTTTTTATATCAATATGCAAATTCCCGCTCTCACTGAAACCGCGTATTTTTGTATATATAAGTACAATTGCATGTTATTGAGGGTTTCATCAAAGAAAAAATCATGGAGAAGTGTGGTAGATAACTTTGGGAATTGTGACTTGAGTAGTGATAGTTTCAGTTACTGAAAGAAAACACACAATCTCCATTATTTATACGATTTATCTCTTACGGACAGTATTAAATTATTTTTCTTACCATGAGGACCTGTGGATATACCGCAGTATGATGATTTAATTATTTACAACGTTGATATGTTTACTTAAGACGCTATCTTCAAAATAGTTCAATACTAAGCAGGACATGTGGATATTACACAGTATGATAATTTGGTAAACTTGCAAATTGTCGCAAAAGTTTTTTGGTGGTCCCCATGACAGTTTAACTACAGTCTATGTATGAAATAACAAAAAACCCAAAATTACAATACATTTAATTAACCATTGAAATTAATTATTGAATCCAACGGTAGAAACATTAACTCAGTTGTTTGTGTTAGTATGCAATGATAATTTCAAATTTAACTTGGTTTAAAAAATATATTTTTTCAACATTTAATGTATTAGTAATTTGTTTTTTCTTAAAGCAATCACGTAATTTAAAAAACACCTAATCCCAACCCCTAAACCGTAAACCAATTCGCAAAAAGTTAATTCATAGACTGTAGTCTAATCTGTCATGGGGCACCAAAAAACTTTCCGTTCTAATTTTCCACCTAATTTTGCAAGTTTTTAGCCGATAATTTAATTATTACAACGTTTGATATTGTATTTACTTAAGAGCTATTACTAAATTAGTTTAATATTATAAAAGTATAATAATCTTGATTTAACTCTCTCTCTCTCTCTCTCTCTCCTCTCTCCCTCTCTCTTCTTTCCTTCTCTTCATTTTTTGTTTATGTTTTTATTAAAACAGATTAGCGTTACACTTCCGCACGCGTCACGTTTGCTACAGAATAATTAATTTGCTTCTTAGGAAACACACACTGATGACGAAGCAAAAGGTTATATTGAGTTGATTCTCACTGAGTGCTCACCTTTCTGTTAAGTTTCTGATACCCTGTCATAGAATAATTAATCTGAGTGATTTCAATTGAAAGAAACAAGTGAAAATGAAGAAAATACAAAACGATGATACGAATAGTTGACCTCCTTCAGGAATGTGAGGCTAATCTTAACAATAATGCATGTGACGTCATTTAATGTTGACTTTACATAACGCGACATTTCTTCAATAGTGGTATATACTATATATAGTATATATATATATTATATATATACATATATATGTTTAACTATATATGATAATATGTATTAATATATATAAAGCTGTATAATTTATTACATATATGATACATATTATATGTAGCCATATTAACATTAACATATTATGTATTAATATATATATAGTATATTATATATATATAATATTATATATACTAGTGTAGGTTAGTAGTAGTGAGTACATATATATACATACACATACATAACACACATCATATTATTTATATATATTCGATACACAACACTTACCGCGTTCCATAACTCACGCGCGCATAAAATAGAATATTTGATGTCTATTTCAAAACCGTCTCTCTTTTCTCAAACGTCAAAATAATTTAAACAGACTGAATGACAAGGATTAACACTCGCTTTTCTCGTTATTACTGTGATTAAATATTCTTATCTTATGCCCTGAAGATGATCTAATTTAATAGATCGAAACACTGCACCGTCGGCCAATAAACTCACCACTTCACGCCATTTAAACTTGTTTTTATTTTTCTTAACTATAGTACATACCGTCGGAATCCATTCCTTTCTTTCAACATATAATTATATGTATTATATAAATATATATATTATGTATTATATACATACTATATAAATATTTAACATTGCATATATATATATATATATATATATATATAATACTATATGCAACATATATATGTTAATATATATATACATATTAATTATATATATATATATATGAATATATATATAAAATTTCATAGAGGAACTTATATATAATTGATAAATTGGAATCATATTACCATGACCAGACAACTCGGCAAACACCATTTTGCGACATCCGGAGCACTCTGTGGTCCACTGGTTTAATCTCTTATGGGCGAGATTGTGGTTGCACTGCTGATGAGAACAAAGGAGGTCGAAACAGCTGTTCCAGGTAGCCTCCGGATGTCGCAAATGGTGTTTGCGAGTTGTCTGTCATGGTTATATTGATTCAATTATAGATATAATTACTAATATATATATTATATATTAGAGTGCGTTGGTTGTAATGGTTAGAGTCGTAGGAATGGACTCGTTGACACTGAGTTCCAAACTCCTAAACCGAATATGATTGAGTTCACAAGCACTAATATTTGTACGTGAAAAAGTATGCGTTTAACTACTCTCCCCTCCAGCTATGGGTAAATAGCTGGGGGCAGGTCTGGGCTCATTAACCTTGGCTAGGTAACAAGTCTAGGGAAGGAAAACTCTGAATTTAACGCTGTTAAACTACGCTTAAGAATTGACCTTCTGTCACATCCTGTTCGTGAGGAGGGGTTGATATATAAATATATATATATATATATATATTATAGTATATATATATTATAATGTAAACAAGGATTGTCGATAAGACAAGCAGGAAGTGTTTTTAACAATTAAAAATTCACGCGCACAGAAATATTTAGGAAGTGGCGAGTACATTATTTCAGTGGAAAAACATCTTCTGGTTGAATTTCGTTTGTAATGATGCTCATTATATACGTGAGACATTTTTGAAAGCTGTTGTCTGTTAGCATCCTTCCATCTACTATATATATATATATATATATATATATATATATATATAGTTCATTTGAAGAAATCTTGATTCGGTGCCCATCAGCGAAAGTTGGAAAAATTATGCAAACCTTACGTGAACAATGCCGTCAGAAACGGAGATGGATAACAAATGTATTATCCATCGAAAGTCGGTTACCGGGAATTTATTACCCACTCAACCTCGGCATTTTTGTCTAAACTTGGACTTCTCCCACTCAGACAAAGAGGAACTCATAAAAAGAGATTCGCAGGGAAAAGCTTCTAACCGCATCAGCGTGGATATGGCGTTCTCATATGGGTGGAGAAATTCAAAGTCGAGCAAAGTCTGGTGGTATCGTGAGATTATTGCTTGGGCGGCGCTTGGTAGATGTTAGATGCTATTGGACCGCGAACCAATGCCGTCAACCCAGAGTCATCATATCTTGATTGAGGCTTTTGTTGTTGCAATGCTAGCTGTGTAAATAGCATTCATGTGATGAAGATTATATAGTAGGGCTTAATCCACGCCCTGGTGGATTGAGCAAGGGAATTTTGCTGAACGGCTGATTAGTTAGCGATGAAATTGCAAGGCTCTCCTTAACACGTCATAGAGACTCTCCTTAGTAGCTTGTACACATAATTATTACTATTTGTCTGGTAAAAATTCCCGTTCTTGCTAGTGGGCTGGTGCTGATAGCCGGATGGTTAAGAAGCTCCGACTTGATGAGGGAAATTGATGGTTGTTTTCGATCCCGGCTTCGAAGTAGCTTACAAAGTCTATCCGCCCGAAGAGGAGACATGCATACGTTGAACACAAGACAGTTTTTCTCTCTACACGACTTCTAGGGGGCAGGACGTTCAAGGTATACCTTAAGGAACAGAAAGAGTAATCAAAGAAATAGCGGACAAACTAGGACTATTTCATGCGGGCAAACTCTATATAGGAATTGTAGTGGCCCTAGCCTGGTGTTAGGTATCTCTCTGAAGAAGATATACCCGACACGAGTATTGAGTCAGTCAGTCAGTTAGTTCAGTCCTACTGATTGGTCTTGAACACTGCAACTGGCTAGGCACACTGCAGCAGGTGTCTAGACAGTGTTCAGGTATTTGGAATCAAAAACAGTCCATTCATGTATTTGGGTGATTCCATTCCTTGAGGTTCTGATTGGCTGGCCTTGGTTTCCTCATGATGTATGTGGAATTCATAAATACTTCTGTCATTCCATGCAGGAGGTAGCAGCAAGACAGGTTCGTATTTAAGTTTACGGCACTGCTTGTTGGCCGTGGTGTCTTACCAATTCGGACGATTATTGGAACTTAGCCTTGATTTATTTCTACTTCTGTTCCCCCCACATTGCCTGGTCAGGAGTAGGTACTTTATATCCATTTCTGGTCTTAAGTAAATTTTTGTGACAGCTGCATTGCTGTATTAGAGCACTTTGTATTTGTTTTTTCACGTCTTTAACCCTGAGATTCTGTTGTGCTCCAACAATCGTTAAACCCAAGGGTACCCACCGGTAAGCCACTACTCAATTGATATTATTATATACTATATATATATATATATATATAAAAGACTAAGTAAATTTGAAGTACAATCTGAAATTAAAATATGTCACAAGTTTTAAGTTTCTTTTTTTTTTTCTTTTTTAAGCACAGAAGTTGTCTTTGATAGGCCAGACAATAAACAGAGCCTGAAGTGTGTGGTGTGTGTGTGTGTTTGTGTGTATGTGTGATGTGTGTTGTATGTGTGTGTGTGTGTTCTGTGTGTGGCTGCTATAGTGTTTGTGGTGTGTGTGTTTATCTAAAGAACACCCAGTAAAAAAACACCTGAGAATTTTCTAGTCTCCCCCAGAAATTATTCAATGTCATTCACATCCTGTTTAGACTACACGAGATCATAATGATTCAACTCAGGGCAGACTAAATTTATCTCAACGGTCAGTTAGCTTTTTAGGTGCAAGGGGAGGGGGCCCGGCACACATGCTGGTCAGCTCTTTCAAGGTCCTTGCCTTGAACCTGAAAAGATGTGGAGAATTTAAGGATTTTAATGTTTACAGTTTAAAGGTCGCTGCGTTATTTCTGGTGTTGTCACAAGTCTTTCCTTTTAACACACATTTATATCTCGGTTGGTTGCACTGAAAAGGAAGTTAAGGAGGAAAAGAAAAGAAAAGAAAAGAGGAAGTTTAGGATTCAGGCTTTAGTTCGTGGCGTCATAGCTACAAAGGCAGAGGAAATTTCTGCTTCCAAGTAATAGTGTCCGATTACACGTTGAGACCCAGTCCACAATGGCATTATTTCGTTGGTGTAGTAAGTGGGTCTTTCTTCCGGCTGCCATGCCCATAGGGTTCTTCCTGTTTTGGGCTTCACGGAGGATTGTTATTTTTCTTTTTCTTTTTTCTTTTATTTTCTGTAATCCACACAAATCCCCTTTTTCACTGGTCTCTAAGGGGAGAGAAAATGATAATGTTTTTTACTTCAGTGCCTTTCATGGCGAATTCAAAAAACGAACAAGGTCTGCCTGTCATACAACAGCAGACTGGTACGGAAGTATGCTATCACTGCTTGAAAACAGTCCATCTCATGGGTATATTTACAGAAGACCTCCCAAGTTTGAGATGTGAACAAGGATTTTTTAATTGTGGAAAACCATGCAAACCAACAAGATCTAATTGTGTGGCGGTCAAAAACGAATGCTTGAAGTTGCCATCAGACCACGCTATTATTTGTTCAACGCGGCCTAACAGCCCCTGAACAAACAGTCATTCTTATAGTATTTACCCAAGACCTTCCCACCAGGTTAGCGCGTACCCGTGTGGGTATGCCTCATACCCCCACCTGGTTATGGGCCTGGGCACACAGGCCTCGTTTCCTCAACTGGCGCCCCCAACCCACAAGCTTGAAGCTCATGCGGTGTAAAAGAACAAAAATTGCGCCTCGGTCCTTTCGCATTCCCCGCTCCAAGGGGCGTCTCAGGCGCTGGGTAGATAAAAAAAAAAAATTACGCTATATGTTTTCTAAATCTGGTCCAAACAAGTAGGATTAACGGTCAAGAGGAGCCCTGTACTATGTTATTTCCTTTCACCTGGCTAATATCACTATTTACATATCTAGATAAGGTCGCTGAGATATTTAGTTTCTTGGTTTGTTGGTTGTTCTTGTTTTTTCTACATTCTTCACGATTATTTAATTCCAAAAGCCGTCTTGTTTTCAAGCAATTAATTAATATAATCATTTTGTAAACAACTTATAGCTTCATCAGAGAAAATTTCCGGTCCGGTACTTCTTTGCATTCCTATCACATGAAGATTGCGTCCGTTCTTTCTGTCCTGTGACCAAAACCTAATATTACTACTCAAGTCGAACGATTCCTTCAGTTATTTCTGCTCACATTCTCCAGCGGATTTCGTAATTTTTATCTTAACACCTCAATTATGATAAAATGCTTTACATTATTCGTAACTCAACTGTCTGGACTACTCACTCTACGTACTAATAACACTCGCAACTTGTATTCCTATATACAAAACAATAGCGGCTTTACAGTAGTGAACCAGGAAAGGTAATTTGCATTGATTATTAAAAATTTGATTTTAAGAATATGTGCTTATTATATTATTTCTAGATTGTTTGGATTTTATCCCTAATAATTCATGAGAACATTATCTTCAATGAAATCTTTTAACAAATCCCTTAACCGAATTAGAAATACACCTGTACTCTTTCTCTTCCTTCCTCATTTCCAATTAGAATAGTCTAAAATTAGGCAAAATTTAAAGCATGAAACGACAGAAGTTGATGAAAGAGTAAGCTTTCCAGTGTTTCTATTTTTTTTTAAATACCCCCCTCCTGTCTCTCAATCTTTCTCTACGTGCATTACCTATTTAGTTTCATTAGCCCTTCACTTCTAACTTAACTATAAATACTTTACATGCATTAAAACCTTACAATTTCTTGCACCTGGAGGCTGCATATAATACCTTGCTCAGTAAATACATTTATAAACTAAATATTGCCTCCAACACATACTTAATTTTCTGTATACATAATTACCTCCAACGAGTCAATATAAGACTTGTAGAGGTAATCTTCATCCTAATGAACCGATACCTAGGCAATCCCGCCGCAGGCAGCCATGAACTATCATCTTGCCCTTAAGCTCCCTTTGCCGCTACTTTAAGTTGCTCCACAGTGAGGGCTGGGCGGGCGCGGGCGGGGTGCGACAAAAGAGAACTCTCCCACCCGCAAAAAAACCTGATGCGTCTATTTCATTATGATTGATCAGAAGGAACTCAGATTACAATACTGATAGGGAATTATTTGAAGTCAGATGATTGTTACCTAAGGTGACGATAGTGAACTTTGAAATATTTCCTATCATACAGCGGAATTTTCCTAAAAACAATTGGTACAAAAGCCCATGGAGGAAAACTTTGGTAGGCTCAAGCTGATAAAAGCTAACACTGATAATTCCTGACTTCATTTTTAAAACCACACATCGTTCTTAATTCTTAATTCTTTGCCTTATTCAAGCAATGCTCGCATAGCGGCTCTCCTAGTACTGCAATTCCTTACCATAAACCCTGGCCAGTGCGCTATCACACAATGCCCTTGTTTATTGAGCAAAAAGACAAAATAATAGGACTTTATTGAATCAGAACAACATTCTGAGGTGAACAGATATGAACTTTGAAACTATACCATTTATCAGGTAAAAGACAACAGCGAAATTTGTGTACCGCCATGGGGGAAATTTGGCTAGACAAAGAGTTAATTAAAATCCTTTTTTTTTTTTTAAACTCTCTGCCTACTCAATTTTGCAACCCGATAGACTAAAGACAGTTAATTGAGAAATCCTATTTTCTTTAACCTCTTTGGGCCTAGCTTTAATCCGCTTTTCCACAGTGGCTCTCTCACCACTACAAGCAAAGTTACAAAAACTGCATGTTAGTCCATTGATAACTGAAAGAAAGGCTCAGATGTACCAATAATAATTAGGATTTTTATCTGAATAGAATTGCCTTCTGAGGTGAAGCTAGATTAGTGAACTTTTGAACATATCCCTATCATACAGATTAAGAATATTAAGCAGAATTTGAGAACAAGCTGTGCGGGCCAATTTGGTAATCAAAAGTTACATTAAAATCCTTTTTTAACTCTTTGCTCACTTTAATGCCGCCTTACCAGTTGCGGCTCCTCTTCACCACTGGCCAAGCAAAGTACCAAAACACTGATGGTTAGTCCATTATAAGGAGAAGGAAAGACCCAGATTACAATAATAATAGGATTTGTATATTGCGAACTAGATGAACTTCTTGAGGTGAACAGATACTGAACTGTTTGAAATATCCTATCATACAGGGTCAAATTAACCAACAATATTACCAAGGAAATTTGGAACCAGCCTGCTTGGGGAAATTTGGCTGACAACAGAGTAAATTGTAACAGGTTGTTTAACTGGTTAGCATTATAAGCCACATTATAAATATTCTGAGAAAATTTGAAAATGAATTCTGACAACAAAATAAGAAAACAATCACATTATGTTTTCATTGTTTTTCTAAACTCAGGTTCCAGATTACAAGTAGACATAAGTCATGAGGAGCACTATGTTATTCCCTTTCACACCTGCGGCATGCTGAGAACCCTTCTAGTTTTGTATGTGTTTTAGATGAAACGAAGATGAAAAAAATTAAAAATTAGAACAGTTGCCTTATGCTCTTTGTTTGATTAACATAATATTTACAAAAAATAGAAGAAAAACAAAACAAGAACTTGCCTTCTTTAAAAATTTCCGTGTCATAGGCTGGAACATTGAAGCAAATAATAAATGACTTGGTGAGGTTTTCTACTTTTTATTTTACTTCACAAATTCTCTTTCAGCCATTACCTACGTGTGTCCCCCCTACTCTCTCTCCCGCCTCCCTCTCTCTCTCCCTCCCTTTCTTCTTCTCTCTTCTCATTCTTTATCGGTTTCTCCCTCTTTTCCCTTGAGACACTTCCAATTTTTCACCTTATCCCTTTGTTTCTTCCCCCCCCTCTTGTTTTTTTAATTGCTCTCTTTACTAGTAAAATTACTCTTCCATTACCTAGATCTGTCTCTCTCTCTCTCTCTTCTCTCTCTCTCCTCTCTCTCTCTCCTCTCTCCAGTCGTGTCCGGGTGTCCTGCTACGGAAAAACTCACACCACAACCACACCACACACACCACACACACACACCACGCACACACTCTTTCATTATTTTATTCGCGTTTCTCTTCTTCTTTCCTTGAACCGACTCTCCGAATTTTCCACTTATCCCTTTGTTCCTCCCCCCCTCCTCCTTTATCCAATTTCCTTGTTCCTTCTTCTTGCACACCCACCCTCCTACTGTATCTGAATACTAGAAGCAAGCTAACCGGTGTGACCTGACGAATAAGTGAGAAGCAAAAACGCAGGTAATAAAAAAACAAGTATACAGTCAATCGAAAGATCCATCTAATTTAACTACAATCCCGAGATTCGCGATACCTTGAAAGGATGCCACCCATTAAAAGACTACTGCAAGTTGCATCCAGCCACTCTGAAGAAAGAAACATTCAATGTCTACTATATCCAAATGATAAGATGCTAAAAAAAAAATTCGTATAGCTCGATCAAATTCATCAGATTTTTACCTTTTTTAGATTATCTTCAACTCATTAAATTCAAACCCTTCGTATCATTTTTGCTCAAAAACCAAAGATCGGTGATACACGTGGAAGTGTACTATATACCTAGAAGAAAATAATTTAGTTTGGTTTGGTTTGTTTTTGTTTAGACGGCATTCAACCCAAGTGGGTCACTTAATGCCGATAAAGTTTTTGAAATAAATCAAATTCTTAATGCATAATACAGTTTTTTTATAAATACATTTTTTCTATTTAACCCATAGATGGGACCCTAACAGGTACTACCACTCCGGGTCAGAGTGGACCAGGGAGCAATGGTGATGATGGGGTGCTCCACATTCCCAAACCTCCAAAACTGGAACCTCACCATCAGATAAGAGTTTAACGTCATTCCCAGGACATGTAGACCGCAGCCCCACCTTCTAGCACCCATATGATAAAAAGGGTTTGGGGCTTGCCATATAGGGCAATAGGGTTGGGAAAATCATATAGGTGCTAGGGCTTGACGTGACAGCCGATTGATGCGAGGGGGCCTCCTCCGCCGCCCGTCTAGCCCCAAGATAGGGCCAAAGTGGAGTATTGCATGTCATGAACTGCTGCCCAGCCACCTGGGCTCTATCCTTAAGCATCACGGGTCGCCACCTACGGCCAACAGGTGGCCCCATTGGGGGAGTCTTACCCATCTGCAAGGTGCAGTCGTGCATTCTAACGCCTCAGCCGACAGGGCGGGCAATTGAAAGAAGAAACATTAAAAAAAATCCTGATGAAACAACGAAATCAAATATGAATGCATATAAAGTTTCTGTCTTCTTGTCCTCGTTCACATTTGTAATTTCTAAAGAAATCATTTTCTACCTACTAGCAACAATATGCGCCCCCGCTGGGTGTAAGTATTTTAAGTTTTAATGTAAGTAAGTAAAGTAAAGTCGCCGGGGCGGCCTAAAAGTCGGTATCCAGCCAATCAGCGAGGGAGTCTATCCCTTTTTCAGTTGCGCTAGACCAAGGAGATTATTTTACGTCTGAGGTGGAGCGCCACACCAACCGTCAGCCTCTTACTTTATCGCACAGATCACTGTGCTACTCGTACGCTGAGTTGGCGAGGACCGGTATCGAACTAGGAACCTTGTTGGTTTCTAGCCGAACGCTCTACCGACTGAGCTAACCCGGCCCACGTAATGAAATTAATTAGATAAGAAAGGAATAATCTATTTATATGTGTTCTTATTTAATTTCATTAAAATTAAATAGGAACACATATAAATAGATTGCACTTATTTGAACAAGATAAAACCCTACTGCCAAATGGTGACTATGAAGACCATTTAAATGTAAATGAGATAAACCTTTACAATTATCCTTGTATTACGAAAATTATTATCTGACTTCATTTTCTTTTTGTGTTGTTGACTGATTTATTCTGTGTTAGAAATGTCAGGATTTTCGAGGTTAATAATATTAGTATTAGTTAATAATATTAGTAGAGTGAGACTTTGACTTACGAGTACCCCAACATAATATTAGTAGAGTGAAATAATATTAGTAGAGTGAAACTTTGACTTACAAGTACCCAACATAATATTAGTATTTAGTTAATATATTAGTAGAGTGAAATAATATTAGTAGAGTGAAACTTTGACTTACGAGTACCCCCAACATAATATTAGTATTAGTTAATAATATTAGTAGAGTGAAATAATATTAGTAGAGTGAAACTTTGACTTACGAGTACCCCAACTTAATATTAGTATTAGTTATAATATTAGTAGAGTGACACTTTTGACTTTACGAGTACCCCAACATAATATTAATATTAGTTAATAATATTAGTAGAGTGAAACTTTGACTTACGAGTACCCAACATAATATTAGTATTAGTTTAATATATATTAGTAGAGTGAGACTTTGACTTACGAGTACCCCAACATAATATTAGTATTAGTTAATAATATTAGTAGAGTGAAACTTTGACTTACGAGTACCCCAACATAATATTATATTAGTTAATAATATTAGTACAGTGTGACTTTGACTTACGATTACCCCAACATAATATTAATATTAGTTAATAATATTAGTAGAGTGACACTTTGACTTACGAGTACCCCAACATAATATTAGTATTAGTTAATAATATTAGTAGAGTGAAACTTTGACTGTTGAAATCCGTCAGTATACTGTTAGTTTGGACAACAGCAACTGGCTAAGCACAACTGAACTATTGCCCAAGACAGCTAGTACATATGGAACTCAAGAATAGTCCATTCATTTATTTGGATGATTCCATTTCTTCAGTCCTGATTGGCTGCTTGGTTTCTATGATATTATGAGGCTTCATAAATACTCTGGCATTTTGCAGTAGGATTGCAACAAGGTTAGATACGTATTGGGATACGGCTACTTGTTGCCTTGTCTTACCAATTCGACGGTAATTGTAACTTAGTATGATTATTCTACACATTCTTTTGTTGCTTTTTGAGAGAATTGTTTATAGTTTAACTATTTGGGACATACATATTATTATGTTATTATGTTATCCGGTAATCTGAACATTAGCTACATGAACGAGAGTAACCTCCCCTTGCTTATTTCACTTTGAGGTAGCCATATGTTTTGGTCGGCCGTTTTCATTTCACCGTAAATCTACACTGAAAATACGAATTTATTCGAATCAATACAACTGCATGTTTTAACATGAAAATATCATAAAATGCGTTCTTAATTGTGTTTGCGCATTATTTGAAATGAACTTAATTGTTATTAAGAACTCATTTTATGATATTTTCTTTTTAAAACATGCAGTTGTATTGATTACGAGGAAATGAAAATGGCCGACTAAAACATGGCTTCCTCAAAGTGAAATAAACAAGGGGAGGTTACTCTCATTTATGTAGCTAATGTTCAGATTACCTGTTACCCATATTGTGCGTATTAAATATTCACATGTGCAATTTTTATGCGAGTTAGGTATTTGTCTTTCCCTACTAAACGTTCAGTGTTAGTGTATCTATGAATGCATTATAAGGACTTAGTGTTGATTATGAACTTATACCCACTAATCTTACCGCTTAAATTTTTTAATTGATATAGATCACCAAGTAAGCCTGAGCCTATTCTAGTAGTGACCAGGTTTGAATTCAGAGTTTTCCTTCTCCTAGACTGGTTGCCTAATCAAGGTTAAATAGCCCAGTCTGCCCTACTATTTACCCATAACTGGAGGGAGAATAGTTGGATTCATACCTTTCCCAAAGGTATTAACGCTATGTGAAATGTGGCTTCGTCCAGAATTGAACTCGGGTCGACGAGTCCATTTCCCACCGCGCTTCCCTTAATATGTGACATCTTCCAACAAGTAATTTCGAAGGAAAATAAATTCATTTTGATACCAGTTTCCTTATTCTGTCTGGTCTAAAAGTGGATTGACCAGCAAGAAAATATTTGAAGAAGCTGATGTTGTGAATGGAGAGAGAGAGAGAGAGAGAGAGAGAGAGAGAGAGAGAGAGAGAGAAGATGTTGAAGATTTAGAGAATTGGCTAAAGACAGAAAAACAATCAAACTAGCAACTTTAAGTAAACATCACAAAGAGAAACATTTGAGTTGGAGGAAGAACTACATGGTAATTTATCTTCTCACCTGTAGTAGTTTTTAGTGATGAATTCTGATGTCTGGGCTAGAAGTCTTTTGTGGATATATATATATATATATATATATATATATATATATATATTTGGAGGATATGTGCTTAATTAAAGTCGTACCTAATTTTGAAAATTAATTAGTTAATAATTAATGAATTTTAGGCGGGCATATATGCTCAAATGTAAGGCTAAACAAATCAAGAAAATGTCAATCCCTGAATGTACATTTCGACATATTAGGTCTCATCAGCAAGGTTATAGACATGGGAGACTGCTCCGTGTGTGACTCGAAACCTCGGAGCAGTTTCCCATGTTTGTAACCTTGCTGATGAGACCTAATAGGTCGAATAACCTTGCTGATGAGACATAATAGGTCGAAATGTACATTCAGGGATTGATATTTTCTCGATTCGTTTAGCCTTACATTTGAGCATATATGCCCGCCTAAAATTCATTAAATATTAACTAATTAATTTTCAAAATTAGGTACGACTTCAATTAAGCACATATCCTCCAAAAATTGTCGGCTTAAAGCCATATAAAAATAAACACATTTGTTTGTTTACTTAACCTCATATATATATATATATATATATATATATATATATATATATAATATTATATATCAACCCCTCCACACGAGCAGGATGCGACACAAGGTCAATTTCTTAAGCAGAATTTAAAAGGTTTGAATTCAGAGTTTTCCTTCTCCTAGACAGGTTGCCTTACCAAGGTTGAAGAACCCAGTCTACCCTACTATTTACCCATAACTGGGGGGAGTTTAGTTGGATTCTTACCTTTCCCAAAGGTATTAGTGCCATGTGAAATGCAAACAGTTTCGTCTAGGATTTGAACTCAAGTCGACGATTCCATTTTCTACGACTCTAACCGTTATGCCACGCGCCTCCACGGTCTGTTGTGGATATAGTCAGCCACGACAACTTAGAAGATGGGAATGGAGAAATATTTTTGGCTCGTATGGTAATCAGTGAAATTATATATATATATATTTAACAACCCCTCTGCACGAGCAGGATGCGACACAAGGCCAATTTCTTTAGCAGGGTTTAACAAGTTTGAAGTCCTATTTATTCATAGCTGAAAGGAGAATAGTTGGATGCATACCTTTCCCAAGGGTATCTGCACTATGCAAACTGCAAACAACCGAGTGCATTTTCTATGACGATAACCATTACACAATATCATCATAGGCGCCACATGCTCATTCATACTCACATAGTCTCAATAGAAAAAGCGTTTTCTTTAATAACTCATTCTCGAATTGTACCCTGTTGGATTATTTGGTGATATAGTTATTTACTAAGCTTAGCTTAGATATGGCACAGGCCAGAAGTATGGGACTCCCAATGAGAATCGAACTCACTAACAATGGTTTGCGAAGCGAGCTTGCTAACCATTACACCACGTGAGGTGCCCTATCATTTGGTGATATAAGCCGTGCTACCATACACCACTTCAATTTATAGACTAAACGAGGTCACGTGATTAAAACCTCAGCCAATCAACAGTCCGGATGTGTAGCTGGTTGACTATTTAATCACTGATACTGAAAGACGTCCATTTGCTATCATTGACGAAGGACTTGCAATACTGAGGAGCACCAAGGAACAACCAAAGGATTCTTTACCAAGGATTTCCGCTGGACAAGTGCTCTTGCTTGAAGCCAAAAGGATGACCCATAAAATCGTTTTCACAAGGTAAATAAAAGTGAAACGTGGTAAAATTATATATACTAGCGTGTATATGACCCGTGGATATACCACAGTATGATAATTTAATTATTACAACGTTTGATATGTTTACTTAAGAGCTATTTCAAATAGTTCAATATGTACGAAGTATAATAATCTCTCTCCCTCATTTTTTCTTTCTTTCCTTCTTTTCATTATTTCGTTATGTTCGATTGAAACAGCTTAGCGTTATCGCTTCTGCGT
Organism: Doryteuthis pealeii; assembly: GCA_023376005.1. NCBI lineage: Eukaryota > Metazoa > Mollusca > Cephalopoda > Myopsida > Loliginidae > Doryteuthis > Doryteuthis pealeii. The sequence continues at coordinate 79,261,953 of CM042164.1, read as the reverse complement.
GCTCACCCCAGTAAAAGTATTTGCTTTACAGTCTTTAAAACGGGAGAATTTTATAAATTAAAATCTGTATCTGTCAAAATGGCGCATTCTTGTCGTTTTTCTCTTTTGAATGTGTGCTCTATTTAACGTGATATACTTCATTATTATACTTAAGAAATTCACAGAAAATTTTTATATGTAAGTTCAGGCTCTGTTCTTAAGAAAAACAAACTTAAAAATTTTTCTCTAAGCGTTTTTGTTAGTTCAAGTGATGCAGCCATACAGTAACACTGACACAGCTTGAAAGAATTCTCACTTTATCTGATCAGAGAGATCAGATTTCCATATGATTGATAATCTGTCGATAGCGGTCCATATACAAGGTGTGTAGGAAGCGCGTGGTGTAATGGTTAAAGTCATGGGAAATGGACTCGTCGCCCCGAGTTCAAATCCTGGACGTGGTAATTACATTTCCCTTAGCACTAATACCCTTGGGAAAGGTATGAATCCTACTCTCCCTCCAGTTATGGATAAATAGCAGGGCAGACTGGGCTCTTTAAACTTGGTTCGGCGACCAGTCTAGGAGAAGGAAAACTCTGAATTCAAACCTGTTAAACTCCACTTAAGAAATTGACCTTGTGTAGCATCCTGCTCGTGTGGAGGGGTTGGTAAATATATATACAAGGTGCGTCAAACTTTTAAAATACTTTTTGACACACCTTGTATTCTGAAAAAAATTTCCATTCATTCATTTTTTTTTTCAGAATACAAGGTGTGTCAAAAAAAGTACCTAATTTAAAGCTGTATTTACCAAGATAGAAATGAATAATGTATAGAACGTTAAAAATAAGAATTTACATAGTTTACATTATGTCTTAATACACTACAACAAAAATAGAAGATAACAGGTTGTGCTGACCTGTCTTCACATAGGCTATACCTACATCACACATCATCATTTACTAAAGGGCACGGAATACCCAATATGCACTACATCCCAAGAAAGATTTACAGTGAAGCATATACTGCTGGAGTGTGTAGACTTTGATCTAGTGCGAACAAAATACTACCCAGCAAGTAATTTGGAAAAACTTTTCACAAAAAAAAATACTATCCAGGATTTTACATTTCTTAAAAGAAGTGGGATTGTACTAAAAATATGTGTAATTGAACAATAGTTAAAATCTATACAGATATACATTTATTTTCTACCAAACTACCGCTACAAATCCAAAACTTAGTCGGCATTAAATGACCTAGGGAGGTTGATATGCCGTAAAACAAAACAAACCAAACTTAAAACACTAATTTAGAGCAAACGCGCGGACATTCTCACACAAAAATGCAATGAGTTTGTGGCGAAAATAGGCCATAAAAAAATAAAGGTGTTTATTTTGCAATGTACGTGGATTTTTTTGGCCTTTGAAAGATCTGCCCACCTACACAGATGTGTGTGTGTGTGTGGGGGGGGGACGAAATAGGCACACAAACGAGGAATTAAGAATACATTGTTTTGTGAAGACTATAATGAAAGCGAAAACACTCACAACGCGAGCTTGCACACACACAAACACACGCACTCACACACACATACACACACACTGACACACAAACACACACTGATACACAAACACAGACACAGACACACACACATACACACACACACACACACAAACACACACACTCACACACACGACCGCCCTGTTGGCTGGGCTGTGGAATACACCGACTGCACCTCTGCAAAGGAGTAAAATTACCCCAATGGGGCCACCCGTAATGCTGAAGGATGGAATCCTGGTGTCTGAGCCCTTCCGATCAGTGGACTGTTCACATCAACCCCTAGCACCTATCTGATTGTCCCAAACCTATTGTTCTTATGGCAAGCCTCCAAAACCTTTTATCATATATGTGCATCTTGTAAAGTTCCAATTTTGGAACTCTGGTGAATGTGGAGTACCCCTTTATTACCATTACTCCTAGGTCCACCCTAACTCGGAGTGGTATTACTTATTAGGGTTCCATCTATGTGTTAATAATTAAAAATGAGTGTTAAAATGTGTTTGAATTTGAAAAAAAAAATTGAATACCCAATGAATTAAACAAAAACGTCTTCGGCATAAAATAACCCAATAAGGGTTGACATGCCGTAAAATCCAACCAACCAGCATGCTCTTACATTATGCTAATTATTTCTTTCATCTAGAGGGTCGATTCTGCATTTTCTACAGCTTGTTGCGCTTTCCATTTCCGACTAGTGATTACGGAAGGCTGAACATTTTTCACGAGTGGGTCGCAAGAGTTTGCGCAGCATGTGCAAAAGTCGCGACTTACCTAAATTATATTTCTCAACAAGTGACAACGTTGGAAGTTTTAGCTTCGTTGATGAAATTTTATAGTGCCATGTATATATATTAATTGAATGTAATTGTCTGTGTTCGTTATTCACTTTTTCCATAACTTTTCCTCAAATTTTTTGGGATTCTTCCTAATTTGTTATTTTCTTCACATATATATATAATATAACTACTAAATGTAGTTGCTGTGTCTAGCCACATTGAAGAGACGTGAAATGTCGAAACACGGTGTCTGTGGATCACATTTATATATATATATATATATATATATATAGATAGATAGATAGATATAAACATATATATATAAAAAAGTAAAAAAGTCGTCGGGGCGGCCTAAAGTCGGTATCAGCCAATCAGCGAGGGAGTCTATCCCCTTTTCACTAGCGCTAGACCAAGGAGATTATTTTAGCGTCTGAGGTGGAGCGCCACACCTACCATCAGCTCCTTACTTTACCGCACAGATCCCTGTGCTACTCATAACGCTGAGTTGGCGTGGGCCGGTATCGAACTAGGAACCTTGTGGTCTCTAGCCGAACGCTCTACCGACTGAGCTAACCCGGCCCAAATATACATACATACACACACACATATATATACATATATATACATATACACATATATATATACATATATATATACACATACATATATATATATACACACACACATATATATGTATACATATACACACATACACATATATATATATATAAACACATGCACGCATATACTTAAAACACATGTACACACACACACACACACACACACACACACACACACACATATATATATATATATATATATATATATATATATATATATATATATATATATAATGAATGATGAAATCTAAAACAAAAGTTACACATTCCTAAAGACTAGTTTAAAAAAATAAATAAATAATAAGTTGACCTTTGTGCTGCATTTTTTGTCCTGTTTACTCTAAATTCTGACAAATATTTACTATAAATTCATCTCAAGAGCTTTTTAGCCTTTACTCTCAAAGTTGACCTTGTGTTTTGATTTGAGCCACTCCTCCTGTTAAAAGAGGAAAAAGAAATATTCAATGTATAATGTATGTTCGTTATTTGTAAAAGATTATTATGATTTTATTATTGGGATTGTTATTATATCATTTTATTTATTTTTTAAACAATTAATGAAAGGAAATGGAGGAAAAAATCTCTTGAGTCAAGTTTAAATTCACATTCAAGTAAAGGGGAATTTTTAAAGTACGTCAATGGCTTTTAGGACATCAATCAGATAATCGTAATCATATGTTAAACTAATTCTAATTTATTGGGTATACTAGCAAATATATGCATCCTTCGCCGGGTGCAAGTATTTAAGTTTTAATCTAATAGAATATATTAAATTAGAAAGGCTAATGAAAGTAAATAAGAATGCAAATAAAAAGATTTGAAACAGAGGGAGGGGGTATAATCGAAAAATAGAACAATTAAAACTTACTTTTCCTTCACTCCCGTCTTTCATTGTTAAATTTTCCTAATTTAGTTAAAATAGGAATTTAAGAATGAAATTACAGTTATTTCTTCTTGTTAACGGATATCTTTTAAGATTTATCCCCGAGATTTTTGTTCATGTTGATTAAGATAAAATCAAAGAATTAGAAATCAATAATACTAAGCACATATTTATTAAAATCTAAATTTTTATATCAATATGCAAATCCCGCTCTCACAGAAACTGCTATTTTGTTGTATATATAAATACAATTACATGTTATGGGCAACCGTATTAATTTTATTAATATTGAGGGTTTCATAAAAAAAAATCATGGAGAATGTGATGTAGATAACTTTGGGAATTGTGACTTGAGTAGAGATAGTTTCAGTTACTGAAAGAAAAACACACAATCTCCATTATAATACGATTTATCTCTTACAGACAGTATTAAATTATTTATTTCTTACCAGTAGGACCTGTGGATATACCGCAGTATGATGATTTAATTATTACAACGTTTGATATGTTTACTTAAGAGCTTTTGAAAAATAGTTCAATACTAGCAGGATATGTGGATATTACACAGTATGATAATTTGGCTAAACTTGCAAATTGGTCGCAAAATTTTTTGGTGGTCCCCCATGACAGTTTAACTACAGTCTATGAATGAAATAACAAAAAACCCAAAATTACAATACATTTAATTAACCATTGAAATAAATTATTGAACCCAACGGTAGAAACATTAGTCTCAGTTGTTTGTGTTAGTATTGCAATGTATAATTTCAATTAAACTTGGTTTAAAAAATATATTTTTCAACATTAAATGTATAGTAATTTGTTTTTTCTTAAGCAATACGTAATTAAAAACAACCCTAATCCCCAAACCCCTAAACCGTAACCCAATTCGCAAAAAGTTAATTCATAGACTGTAGTTAATCTGTCATGGGGGACCACCAAAAAACTTTCCGTTCTAATTTCCACCTAATTTGCAAGTTTAGCCGATAATTTAATTATTACAACGTTTGATATGTTTACTTAAGAGCTATTACTAAATAGTTTAATATATAAAAGTATAATAATCTTGATTTAACTCTCTCTCTCTCTCTCTCTCTCTCTCTCTCTCTCTCTCTCTCTCTCTCTCTCTTTCCTTCTCTTCATTTTTGTTTATGTTTTATTAAAACAGATTAGCGTTATCACTTCCGCACGCTCACGTTTGTACAGAATAATTAATTTGCTTCTTAGGAAGACACAACACTGATGACGAAGCAAAAGGGAATATGAGTTTGATTCTCACTGAGTGCTCACCTTCTGTTAATGTTTCTGATACCCTGTCATAGAAATAATAATCTGAGTGAATTTCAATGAAAGAAACAAGTGAAAATGAAAGAAAATACAAAACGATGATACGAATAGTTGACTCCCTTCAGGAATGTGAGGAATCTATACAAATAATGCATGACGTCATTTAATGTTGACTTTACATAACGCGACATTTCTTCAATAGTGGTATATATATATATATATATATATATATATATATACATATATATGTTATAATATATATATATATGTATTAATATATATAAGCATGTATTAATATATACATATATATACATATATATATATATACATATATGTATTAATATATATATTATATATATATACATGTATTAATATACATATACATATATATACATACATATACATAACACACATATATATATTATATATATTCGATACACACACTTACAGCGTCCCATACTCACGCCATAAAATAGAATATTTGATGTCATATTTCAAAACCGTCTCCTTTTTCAAACGTCAAAAAATTTTAAACAGACTGAATGACAAGAATTACCACTCGCTTTTCTCGTTATTCTGTGATAAATAATTTCTTATCTTATGCCCTGAAGATGATCTAATTAATAGATCGAAACACTGCAGCGTCGGCCAATAAACTCACCACTTAACCCATTTAAACCTTTGTTTTTTCATTTTTCTTAATATACTACATACCGTCGGATTCACTTCCTTTCTTCACATATATTATATGTATATATATAAATATATATATATGTATATATACATATATATAAATATTTACATTCATATATATATATATATATATATATATATATATATATGCACATATATATGTTAATATATATATACATATTATATATATATATATATATATATGTATATATATATAAAATTTCATAGAGGAATTATATATAATTGATAATTGAATCATATTACCATGACCAGACAACTCGGCAAACACCATTTGCGACATCCGGAGCACTCTGTGGTCCACTGGTTTAATCTCTAGTGGCGGAGATTGTGGTATGCACTGCTGATGAGACCAAAGGAGGTCGAAACAGCTGTCCAGGGCTCCGGATGTCGCAAATGGTGTTTGCCGAGTTGTCTGGTCATGGTTATATGATTCAATTATATATATTATATATATATATATATATTAGAGGTGCGTGGTGTAATGGTTAGAGTCGTAGGAAATGGACTCGTTGACCTGAGTTCAAATCCTAAACGAAATGATTGCAGTTCACAAAGCACTAATATTTGTGTGAAAAGTATGCGTTTAACTACTCTCTCTCCAGCTATGGGTAAATAGTGGGGCAGTCTGGGCTCATTAACCTTGGCTAGGTAACAAGTCTAGGAGAAGGAAAACTCTGAATTTAAACCTGTTAAACTCCGCTTAAGAAATTGACCTTCTGTCACATCCTGTTCGTGAGGAGGGGTTGATATATATATATATATATATATATATATATATATATATATATATATATAATGTAAACAAGATGTGATAAGACAAGCAGGAAGTGTTTAACATTAAAAATTCGCGCACAGAAATATATTAGAAGTGGCGAGTACATTATTTCAGTGAAAAACATCTTCTGGTTGAATTCGTTTGTAATGATCTTATATATACGTGAGGACATTTTTGAAAGCTGTTGTTGTTAGCATCCTTCCATCTACTATATATATATATATATATATATATATATATATATATATAGTTCCATTTGAAGAAAATCTTGATTGGGCCCATCAGCGTAAGTTGGAAAAATATGAAGACCTACGTGAACAATGCGTCAGAAACGGATGGATAACAAATGTATTTCCCATCGAAGTCGGATACCGGGGATTTATTACCAACTCAACCTCGGCATTTTTGTCTAAACTTGGACTTTCTCCACCAGACAAGAGGAAATACATAAAAAAGATCCAGGATAAAGCTCTAACCGCATCAGCGTGGATATGGCAGTCCCATATTGTGACATCAAACCGACAAAGTCTGGTGGTATCGTGAGATACTGCTGGGGCGCTCTGGGTTAGTGTTAATGATGCTTTGGACCCGAAACCATGCCTCAACCCAGAGTCATCATCTGATGAAGGCTTTGTTGGTTGCAATGCTACTGTGTAAATAGCAGTCATTGTATGAAGATTATATATATGCTATCCACCCCTGGTGGATTGAGCAAGGGAATTTTGCTGACGGCTGATGTTAGCGATGAAATTGCAAGGCTCTCCTTAACACGCATAGAGCTCTCCTTAGTAGCTTTACACATATGTATATATTTGTCTGTAAAAATTCCCTTCTTGCTAGTGGGTGTGCTGATAGCCCGATGGTTAGAAGCTCCGACTGATGAGAAATTGGTTGTTTCGATCCCGGCTTGAAGTAGCTTACAAAGTCTATCCGCACCGAAGAGAGACATGATACGTTGAAACAAGACAGTTTTTCTCTCTACCACGTTCTACCGACGTTCAAGGTATACCTTAAGAGACAGAAAGAGTAATCAAAAGAATAGCGGCACAAACTAGACTACTTTCATGCGGGCAACTCTATATAGAATGTAGTGGCCTAGCCTGTTTAGTTCTCCTGACGAAGATATACCCCGAACACAGTATTGAGTCAGTCAGTCAGTTAGTTAGTCTACTGTTGGTTTGAACAACCGCAACTGGCTAAGCACAACTGAAGCAGTGTCTAAGACAGTTAGTATTTATGGAAATCAAGAACAGTCCATTCATGTATTTGGGTGATTCCATTCCTTGAGTTCTGATTGGCTGCTTGGTTCCTATGATGTTGTGGAATTTCATAAATATGTCATTCTGCAGTAGGGTAGCAGCAAGACAGGTTCGTATTTAAGTTACGACTGCTTGTTGCCGTGTCTTACCAATTCGACGATAATTGGAACTTAGCTTGATTATTCTATATCTCTCCCCCCCCCATTGCCTGGTCAGAGTAGGTTACTTTATATCCATTTCTTAAATAAATTTTGCTCTACATTGTATTGAGCACTTTGTATTTGTTTTTTCACGGTCTTAACCCCTGGATTCTGTGTGCTCCCAACAATCGTACCCATACCCACCGGTAAGCCACTACTCATACATAAATATATATATATATATATATATATATATATATAAAAGACTAAGTAAATCTTGAAGTAAATCTGAAAAATAAAATATATCTACAAGGTTTTAAGTTTTTTTTTTTCTTCTTTTTAAGCACAGAAGTTGTCTTTGATAGCCAGAACAATAAAACCAGAGCTGAAGTGTGTGTGTGTGTGTATGTGTATGTGTGTGTGTGTGTGTGTGTGTGTGTGTGTGTTTATCTAAAGAGACCCCAGTAAAAAAACACCTGAGAATTTTCTAGTCTCCCCCAGAAATTATTCAATGTCATTCACAATCCGGTTAGACTAGACGAGTCAATAATGATTAAACTCAGGCAGACTAAATTTTTCACGGTCAGTTAGCTTTTAGGTGAAGGGGAGGGGGCCCGGCAACACATGCTGAAGTCAGCTCTTTCAAGGTCCTTGCACTTGACCTGAAAAGTGTGGAGATTTAAGGATTTTAATGTTTAGTTTAAAGGTCGCTGGTTATTTCTGGTGCTTGTTCACAAGTCTTCCTTTTAACCCCATTATATTCGGTGGTCGCACTGAAAAGGAATTAAAGGCAGGAAAAGGAAAAGACAAAGACAAAAGGAAGTTTTAGGATTCAGGCTTTATTCGTGGGTCATAGCTATCAAATGGAGAGGAAATTTCTTGGCTTCCAGTAATAGTGTCCGATTACAGTTGAGACCCGAGTCCAATGGCATTATTTTGGTGGTAGTAAGTGGGTCCTTTTTCCGGTGCATGCCCATAGGGTTCTTCCTGTTTGTGGGCTCACGGAGATTGTTATTTTTTTCTTTTTTTTTTCTTTTAATTTTCTTTAATCCACACAAAATTCCCCCTTTTTATGGTTTCTAAGGGAGAGAAAATGATAATGTTTTTTACTTAGTGCTTTCATAGGGAATTAAAAAAAAGAAAGGTCTGCATGTCATCACACAGACTGGTACGGACAGTATGCTATCTATGCTGAAAACAGTCATTCATGGTATTTACCAAGACCTCCCACAAGTTTAGGATGTGACACAAGGATTTTTTTAATGTGGGAAACCACGCAAAAACCAAAGATCATGTGTGGCTGGTCAAAAAAATGCTTGAAGCCCATCAGACCACGCTATTATTTTGTCCAGCGGCCTAAACCAGCTGAAAACAGTAATTCTTAGTATTTACCAAGACCTCCCACCAGGTTAGGGTGTGGGTATTTGCCTCATACCCCACCTGTATGGGCTGGGCACAAGGCCTCGTTTTAACGTGGGCCCACCCACAAGCTGAAGCTCATGGGTGGGAAAGAACAAAAATTGCATCGATCCCTTTCGGCATTCCCCCTCAAGGGGGCGTCTCAGGCGCTGGGTAATAAATCCAGCCCTGCCAATTACAACTGAATTCAAATTTTAAAAAGAATAAGAAAAAATACGCTTATGTTTTCTAAATCTGGTTCCAAACAAGGTAGGATTAAGGTCAAGAGGAGCCTTACTATGTTATTCCTTTCACCTGGGCAATATCTATACATATCTAGATTAAGGTCTGAATATTTAGTCTTGGTTTGTTGGTTGTTTTGTTTTTCTACATTCTTCAGTTATTTCATTCCAAAAGCCGTCTTTTTTTCAAGCAATTAATGAATAATAATCATTTGTAAACAATTAGAGAAAATTTGGTGGCTATATCTTATCTTATTATAATGGAGATTGTGTGTTTTTCTATCTGTAATCAAAACTATATTACTACTCAAGTCAAGATTCCCTTAGTTATTTCTGTCACATTCTCCAGGATTTTATTTTTATTTAAACCTCAATTATTAATAAAATTGCTTTACATTATTAATACTGTTGACTATATCTACGTACTAATAACATGCAATTGTATTCATATATACAACAACATAGCGGTTTACAGTGTGAACAGGAAGGCTAATTTGCATATTGATATTAAAAAATTGATTTTAATGAATATGTGCTTATTATTATTGATTTCTAATTGTTTGGTTTTATCTTAATGCTTATGAGCAAATTATCTTCAATAAATCTTTTAAAAAATCCATTAACATTAAGAAATAACTGTAATTTTATTCTTTACTTCCTATTTTAATTAAATAGTTAAATTAGGAAAATTTAGCAATGAAAGACAGGAGTGATGGAAAAGTAAGTTTCAGTTGTTCTATTTTTTTTAATACCTCCCTCTGTTTCAAATCTTTTTATGTGCATTCCTATTTAGTTTCATTAGCCTTTCTAATTTAATATAATACTTTATTGCATTAAAACCTAATTTTTTGCACCTGGAGGGTGCATATATTTGATAGTAATATTTATAAACTAAATATTGCAAAATATTAATTTTTGTATACTAATTACTCCAACAGTAATATAAACTTGTGAGGTAATCTCATCTAAATGAACCATACCTAGGAATCCGGGCAGGAGATGATATATCTTGGCTTAAGTCTTTGCCTACTTTAAGTTGCTCACAGTGGCTCTCCCACCACACCCAAGCAAAAAACTGATGGTTATTTCATTATGATTGATCAGAAGGACTCAGATTACAATACTGATAGGAATTATTTGAATAGAATGTGTTCTAAGGTGAACAGATAGTGAACTTTGAAATATCCTATCATACAGGGATTTTTTCCTAAAAAATTTGGTACAGCCATGGAGGAAATTTGGTAGGCAAAGTGATAAAAGCTAACTGATAATTCTGACTTCATAAAACACAATGTTCTTAATTTCTTAATTCTTTGCCTTATTTCAGATGCTCATAGCGGCTCTCCTAGTACTGCAATCCTACCATAAACCGCTGGCAGTGGCTATCACACATGCCACTTGTTTAGTGAGCAAAAAGACAATAATAATAGGACTTTATTTGAATAGAACAAATTCTGAGGTGAACAGATAGTGAACTTTGAAATATACCATTATACAGGTAAAAGACAACAGGAAAATGTGGTACAGCCATGGGGGAAATTTGGTAGACAAAGAGTTAATTAAAATCCTTTTTTTTAACTCTTTGCCTACTCAATTTGGTAGACAAAGAGTTAATTAAAATCCTTTTTTTTAACTCTTTGCCTACTTTAATCCGCTTACAGTGGCTCTCTCACCACTACCAAGCAAAGTACAAAAACTGATGGTTAGTCCATTATAACTGAGAAGAAAGACTCAGATTACAATAATAATAGGATTTTATTTGAATAGAATGAATTCTGAGGTGAGTAGATAGTGAACTTTGAAATATCCTATCATACAGATAAAAAATATTAAGAGAATTTGGAACAGCTGTGGGGCAATTTGGTAGACAAAAAGTTAATTAAAATCCTTTTTTTTAACTCTCTGCCTACTTTAAGCCGCTCACAGTGGCTCTCTCACCACTGCCAAGCAAAGTACAAAAACTGATGGTTAGTCCATTATAAGTGAGAAGAAAGACCCAGATTACAATAATAATAGGATTTTATTTGAATAGAATGAATTCTGAGGTGAACAGATAATGAACTTTGAAATATCCTATCATACAGGTAAAAAAAATACCAAGAAAATTTGGAACAGCTGTGGGGAAATTTAGTAGACAAAGAGTTAAATTGTTACAGTTGTTAACTTGTTAGCCATTATGCCAATTTATAATTTCTGAGATTAAATTGAAATTGAATTTTGAAAAAAAAAGAAAAATACATTTATGTTTTCATTGTTTTCTAAATCAGGTTCCAAACAAGTTAGGAATAAGGTCAAGAGGAGCGTTATTATGTTATTCCTTTCACCTGGGCAATGCTGAGTAACCCTTCTAGTTTATGTATTGTTTTTAGATGAAAAGATGAAAAAATAAAAAAATAGAACAGTTGCCTTATGCTTTTTGTTTGATAACAAATATTTTACAAAAATAGAAGAAAAAAAAAAGACTTCCTTCTTAAAATTTCCTGTTTCATAAGTGGAACATTTGGTAAATAATAAATGCTTGGTGGGTTTTTTATTTTTATTTTACTCAAAATTACTCTTCATTACCTAATTTGTCACCCCTCTCTCTCTCCCTTCCTCCTCTCTCTCTTCTCTCTCCTCCCTCTCTCTCTCTCTCTCATTCTTTATTCGGTTTCTCCCTCTTTCCTTGAGACACTCTCCAATTTTCACTTATCCCTTTGTTCTCCCCCCCTCTGTTTTTTTATTTATTTTACTATAAAATTACTCTTCATTACCTAATCTGTCTTCTCTCTCTCTCTCTCTCTCTCTCTCTCTCTCTCACACACACACACACACACACACACCACACACACACACACACACACGCACACACTCTTTCATTCTTTATTCGGTTTCTCTCTCTTTCCTTGAGACACTCTCCAATTTTCACTTATCCCTTTGTTCTCCCCCCCTCCCTCTTTATCCATTTCCTTCTTCTTCTCTTGACACCACCTCCTACCTTATCTTAATACTAGAAGCAGCTACCCGGTGTTACCTGGGTAGTGGGGAGGTAAAAAAAAAGTTAGTCTCGAAGATCCATTATTACTAAATCCCGAGTTGGATCCTTGAAGGATGCCCCATTAAAAGACCTTGCGTTGATCCAGCCACTCTGAAAAGAAAAATTCATGTCTACTATTCAAAATATTAAATGCTAAAAAGAAAAAATCTATGCTATTATCATTTAGATTTTATTTTTTAATTATCTTCACTAATATAAATCAAACCCTTGTTATTTTTGCTCAAAAACCAAGATCTGGTGATAGTGAATGTGTATATATATTTACTTTGTCGTTAATTATTTTATTTTCATAGTTTCCTCCGGACATACATACACACAAACTGACCTTTATATTAGGTTGTTACAAAAATAATGGACGATTGAAGTGCTCGGTTTTGAAATGTCATTTTAACATAGAATTTGTTGTTTATTTCAGATGAATTTTTGCATATATAATAATTAATGTGTGCTCAAAAAAAAATAATATTTATTTTCAGATAAAAAGTATTTTTGAAAAATAGGAGCCTTCAAAGATGAACATGCCTAAACAATGATCTTCGCCTTCTTATGTTGCATGAGTTCAAGCTTGGGCACAATGCCTCTGAAACTGCTGCCAATATAAAAAAGCATGGGGAGATGAATCCACAAATGATCGGACACTACGAAGGTGGTTCCAGAAATTCCGCAGTGGAGATGAGAGTCTTGAAGATGAAGAAGGTAGAGAACGGACATGCAGTCTTGACAATGAACAATTGAAGGCAGTTGTTGAGCAAAATCCACGACAAAGTGTCAGAGAGATGTCTCAGACATTTAGCTGCCCAAGGCTCATATTTTGACTAATTTTAACATTTCTACTGTTAATGTTTCAACAATAAATGTATGTATTTGAAATTGGCCATTATTTTTGTAACAATCCTAATATATGTATAGATGTCTTTTTCTTTCTCAACACCTTTAGCTGGTTTCTTCCTCTTTCTGTTTTCCTTTTTTTTCTTTTTCTTCCTCTCCCCCCCCTCTAATTTTCACCCAAATTGTCTTCTCTTTCTTTTCCCCTCCCTCTTTGTGTCTTTTCTTTCTTTTTACTTTAGACTCTCTCCCATGTTTGCCTGATGAGTCTTCTCTTTCTTTCCCTACCTTTTTATCCCTTTCCTTCCTCTTTTCTCAACACTCCCTCCTACCTTATCCTAATGTGTCCATTTCTTTCTTACCAGCTTCTTCCTCTTTCCTTGAGACACTATTCAATTTTTAGAAAGAAAGAAGCAAAATCAAGCAAGAAAGAACAAAGAAAGAAAGAAAGAAAGAAAGATGGAAAGAAAGAAACAAAGAAACAAAGAAAGAAGCAAAAGAAAGAAAGAAAGAAAAAAGAATGAAAGAAAGAAGAAAAGAAAAAAGAAAGAAAAACAAAGAAAAAAAGAAAGAAGCAAAATCAAGAAAGAAAGAAGGAAAGAAAGAAAGAAAGAAAGAAAGAAAGAAAGAAGGAAGGAAGAAAAGAAGCAAAATCAAGAAAGAAAGAAAAAAAGAAAGATAGAAAGAAACAAACAAAGAAACAAAGAAACAAAGAAAGAAGCAAATCAAGCAGAAACAAAGAAGAAGAAAGAAAGAAAGAAAGAAAGAAGCAAAAATCAAGAAAGAAAGAAAATCAAGCAAGAAAGAAAAAAAAAGAAAGAAAGATGGAAAGAAACAAACAAAGAAACAAAGAAAGAAGCAAAATCAAGCAAGAAAGAAAGAAAGAAGGAAAGATAGAAACAAAGAAAGAAGGAAAGAAGAAAGAAAGAAAGATGGAAAGAAAGAAGGGAAGTCAAAAAATAAAAAAATAAATAAAAAATAAAAAAGAAGCCAATAAGAAAGAAAGAAACAAAGAAAGAAACAAAATAAAGGATAAAAAGGGAGGAAAAGAAAAAAATTATTTTCCTCCTTTTTCTTCCTCTTTTTTTTCTGTCTTCCTTTTTCTTTGAGACTCTAATTTCCATCAAAATTTTCTTCTCTTTCCTTCTTTCCTTCTTTGTGTCTTTTCTTTCCTCTTTTATTCACACTTTCTCCCATTTTCAACTTTGTTTTTTTTCTTTATCCTTTCATTTCTTTCTTTCTTGACCTTTTTTTTTCTTTCTTTCTCTCTTTCACTTATTGTTTACTTTCTTTCTTTCTTTCTTTCTCTCTTTCACTTATTGTTTACTTTCTTTCTTTCTTTCTCTCTTTCACTTATTGTTTACTTTCTTTCTTTCTTTCTTTCTCTCTTTCACTTATTGTTTACTTTCTTTCTTTCTTTCTTTCTTTCTCTCTTTCACTTATTGTTTTCTTTCTTTCTTCTCTCTTTCACTTATTGTTTTCTTCTTTCTTTCTAATAATCTATTTTTTGCTTTAAAAAAACCCATAAAAATTAGTGAAATAGATCACTAATTAGGACTGAACCTATTCTAGTAGTGACCACCCCAAGCGGAATTTAACAGGTTTGAATTCAGTTTTCCTTTGATTGGTTGCCTAAACAAGGTTAAAGAGCCTAGTCTGCCCTACTATTTACTCATAGCTGGAGGGAGAGTAGTTGGATCTATACCTTTCCCAAGGGTATTAGCACTATGTGAACTGTAGCTTTGTCCATGATTTGAACTTGGGTTGATGAGTCCATTTCCTATGATTCTAACCATTAGACCACGTGCCTCCAAATTTTTGTTGCTTTCATCTTTTTTTCTTTGATAATTAACATTTTCTTTTCTTTCTTTCTTTACTTTTTCTGTTGATTCTTTCTTTCTTTCTTCCTTTTCTTTTGTTTTTTTCTTTCTTTCCTTTGTTTGTTTGTTTATTTGTTTCTTTCTTTCATAAAGTTCTTCTTGGTTTCTTTTGTTATTTTTTCTTTATTCTTTCAATTCTTTCTTTGTTTCCTTTTTCTTTCTTTATTCTTTCAATCTTTTCTTTCTTCCTTCTTCTTTCTTTTTTCTTGTTTGTTTGTTTGTTTGTTGAATAATGTAGTTCTTGGTTTCTTTTGTCTTTTCTTCTTTCTTTAATTTGTTCGTTTATTCTTATTCTTTCTTTATTTTAGTTCATTCTTTCTTTTTTTTAATAAAGTTCTTCTTGGTTTATTTTCCTTTTTTCTTTATTCTTTCACTTTTTCTTTCTTTCTTTCTTTAATTATCTAGTTTTTCTTGGCTTCTTTTATATTTTTCTTTTTTTTCTTGTTTTTGTTCTTTCTTCTTTCTTCTTTCTTTCTTATTGCTTTTCTTTTCTTTTTTTCTTTCTTGTTTCTTTCTTTCTTTCTTATTGTTTCTATTTTTTCTTTTCTTTTTTCTTTCTTGTTTTGCTTTCTTCTTTCTCTTTCTTTCTTTCTTATCTTTTCTATTTTTCTTTCTATTTTTTCTTTCTTTTCTTCTTTCTTTCTTCTTTCTTATTCTTTTCTATTTTTTCTTTTCTATTTTTTCTTTCTTGTTTTTCTTCTTTCTTTCTTTCTTTCTTTCTTTTTCTTCTTTCTTTCTCTCTCCTTTTTTATTTGTTTACCTCAAATCCTATTCATTTCTCCACCTCTCTTCATTTTCCATTTTTTTTCTTATTCTTCTTCCCATCAACTTCCTTCTACTTTTCCTGTCTTTTTATTTCTTCCATACCCCCTCCCCCTCCTTCTCCCCCTCCTCCTCCTTCTTCAATCCCCTTCTCATCCTCATCTTTTTTTTGCCATACCTTCTCTCTCATTTCTCTTCATTCTAGCTCCTTTTTGTCTCTTCCTTCTAGTCGTCTAGTCACCCACTTGTTTACTCTTACCTTCTTTTTCTTTTTTTCCACTTTTCCTGTCTTTTCATTTTGCAAATCTCCCTTCCTCCCACTCTCCCTCCTCCTACCCCTCTAATCTTCCTCTTAACTTTATCTTTCTTTTCCTATACCTTCTCTCTCATTACTTATAACCATTTCTTTTCCACAGCCAAACTCTTCAGTCTAGCTCCTTTGTTGTCTTTTCCTTCAACTCGTCTAGTCACCCCCCTCTCACTTGTTTTCTCTTTCTTTCTCTTTTCTTTTCTCTTCCTTATTTTCTTTTTCTCTTTCCTTCTTTTTTCTTTTTTCTCTTCTTTTCTTTCTTTTTTCTCTTTCTTTCTTTTTCTTTTTTTCTTTTCTTTCTTTCTTTTTTCTCTTTTTTCTTTTTTCTCTTTCTTTCTTTTCTTTTTCTCTTTCCTTGTTTTCTTTTTCTCTTTCTTTCTTTTTCTTTTTCTTTCCTTCTTTTTCTTTTTTCTCTTTCCTTCTTTTTCTTTTCTCTTTCCTTCTTTTTCTTTCTCTTTCTTTCTTTTTCTTTTCTCTTTCTTTTCTTTTCTTATTCTTCTTTTTCTTTCTATTGATTTGCCAAATTTTTTTTCTATTTTTTTTCTTCTTACCTTTTTTTCTCCAGTTCTCCTACTTTTTGGGGCCCCTTACAACACTCAAATTACCTCTAATTACTTTTCTTCATCAATTTTCCCCTCCTCCCACTTTCTCATCATACCTTCCTGTTACTATCCCTCCTCTTCTCACCTTTCCTGTTATTTCTAGCTTCCTTTCCTCTTCCTCCCTCTTCTTCCTCCAACTCTCACTTCCCTTACAATGCTTCCCCCCCACCAACCTCTAAGAAGTGACACAGGTCAAGGTCGAAATGACCTCTCACTCTCTCTCTCTCTCTCTCTCTCTCTCTCTCTCACCACCCTGTTACTCTCCCCAGAGGCAGTGCACCAACCAAATATAGCCTGCAAACAGCTGCAGTCTAGAAGAGACACAGTGGTCTGTCCGAGAGCCGAGGAGTGTTGTGGCTGGTGTAGGACTGGCGGAGGACTGGGGGTGTGTGTGTGAGAAGGACAGGGTCATGTTGAACTGAGGGGATGGACAGACAAATTTACAGACAGAGGAAGCCACGAGCAGGCAGATAAACAGACAGACATGCTATTAGAGGGGGGGGAGGTATTCTTTGGCCTCTGCTTATGACTGGTGAGGTACAAATGAACAATACCAAACTATAACTTCAGTACATAATAATTTTTTTTTGGGGGGTGGGGTGATCAACCCTTCATTTTGTGATTTTTGAGTTTTCATTGTGAAATACAATACACACACGCACATGCACACATTGTGAGAATTAGGGCAGTTGGTAGAGTGTTCGGCTAGGAATCACAAGGTTCTTGGTTCGATACCGACCCTCGCTAACTCAGCGTATGAGTAGCACAGGGATCTGTGTGGTAAAGTGAGGAGCTGATGGTAGGCGTAGCGCTCCACCTCAGATGCTAAAATAATCTCTTTTGTCTAGCACTAGTGAAAAGGGGATAGACTCCATCGCTGTCTAGCTGATACTGAGATTGGGCCACCCCGACTACTTTACTTACTTTATTTCCTGCAAGAGATTTGTGTCCTATAAGAATAATGAAAAGGTGAGGTGCTTGTGGTGCAATGGTTACCCTTGTAGTAAATGAAGAAGACGAATTCAAATCCTAGACACAGCTGTTTGCATTTTACATAACTCTAATAAGCTTGGGAAGGGTATGCATCCAACTGTTCTCCCTCCAGCTATGGGTAAATAAAACATACGTACACATGCACACTCATACTCACATGCATTGCGAGAATTAGGGATTTGTATTTCCAAGAAGTGTCCTATAAGAATAATGAAAAGGTGAGGTGCTGGTGGTTACCATTATAGTAAATGGACATGGCAAGACGAGTTCAAATCCTGGACACAGCTGTTTTCATTTCACATAGCTCTAATAAGCTTGGGAAAGGTATGCATCCAACTATCCTCCCTCCAGCTATGGGTAAAAAGTAGGGCAGATAGGACTCTTTAACCTTGGTTAGGTAACCAGTCTAGCAGAAGGAAAACACTGAATTCAAACCTGTTAAACTCTGCATAAGAAATTAATCTTGTGTCACATCCAGCTCATGCCGATATATATATGTTATATATATATATATATATATATCAAACCCTCGGCATGAGCTGGATGTGACACAAGATTAATTTCTTATGCAGAGTTTAACAGGTTTGAATTCAGTG
Source organism: Doryteuthis pealeii (assembly GCA_023376005.1). Lineage (NCBI taxonomy): Eukaryota > Metazoa > Mollusca > Cephalopoda > Myopsida > Loliginidae > Doryteuthis > Doryteuthis pealeii. Next base: position 79,243,315 of record CM042164.1, on the reverse strand, counting down.
TTTTCCTTCTGCTAGACTGGTTACCTAACCAAGGTTAAAGAGCATATATATATATATATATATATATATATATATATATATATATATTATATATAAAAGTAAAGTCGACGGGGCCGCCTAAAGTCGGTATCAGCCAGTCAGCAGGGGAGTCTATCCCTTTTTCAATAGTGCTAGACCAAGGAGATTGTTTTTTAGCATCTGAGGTGGAGCGCCACACCTACCATCAGCTCCTTACTTTACTGCACAGATGCCTGTGCTACTCATACGCTGAGTTGGCGAGGACCGGTATCAAACTAGGAACCTTGTGGTTTCTAGCCGAACGCTTTACCGACTGAGCTAACCCGGTCCATTATATATATATATATATATATATATATATATGTATGTCCTGTAAGAATATATGATAGGGGAGATGTTTGTAGTGTAATGATTACCCTTGTAGTAAATGGACAAGACGAGTTCAAATCCTAGACACATGTTGTTTGTATTTCCCATAGTGCTAATAACCTTGGGAAAGATATGCATCTATTCTCCCTCCAGCTATGGGTAAATAAAACATACACACACATACATTGTGAAAATTAGGGATTTTGTATATCTGGCAAGAGATTTGTATCCTATAAAAAAAGTGGAGATGTTTGTAGTGTAATGATTACTGTTGTTGTAAATGAACACGGTGAAACGAGTTCAAATCCTAGACATGGCTGTTTGCAGTTCACATAGCACTAATACCCTTGGGAAAGGTATGCCTCCAAGTACTCTCCCTCCAGCTATGGGTTAATAGCAGGGCTCGACATTAACGCCATCCCGGGGACGATAAAAATTACATCCGGGACGATCAATACGTCATCCAGGACAGTTTGCCGGAGATGGTAAAAATTTCAAAAGCTTCAGCATGTCCTTCCCGAAACCAATGATTACATGAAAATTGGGTAACTTAAAGTAAAAAAGTATGTTTTTTTAGCTCAAAACACACTAGGAAATGGATTTTTTGTCCAAATATCCAGAATTATCACTGCTTCAGCTTTTCTTAATGTTTTATTACATGTTATTATACTACTGATGACTGACAAGTATAGATGATGCTAATGAATTAAACAAAAATATTTTGATTTTGGACGGTCCAAACCCCATTCGGGACGGTTGATAATTTTTGTTCGGTCATGAAAAAAGTTAGTGTCGGGGCCTGGTTAATAGTAGGGCAGAATGGGCTCTTTAACCTTTATTAGGCAACCAGTCTAGAAGAAGAAAAACTCTGAATTCAAAACTGTTAAACTCCGCTTAAGAAATTGACTCTGTGTCGCATCTTGCTTGTGCGGAGTGGTTGGTAAATATGTATAAGAATAATGAAAAGTCACCCTAATATAATTTGAGTTGCTCATTGTGTAATAGTTATCATCATAGGAAATGGATATAACAAAGTGAGTTTAAATCTTGGATGAGGCTGTTTGCATTTCACATAGAGATAATACCTGGGGAAAGGTATGAATCTAACTATTATCCCTCTACCTGTGGGTAAATAAATAAAAAAGTAAGTAAGGTCATCGGGGTGGCCTAAAGTCGGTATCAGCAAATCAGCAAGGAAGTCTATCCCCTTTTCACTAGCATTAGACCAAGGAGATTGTTTTTGCATCTGCTCCCTGTGCTACTCATATGCTGAGTTGGTGAGGCTGGTATCGAACCAGGAACCTTGTGGTTCCTATACGCATGCTCTATCGACTGAGCTTACTTGTATTTGATAGGAATACTTGATATTATATTACATAGGATAGGTTACAAGGTAGGAGTTCAACGGCTCTAGTTGGGAACATAAATTTACCCATTCAAAGCAAATATTGTTGTATAGCGGCTTCTTCAAATTCACGCTGCTAAATTGTGTATGTTAGTAGTCATTGTGATATATATGGTCATGTAGCGAAGTATGTAGTAGTCGGACTTAGAAAATCACAACACATGGGTATTGTAAAAACTTTGAGTTTATTTCTTTCTTCCTCGCGTGGTGGGTGGCGAGCGTTGACAATGACTACTACTATTGTTGGGATGACTGGCGATGTTGAGGTAAAGGTGTGGCTGGTGGCGTCTCACCGCCCTTGGCCACGATGGACCGTGAGTGTCGGTCACTCACTGTTCTCTGTCCGCTGTCCGCTGTCTGACTGCCTGTCGGCTCGAACCGTCTGGCCTTTATAGTGATAGATACTCCTACGCATCTTTATCTTTTGATCTGATAATGGACCTTTGTTATATATTTCTTTATCTTCTCCCTGCTTCTTTGACCGGAAAGCCTCGCTTTTACCTGGGAAAAAAAGTCATTTTTGGTCTTTTCTTTGTTTCGATCCAACCAAAAAATCGTACTTCCGCTCATACAATATACAACAACATGTGCGTCCTAGGATGCACTAAATCAAAAAGTTATCAGCATCACGGGGAATACCTGATATTATATAACCATATGCAAAAACTTATGAAACTACTTTAAAAAAATTGAATATAAACATGATGGAGTGCCACACCTACCATCAGCTCCTTACTTTACCACACAGATCCCTGTGCTACTCATACACTGAGTTGGTGAGGGCCGCGATTGAACCAGGAACCTTATGGTTTTTAGCTGAATGCTCTACTGACTGAGCTAAACCAATTGGAATGTTTTCCTAATTGAGTAATATATTTCAGGAACAAATTGCTTAATCAAATCAAAAAGATTAATTTCAGAAATAATGGTAAGAAAAAGAATTTAAGAGGACATTTTGGGAACTATCAGATGAATTATTAAACAGAATTTACATATATATATATATATATATATATATATATATATATATATATATATATATTTATCAACCACTCCACCCAAGCAGGATGCAACTCAAGGTCAATTTCTTGAGCAGAGTTTAACAGGTTTGAATTCCTAGTTTTCCTTCTCATTGACTGGTTTCCTAGCCAAGGTTAAAGAGCTCTGTCTGCCCTACTATTTACCCACATATAGATATTGTATCAATAGTGTATGTGTTCTGTGCAAAGATTTTTCTTTCTAAGGTTGATGTATAAAGATAGAAAAGAAAGGAGAGATGCCCAAGGAGGTATAACAAATAAACAAACAATAGTAGTAGTAGTAGTAGTAGTAATAATAATAATAATGTCCTAGAGAATGAGATGCATACAATTCTTTGAGACTATGAGATACGACGGATCACCAAATCCCGGCTAGGTGACCAGACCTGTTATTAATTAACAAAAAGAAAAAAACGTGTCATCTTGTGGATTTTGCCATCAGGTTCTTCAGCTCTCTGGCCAGGTCCAAGTATTTGTCTATTTTTTCGTTTTCTTTCATCTTAACTCTGTGACCGCCATTCCGCAAAATCCATGAGATGACAAGTATTCTTTTTCTTGTTAATTGATAGTAGGTCTGGTTTCCTACCTGGGATTAGGCGATCCGTCTGTATCTCAAAGTCCCAAAGAATTTTATGTGTCTCGTTCTCTAGGACAGATTCTGGTTTGTGGATATACCATTTAGTATCATGGTAAAAATTAAATTTCTTGCACAATTCCCAGTGGATCACTCAGTCATGCCTAGTTTTGTTCTCTCTTTGTGCTAGTTTGCTGCATATGCTTATGATATGATTAGTCATTTTGTCTTTGTCTCCACACATTCTACACTTGCTATTCTGTTACGTCATATGAATTTTTGCTTTGATATAGTTTGTTCTTATGGCATTGTCTTGTGCTGCAATTATGAGGGATTCAGTTTCTCTCTTGAGGTTTCCACTTCTTATCTATGTCCAGCTCTTCTCATGTTGGATCTCTGCAGTTTGTCACTTTTTATTTTTATATATATTTGTTTTATTATCTTTTATTCTTTATATATTCTTGTTTTTTGTTTTTTTAAGTTGTTTCTATTTTTTCTTGTACAAACATACAGGCATGCATACATAATCTTTCTTATATATATATATATATATCATATACATATTTGGATAAACTCATAGTTATACACAAAAGTATACATGATTATCATATTAAGGAATCGCACACACGTATATGTAAACACATACAGAGAATAATCATTATATACAAAACCATCCACACATGGATGCACATGCATACCACACACACACACACACACACACATATATATTATATATATATATATATATATATATATATCTCAATTTTTTTTTTGACTTACAGTTCATGAAAATAATTCTTCTTCCTGTTTTTGATAATAAAATTCTTAACTATGATTTGAAAATAAAGAAAAAAATATTTTTCGAGTCAAGGTTTGTTTTTAAATGAAAATATAAAAGAAATTATCCCGGAAGTTTTATATGTGAAAGTGAACCAATTTTTAAAAAGAAGAAAATTTTGATCCAATTGTTTTTCTTCCCATTTCTGTTTTTTAGTTTTTGTTGTATTTCTGCTAGTCCATTTGTTGCTATTGCTGCCGCAATTAATCTTTCCTTACTTTTATTAGTGCTCGGATTGTCCTATCTGCACTATCTTCAATGGTGGCAAGACCCCTTCCCCCTTCTTTTCTTGGTACATATAGTCTGTCTATGTCGTCTCTTAGGTGTAGTGCCTTGTGCATTGTCATAAGTTTCCTTGTCCTTTGGTCCATCTGTCAAAGTTCGTTTCTTGTCCATTTTAAGAATAGTCCAGAGTATTTTATGAGAGGGACAGCCCAGGTGTTTATTCCCTTGATGAAATTTCTGCTACAGAGCTTGGTTTCTAAAAGTTTTCCTGTTTTTCTGAGATTATTATTGTTTACTCCTTTTGAATTTTCACTGGAGTCTGAGTGACAGCAAGTCTCCTCAGGTCTCCAGGACTCTTCTGAGTATTCTGGCAGATTGCAGCAGTGCAGTATTCTGAATGGTTTCAATCCTTCCTCTGATTTCCAAACTTTCCAAACCCTTTTCTAATCCTTTTGGGGACCGTTCCAAGTGCACCAACTACAATATTATTATTATTATTATTATTATTATTTAAGAAGGTATATCATTATCTTGCCAAAAGTTTTTTTGTCTGGGTTTTTTCAATAATTAGAGGCAAGAAGACATAATAACTTGTGCTGATGGACATTGGCCAAAACTTAGAACAGGACTCGTATAGGCTCTTCTTCTTCTGAAACTGCTGCAATATGCAAGTCACTGAAGGTGCAGGAAGCAGCACTGCTGTTAGATAGTCTATTACTGCATCATTCAAGAAATGACCGCACATTATCTGAGATGGGATGGCTCTCATCCAAATCTTGTCTTCACTAAATTGTTTTACTTTCCAGAAATGTTAAAACTGATACTTACATCAAGAATCTCCCAAAATATACAAGGGTCATTCAATAAAGAAGGTGAATATTACCTAAGGAGTTGAAATTATTTAAGTACTGTTTATAGTTGCACCTTTTTCTGGGGCACCCAGTGAGAATCAAACTCACTAACAGTGGTTTGCTAATCTAGCTTCTAACCATTGCACCATGTGAGGTGCTCAGGATGAATGTGTGGAATAGTTATTTACTAAGATTAGCTTAGATGTGACACAAGGCCAAAAGTATGGGGCACCCAGTGAGAATCAAACTCACTATCAATGATCTTCTAATCTAGCTTGCCAACTATTGCACCATGTGAGGTGCCCAGGATGAATGTGTGGAATAGTTATTTACTAAGATTAGCTTAGATATGGCACAAGACCAAAAGTATGGGGCACCCAGTGAGAATCAAACTCACTATCAATGATCTGCTAATCTAGCTTGCAAACCAGTGCACCATGTGAGGTGCCCAAGATGAATATGTGGAATAGATATTTACTAAGCTTAATTAAGTTGTGGCACAAGGCCAGATATATGGGGCACCCAGTGAGATTTAGACTCACTAATAATGTCTGCTAATCTAGCTTGCTAACCATTGCACCATGTCAGGTACCCAGGATAAATATGTGGAATTTACTTAGCTTAATTATGGCACAAGGCTAGAAGTATGGGGCACTCATTGATACTAACAGTGGTCTGCTAATTACATTATATGAGAATGATATAAAGTGATAATACAAAAATATATTCAATTTAAAAGTAGACTGATAGCATGGACAGAAAATAATAAAGTGATAATAATGTTTAATGTTTCTTTTTTCTGGTATAGAAAAGCCATTCACTGGAAAAGAAAAGGAATTTAAATATTAAACATAGAATTTTGAGTTGGTTCTCCATATGCTGTTAAAAGTTGAAATCATTTGAACAAATTGGAATTTAAAATTTTTTGAAATATTCTATACATCTCAAATGAAAAATATTCTATAAACTATGATTTAAATGAAAATATTTCTATATCTTTCATTCAAATGATCTTAAATTTAAAATATTCTATACATCTCAAAGAAATCATCTCAAATGATCAAATTAAATATGAAATATTCTATACATTCAAATGATGAAAATGATAAAATTTTTTGAAATATTCTATACATTCAAATGATATCAAATTTTTTGAAATATTTATCATTCAAATGATCTGACATCTCAAATGATATCAAATTTTTTGAAATATTCTATACATCTCAAATGATATCAAATTTTGAATATTCTATACATCTCAAATGATCTCAAATTTGAAATATTCTTACATCTCAATGATTCAAATTTTTGAAATGATATTTTTTTGAAATATTCTATACATTCAAATGATATAAATTTTGAAATATTCTATACATCTCAAATGATATCAAATTTTTGAAATATTCTATACATCTCAAATGATCAAATTTGAAAATATTCAAATGATATCAAATTTTTTGAAATATTCTATACATCTCAAATGATCTCAAATTTTAATAGCATGTAGAGAAATAACTCAAAATTCTGTTTAATGTTTAAATACTTTTTCTTTTTTACTAATAAAAAAAAAAACATAAACCATTAGATATAGAATTTTGAGTTGTAGCTGAGTCAGTAGAGCACCCGTGTAGGTAATCACTAGATTCCTGGTTCAACACTGGTCCCTGCTAACTCAGTGTATGAGTAGCACAGATTGGGTGATCTGATCTATGCAGTAAAGTAGGTATGGCAGTCCATCTCAGCAAAAACAATCACCCTAGTCTAGTGCTAGGGAAAAGAGGATAGACTCCCTCGCAGTCCAGCTGATACAGACAATATGCCACTTCGCCAACTTTATTTTCATTTATATAAGGGTTAACAAGATTTTATTTCTATTTATATAGTGATACACAAACAAAGACCCTTTAGATGTGATTTTCATTAGATATTTTTGATCAATTTCATTTTTGTTTATACTTGTAAGAATATGCGCCCTCCGCCGGGCGTAAATATTTAAATACTAATGCATTGAAATATATTTAATTAGAAAGACTAACGAAATTAAACATAACCCATATAAAAAGATTACTCTTATTTCAATTATATTTTAATTGGTTTCTATATAAAATCATTCATAGGATTGATTTTAATATGTTGGAGAATAAAACAATAATATTAAAGATCAAGAACACCAAGTAATTATTTATTTAACCCGGTTTTATTAAAACCAGTATGCAAATTAACCAGACTATATATCATGTAAACCATTATTTCTGAATGATATATAAGACACATTACAGGATTTTAAACGCACTAATACATGGGCCTTCGGGGCCTGTGTCTATTAATGAAATTAACGGCGTCAATCCCAGGGGGCTATCCCCCCCAGGCAACACCTGCCCCCTCGATTTAAAGGGGCAGGGCTGGGTTTATTGCCCAGCGCCTGAGGTGGGTGGGCCCACATAAAAATGTCCTTGTGTCACGCCATCATAAGTGGGGTGAGAGGCAAATACCCTAATAACATGGGCTGTTTTGAGGCAAATCATACTCAAATTTTCATAGTGACATTGTTAATAAAGAAGATTTATTCCATGTTTTGATGATTTTGAATATAAAATAAATATCATAGATAGGAGGCGTGTGGTTTAATAGTTAGAGTCGTAGGAAATGAACTCGTCGACTCGAGTTCAATTCCTGCACGAAGCTGTTTGCATTTCACATGGCGCTAATACCCTTGGGAAAGGTATGAATCCAATTCTCCCTTCAGCTGTGGGTAAATAGCAGGGCAGACTGTGCTCTTTAACCATGGCTAGGTAACCAGTCTAGGAGAAGGAAAACTCTGAATTCAAACCTGTTAAACTCCGCTTAAGAAATTGACCTTGTGTCGCAACTTGCTCGTGCGGAGGGGTTGGTAAATATATATATATCATTGATAGACGCAATTTCTGAGGGTATTATAATGTAAGCACTGACGTAGTTTCAATTACAGACAGACACCGAATCTCCTTTATAAGATGGGAGTCTGTGAGATAGACTGTAAAATAGAAAGGGGGTCTAAAATCGTTGAAAAACCCAAGTATATAAGATGTAAAAAAAAAGTAAAGTCGTCGGGGTGGCCTAATGTCGGTATCAGCCAATCAACGAGGGAGTCTATTCCCTTTTAATAGCGCTAGACCAAGGAGATTGTTTATGCGTCTGAGGTGGAGCGCCACACCTACCATCAGCTCCTTACTTTACCGCACAGATCCCTGTGCTACTCATACGCTGAGTTGTCGAGGGTCGGTATCGAACTAGAAACCTTGTGGTTTCTGGCCGAATGCTCTACCGACTGAGCTAACCCGGCCGTGTATATAAGATGTAATTAGATTTAAATTTTTTGTACACAAGGAAATGAAACCAGATAAGGTTTGTGAAAATTTAATTTGGTTAATTTGGATAAATTTCCTTTTTTTAATTTTTTTAATTTTTTAAATTTATCTATTTATTTATTTTGAAAATGATAACATTCCTCAGGTGCCTGTTGTATTCTGGAATGTTTGACCTTGTTCTTAGTTGGAAGAGAGTATGTATTTCCCTTTCCTATTACGTCATATCCGGTGTCTCTGCCTTTTCGAATAGAACAGATAATTGGGAAAGGCAGAATCATTAAAAAAAAAACGAATAAAAAAGTGTTGTAATTGAATTTTGATCATTATACCTTGTAATTCTCTGTCCTATGTTGGTCATATTTTGCTCTGAGGAGACACGTGCTTCCAGTTTCATACACATCACACTCAATTTTTGTGTTGTGTCTATGGGGTAGGAAGAGGTTTTGGTGTGTGTAAATGCAAGATAATTATCTCCCTTGTTTTGTTCGGCCATCCTATTGCGTGGGTACAGGCACCGTTTGACACCGGTAAAAGTCACGTGTTTGCGTGGTGCTGGGTTTGAATTCTTTTAGCAGCAGGATTTGAGGCGACAAGAAGGTAGATATAATGCTTGGAACTTTTCCTCCTCTTTTTCGATTTTATTAGTTGTATATTAGAGAAACTACATAGTCTATTTGTATTCTATTGTAGTTTCACTTTGAAGACCAGTTGCGAAACAGGAGGATAGGTGACAACTCCCGTATTTACCCAAATAAAAGCGTCTTCATCAGTCGGACTCTGTCTTTACTCATTTCCTAGCTGGGGCGGCCGTCATGGTGTGTTTTAAATGCTTAAAGGTAGCTGGATATTCTGGTTACGTGTTCTTAGCGTATTTGCTTTTTACCCCATCTCATTTGGTGGTCGCGCCGAAAAGAAGGAATTTTAAGGAACGAAAAAGAAAGAGACAAAGGCAGAAGGTGGTTTTATAATTTAGGCTTTATTGACCGGGTCATAGTCGCCTGTAGCAAGGGAATATCTTGGCTAGTAGAAGCGACCAGACCATGTTAAGGCCTAAACTCGAAAAGGTCGAGATATTCTTTTGGGGGGTCGGGGGATAGTCCTTTTTATCGTACATGCGTGGAGGGTTCTTCCGGTGAAGGCCCATGGGAATTTGTTGTTGTTTTTTTATTTTTTATTTTAGTTTACTTTTATTTAATCCCACATGTCTTCAGTTGATTGGTTGGTTGTCTGGTTGTTTATTTTACAGCATATCAACCCTTTTCAGATCTTTTTATGCTGAATCAAGTCATTTTGATAAACAAAGGAATGTTGTCTACAGTACCTGCTATCGCTTAAGCGGTCACCCAATTAAGTATTGAACAGGTTCCCCGCTGCTAACTTTCGTATCTTTGGAACCTCAAATTTATCATTTGTCCTTATTTTCATCAATGGTTTCATTATATAATATGTTGAGTTTGCTGGCTGGTTGTTTTTATGGCATGTCAATCCTTGCTGCGTTATGTAATGCCAAAATCAGTTTTTTTTTACTTCTTTTTATGTAGTAATAATACTGACTATAAATTAAATATTCATCGATAACCTTATTTAATTCCCGAAATTACTGTGACGTAAGTAGTGACGATCCCTCACGAGACCATTTAATTCAACCTATCAATTAGTAATTAATTGTTCACCTTGTATCTTTGCTTAGTAAATCTTTTTCCCTATCCTTAATACTCGTCGTGTTTCTTACTATTATTTCTCTGTTAACTCTGATACTCTGATACATAACACAGTGTAGGGGAAGTACAACTGTCAATTCAACCTAGCAATTGCTAATTACTTTGTTCACCTTGTATCTTTGCTTAGTAAACCTTTTTCCCTATCCTTAATACTCGTCGCGGTTCTTCCAATTATTTATTTCTCTGTTAACTCTGATACACAACACAATGTAGGGGAAGTAAAATGGTTAATTCAATCAGCTGTACTCCTGCTTTAGAACTGATGTTGTGTCATATCCTGTCCATAGCCAAAGGATTGTGTAAATACCTTCCTAATTACAGATTGGGCAAAAAGGAAGTAACCAAATTTAGATATTCAGAAAAAAGAAAGAAAGAAGTATGTAGTGAAACTTGATAAGAATAACATCCTTTTCTTAATGTTGTTTATAACAATGGAATAATATATACTTATTAACTCCGTCTCTCTCTCTCTCTCTCTCTCTCTCTCTCTCTATATATATTATATATAATATATATATATATTATATAGTTATATATGTATTGTGTCTATATATCTATCCTGTCTCTCTCTGTTCTCTCTTATCTCTCTCTATTCTGTCTGTCTGGCCTCTCTCTTTCGCTTTTCCTCTTCTCTCTTCTATAATCTTGCTGTCTAATCTCTGCTGTCTGTCTGCTCTCTCTCCCTGTCTCCTCTAATCCCTTATCTGTCTTGTCTCTGTCTCTGTTTCTCTCCTCTGTCTTCTCCTTGTCGTCTTGGGTCCCTCTGGTCTTTTCCCCTGTCTCTCTCTCCTTGTCCTTTTTTCTCTTCTCCTCTCTTCTCTTTTCCTCTCTATCTCACTCTCTCCACTCTCTCGTCTGTCTCTCTCTGCTCTCTCTCCCTCCTTTAATTTATATATATTTTTTATATATATTCTGTCCTCTCTTCTCTGTTCTCTGTCCTGTCCTGGTCTTGTTTTATTCTTCTGTCTGTCTGTCTGGTCTGTCTCCTCAATAAAGATCAATTTTTCATGGCAAGTTTGGGAAATAATATTGTCATTATACTTATTAAAAAGAAACGAAGAAAATGTGACTATATTGATGCCCCCATCCTTCAGGGAATATGTTTGGTTTGGTTTGGCCTATTTGTTTGATGGCATATCACTCCTTGTGGGTTATTTAAAGCGAAATTTTGATTAATTTATAAATATTAGATTTTAATCATAAGNCTATTCCTTATTTAGCTTGGTTTAGTTTATTTTAAACGAGCAAGAACAACATACCAACTCCTTATGGATATTTAATTGCCAAATTTGATTCCATTTCTAAATGTTTGATGGCAATCATAACTAATTTTCAATCGCCCATTGAATTTTTTAAAATTGCATTTTTTAAGCAGTTCAAAAGTTAAGGTCAATATTTTATAAAACAGAAACTTAAAAAATCCGAAGATTTCATAATCGAAACCTGAATTATTAAGAATTGAATGATTCTTGGCAACAATTATCACTATAATCTTGGTCAATCACTTGTTGAAGAATGTTCCAGACATTGCCAGCGTAATTGAGATTAATGGATGTCACTACCAAATATTAAGTGGTTATAAATTTCTTAACTTGCCATAAACTTCAATCAATTGTCTTGATATTTCTTTTAGAAGTTAACTGTCAGGTTTTTTTCAATACTATATCTATATTCTATATATTATAAAGGAATTTCGTGTGATATGTATGTTCATTCTTATAAACTCGAAAAAGAGATGTCAAAAGTAAAAAAAAAAAAAGGACCACATGACGCTTTATGCACCCCTTTGCAATCTCGATTCGTGGGGACATTTTTTTTCCATTTCACAACGCGTCAAAACCTGGTAAATTTGTTAACTAGTCGATTTTTAGATTTTTTTAAAATTATGTAAAACTAATCCCTAACCCTACCCTAACCCAACCCTAACCCCTAACCCTAACAAAACAACCGGATTTTTGACGGTGTAAATGAGAAAAAGTGTTTCTTTTGAGTCTGAGATCTGGAAGGGGTGCCTAAATGTTCATATGGTAGAAAATTATAGGATTATCTCCCCTGTTTTTTTAAATATTTTAAACCAAAACAGACATTACTGTAAGTTATTTCGAAAGCATGACACAGATGCTGTCAGTGCGTAATTAATGCTTATATGGATGATCTAACACAATATTAAGTGGTCTCATTCAATTGTTCATACTTGTTATTAAACTTCATCAATTGTCCGCGGGGTAGGACTGTTTCACATTCCTAACCATGACTGTGTTAAGCGTTGTTAAGATTCTATGTTATTATCGCCCTTGGCCAGGATTGAACTGCAGCCGGAGGGCACATCGACCGAAACATTGTGTATATAACAATGAAAATGAGAAAATCCAAATGATAAAAATTTATCAAATCCGTATTGAAAGAACTCAGAGAAAGTTGGTTTGGCTCTGTTTGTGTGTTATGAACAATCATCACTGTTAAGATAACCTGTGTGTTGACAAGTATTATTTATATGTACCTGTACAAAAAAGTGTTGTGGCCTGATTAGGGCCAGAATAAAGACACAAGAGAGAGGAATGAGTTAAACAAAATATATTAACAAAAAACAGTAGTACAACAGTAGGACCATATGACGCTTTAGGCACCCCTTTTTAATCTCGATTAAGAAAGGACATGTTTTTCATTACACCGTCAATATCCGGTTTGTTTTTAACAGACATTTTAGATTTAAAAAAATTATTATAAAACTAACCCCTAACCCCCAACCCCTAACCCCTAACCATTAACCCTAACGCTAACCACTAACAAACAACCGGATATTGACGGTGTAAATGAAAAACATTGTCCATTTCTTTAATGCGAGATAAAAGGGAGGTGCTTAAAGGTTAATATCGTCCCAAAACATATACAGAATGACACGGTCACACGCGGGGCTCTTCTTATCGGCTATCCGCTGAAATATTAACTCTCACTTAAGTGCAGAACCTGCTGCTATTTATATAGTTGGAAAAAGTTCATGCAATGCGTGGTAAATTACCATAACAAAAAGTTATAAACCTTTTTCCGGATTTTCAATGTTGTAGATAATTAATACAGTCATAACCAATATAGATCTGTCCATTCTAATGAAATGGCCATAATGAATGCAGTCATTACAAATAGATCTAAAAGTAGTCAAATGAATGCTAGTCATAACAAATAGATCTAAAGTAGCCATAAATGAATGCAGTCATAACAAATAGATCTAAGTAGCCATAATGAATAGCAGTCATAACAAATAGATCTAAGTAGCCATAATGAATGCAGTCAAACAAATAGATCAGTCCATTCTAATGAAAGTAGCCATAAATTGAATGCAGTCATAAAAAAATAATCTGTGCCAGATCTAATGGAAAGTGGCCGTTAAAGGACAAAATAACAACAACAAAAAAATTATTGCATTTTTTAAGTAGTTGAAAAGTAAAGTATTTGTTTAGAAAAATTTTCTAATGCAACTGATTATAATTATCTCATGATATTTGCTCACTCACTTGTGAAATGCGCCATATTGACTGATACAGATTTTAAAGACTATAAACCTTTTTTTTATGATTTCCGTTTAATCCTTCATAAGACAAGCTAAAATTAGTTTAAGTTTCATTCATTTTTTATTTTTTAATTTTGTGAGTTTAAAATGAGAGTTTAAAATGAGAGTTTAAAGTACGTTTAAAATACGTGAAATTTTGGTCGTACATATATGACATACGCTACTCCCCAAAACTTATGAGAATACGTTAAGATATATCAATGTTGCCAAACGGTAAGTTGATCCAATATATTCAGTTCCATTGGAGCAGCAAAGGAATAGAAATAAATCTTTCTGTTAAATTCTATCGGAAATTGACGTAATTGGTTGGCTTGTTTATTTTTTTTTTACGGCATATCATCCCTTTTCAGGTCATTTAATGTCGATAAACGTTTTTTTATGTTTCAAGTTCTTAATATTGGAATGAATAATTTTCATGAAATTCCATTTGGTTTTGGTCGGATTGGTTTGTTCAGATGGTATAATAACCCGTGGGTCATTTAATGCCAAAAACTGTCAGAGCGTAAGGCGTAATTTGTGATACACTTGAAAATGATGGAACACCTTGAAGTATTTATTTCTTTACGTTATATTTTGCCTCATTATAAAAAAAAGATTTTTATTGTTTTTTACTCGCACAGGATTTTCCCGATACGCATACGTGGCATCAGGCCCATGAGAACAAGAATGACTAACATTTTCTCTCTAAGACGTGAACTTTCGGTAATAATCATATTCGAAATAAAATCTGCACTGTTGGTTGGAATAAGAATACAGGTGACAGTATTCTCTGCAGAATACACTGTACAGACCGTAATTAATGCTAATGGAATGGACTTACCAATTATTAATGAGTCCTCAATTGTCTTTAACTTCATCAATGTCATTCAATTGTCTTGATATTTTTTTTATGTCAACTAATCAGTTTTTTTTTTCATAACTATATCTATATATATAAAGAATATCTTGTATGTGTGTGTCGTGCTATATAACCCCGAAAAAGAAATGTCAAAAAGTAAAAAAAAAAAATAAACCCAAAAAACAACAAAACAAACAACAACAAAAAAAAACAACAAAAACATACAAAAAAAAACAACCAAGCCAAACAATTTGTCAGGAAAAACAAAAGTTGTGACATTTCACAATGCAATTGCTGACCTCTTTAACAAACAACGGTACTAATGCAGAATAGCGCGCCAAAGGATCATTAGATTATTATAAAAAGCATTGGATTTCAATAGATTCACGGAAATACCCGAGACCTTTGAGACCTTCAGGTAAGGATTAGTGTTAGGATTGGGGCAAGTTTAGGGTTAGTGCTAGGCTACTTCGGGAGCTTCCGTAATCTAATGCTATTTTATTGTGAATTTGTACTTTTTTCTTCTTCTCTATTATTGGGCAGTAATCTGTCCATTCTAATGAAATGACTACAGAAGGATAAAAAAAAGAAAGAAAGAAAGAAGAAAAACAACGAATCGAAATAGTTAGGGCAGAAGAAGAGTTTGTAAACATTTCACAATGCCATTTCAGTACAAATGCAAAATAGTGCCGCAAAGAATGATATAATTAGAATCGCATTTACGTATAAATAGCATTAGAATACGGAAACTCCCCAAGTAGCCAAACCCTAATACTAACACTACCCCTTCCCTAATCCTTTTATCTCAAAGGTTTCAGTATTTTCATGAAATATAATGCTTTTATATAAGTATGTAAAAGTAAAAGTCGTCGGGCCGCCTAAATATCGGTATCAGCCAGACAGCGAGGAAGTCTATTCCCCTTTTCACTAGCGCTAGACCCAAGAGATTATTTTAGCGTCTGAGGTGGAGCACCACACCTACCATCAGCTCATCACTTTACTGCACAGAATACCCTGTGCTACTCATACGCTGAGTTGTCGAGGGTCGGTATCGAACCAAAAACCGTGGATTCCTAACCGAAACACTCTACCAATTGCAAAAGTTACTCGCCATTGCAAACCTTTTTAATAAACAAACATTTGAAATAATAAATATATAAAAAATCACTCTGGGTAAATTACCATTCGGAGGGAAAATTAAAATAAATACAGGGTCTCTGGCACCCTCAACTCCCCCCTTTTTTTTCAATTTTTAAAACCCTTAATATGAAATGTAATGCTTTTTAAAAGTAATCTAATGATATTATCTCCTGCGCGCTATTCTGCAAAAGTACCGCCATTGCTAACCTTTTTAATAAACAAACATTTGAAAAAAGAAAAATTAAAAAAAAAATCACTACGGGTAAATTACCATTGCGGGGAAAAAAAATTAAAATAAATACAATGTCTTCTGGGCACCATCATACCCTTTTTTTTTAATTTTTTTTTTTAACCCTTAAAGGTTTGAGCAAGAGTATGCACAGCAATGAATATGTGCACTAAAAAAAGCATTGTAATGAATGTTGCAATAATTACTAACTTGTTACATTTTAGTGAGAAAGGTCAAATAAAAAGAAAGAAAAAAGAAAAAGAAAAGAAAAAGAAAGAATGGAAACACAAATGCGACTTAAATATTATCAATCGCTTAACAAATTGGTAAAATGTTATGTCTGCCACATGAAATTCTTTTCGCTCATTGTTTTGACTTTGGTTTGGTTTGTTTGTTTTACGCATATCAAACCTCAGCGGGTCATTAATGCCGATAAAGTTTTGAAATAAATCAATTCTTAATGGATAATACAATTTTTTTATAAAACTCATGTTTTTCTATTAACCCATAGATGGGACCCAACAGGTACTACCACCGGTCAGAGTGGACCAGGAGCAATGGTGATGAATGGGCTCCCACATTTCCCAAACCTCCAAAACTGGAACCTCACCATCAGATAGAGTTTAACGTCATTCCAGGACATGTAGACCCGCAGCCACCGCCTTCTAGCACCCATATAATAAAAAGGGGTTGGCTTGCCATAACGGCAATAGGGTTGGAAAATCATTATAGGTGCTAGGGCTTGACGTGGCCAGCCGATTGATCGGAGGGGCTCTCCGACCGCCCGTCTAGCCCAAGATAGGGCCAAAGTGGAGTATTGCGATGTCATGAACTGCTCACCCACCTGGCTCTATCCTTAAGCATCACGGGTCCACCCACGGCCAACATGGCCCATTGGGCAAGTCTTACCCCTCTGCAGAGGTTGCAGTTAGCATTATAACGCCCCCACCAGACAGGGTGGTGTTTTGACTTTTATTTTCTCTTTCTAAAACTGATGCAATATTTATATAATTCGAGACCATATGACCTTTAGGCACCCCTTGTTATATCGATTAAGAAAGGACAGGTTTCATTACACCGGTCAATATCCGGTTGTTTGTTAGGGTTAGGGTTAGGGTTAGTTTTATAATTAAAAAAATCTAAAAATCGTCTGTTTAAAACAACCGGATATTGACGGTGTAAATGAAAAGCATGTCCTTCTTAATCGAGATCAAAAAGGGGGCCTAAAGTCATATGGTCCCATAATTCTAATAAAAGATTAATATTTATCCCCTACCCTACGTGTAGGGTTAGCACAAGGCCCTATTAATGTGCGACCACCCACGAACCGAAGCTCATGGGAAGTGGGTGCAAAAAATGCGTTTGATCCCGTCCGCTCAGGCACCGGGCAATAAACCCAGACCCTGCCCCTTTAAATTGAGGGGCAGGTGCAGCTGGATGGCGCGCCTGGATCAACGATATAACGTAAGGCCAGGGCGAAGCCATCGACCCCCGCCGGTCGAAGGATTGTTCAATTTTGAATGTTAAATTTAAGTCATCTATCTCGGTCTGTTCATTCCCACCTCCGACTCTTGCTCTTTCATTCTTCTCTCACGCACACTACACTCTCTCTTCTCACTTATCCTCTTTCTCTCCTCTTTCTCTCTCATTCAGTTGATATATATAGTTTCTCTGCCTTAATTCTCATTATCTCATATATGATCATTCTATCTCAATCTGTTCCTATATCTCTCTCTTTCGCCCTCTCTCTCTCTCTCTCTCTTCATCTCTCTCTCTCTCTGTCCTTATTATATATAGATATAGGTTATTGAAAAAAAACCTGATAGTTTGACATAAAAAAAATTATCAAGACAATTGGATGACAATTGGAATGAAGTTAGACAATGAGGAGTCACTTAATAATTGCGTAAAGTCCATCCATTAGCAATTAATTACGGTCTGACAGTGTTATTCTGCAGCAGAATACTGTCCTGTATTATCTTATTCCAACCAACAGAGCAGATTTATTTCGAATATGATTATACGAAAGTTCACGCTTAGAGAGAAAAGTTAGTTCAGTTCTGTGTTGCCATAGGCCCTGAATGCCACGTATTGCGCTCTCGGAAAATCCTGTGACGAGTAAAAAAACATCAAAATCTTTTTTAGATGAGGCAAATATACGTAAAAGAAAATAAATATTCAAGTGGGTCATCCATTTTTCAAGTGTATCCCACAAATTACGCCTTACGCTCTGACAGTTTTGTCATTAAATGACCCACTAGGCGGTTATTATACCATTGGAACAACCATTCGCGAACCAAACCAAATGGAATTCATGAAAATATCATTCCAATATAAAGAACTTGAAACATAAAAAAAGTTTATCCGACATAAATGACCTTGAAAAGCGGATGATATTGGGTTCGTGTAATAAAAAAAAAAAAAACTAAACCAAGCAAACCAATCTACGTCATATTTTCCCGATTAGAATTCAACGGAAAGATTATTTCTATTCCCCTTTGCTGCTCCAATGGAACTGAATATATTGGATCAAACTTACCTTGGCAACATTGATATATAACGTCTCTCTCATAAGTTTCTGGGAGGTAGCGTATTGTCATATAAGAATGTACGACCAAAATTTCACGTATTTTAAACTCTCATTTAAACTCTCATCTTAAAACTCACAAAATTCAAAAAATAAAAAATGGAATGAAACTTAAACTTAATTTTAGCTGTCTTATGAAGGATTAAAGGAAATCATAAAAAAAAAAGGTTTTTTATAGCTTTTAAAATCTGTATCAGTCAATATGGCGCATTTCAACAAGTGAGTGACAAAATTTATCTGAGATTAATTATAATACAGTTGCATTAGAAATTTCTAAACAATACTTTGAAACTTTCAACTACTAAAAAAAAATGAAATAATTTTTTTTGTTGTTGTTATTTTTCCTTTACGGCCACTTTCATTAGAAACATTTGCAACAGATCTATTGTTATGACGGTATTAATCTATTAACAAACATTGAAAATCCGGAAAAAAGGTTTATTACTTTTTGTTATGGTAATTTACCACGCATTGCATGAACTCTTCCACTATAAATAGCAGCAGGTTCTGCCATTAGCGAGCAGTTAATATTTTCAGCGGATAGCCGAAAGAAAGCCCCGCGTGAAACAGCCGGTGTCATTTGTATATGTGGGACCATATTACCTTTAAGCACCCTTTTTTTATTCTCGATTAAGAAAGAATGTTTTGTCTATTTACCCGTCAATATCGGTTGTTTTTGGTTAGGGGTTAGGGTTAAATGGTAATATGGTCCCAAAACATATACAAATGACACGGTTTCACGCGGGGCTTTCTTATCGGCTATCCGCTGAAATATTAACTCTCGCTTAAGTGCAGAACCTGCTGCTATTTATAGTTGGAAGAGTTCATGCATGCGTGGTAAATTACCATAACAAAAAGTAATAAACCTTTTTCCGGATTTTCAATGTTGTTAATAGATTAATACCGTCATAACAAATAGATCTGTCCAAATGTTCTAATGAAAGTGGCCGTAAAGGACAAAATAACAACAACAAAAAAAATTATTTCATTTTTTAAGTAGTTGAAAAGTTAAAGTATTGTTTAGAAAAATTTCTAATGCAACTGTATTATAATTATCTC
Organism: Doryteuthis pealeii; assembly: GCA_023376005.1. NCBI lineage: Eukaryota > Metazoa > Mollusca > Cephalopoda > Myopsida > Loliginidae > Doryteuthis > Doryteuthis pealeii. The sequence goes on along the minus strand of CM042164.1, from coordinate 79,223,506 downwards.
ATGATATTTGTCACTCACTTGTTGAAATGCGCCATATTGACTGATACAGATTTTAAAGACTATAAAACCTTTTTTTTTTATGATTTCCTTTAATCCTTCATAAGACAGCTAAAATTAGTTTAAGTTTCATTCATTTTTTATTTTTTGAATTTTGTGAGTTTAAAATGAGAGTTTAAAATGAGAGTTTAAAATACGTGAAATTTTGGTCGTACATATATGACATACGCTACTCCCCAAAACTTATGAGAATACGTTAGATATATCAATGTTGCCAAGGTAAGTTGATCCAATATATTCAGTTCCATTGGAGCAGCAAAGGGAATAGAAATAAATCTTTCCGTTAAATTCTAATCGGGAAATCTGACGTAATTGGTTTGGCTTGGTTTATTTTTTTTTTTTTACGGCATATCATCCCTTTTCAGGTCATTTAATGTCGGATAAACGTTTTTTTATGTTTCAAGTTCTTAATATTGGAATGAATAATTTTCATGAATTCCATTTGGTTTGGTTCGGATTGGTTTGTTCAATGGTATAATAACCCTGTGGGTCATTTAATGCCAAAAACTGTCAGAGCGTAAGGCGTAATTTGTGGATACACTTGAAAATGATGGACACCCTTGAAGTATTTATTTCTTTACGTTATATTTGCCTCATCTAAAAAAAAGATTTTGATTGTTTTTTACTCGTCACAGGATTTTCCCGATACGCATACGTGGCATTCAGGGCCCATGGAACAAGAATGACTAACATTTTCTCTCTAAGACGTGAACTTTCGTAATAATCATATTCGAAATAAAATCTGCTCTGTTGGTTGGAATAAGAATACAGTGACAGTATTCTCTGCAGAATACACTGTCAGACCGTAATTAATGCTAATGGATGGACTTTACCAATTATTAAGTGACTCCTCAATTGTCTTAACTTCATCAATTGTCATCAATTGTCTTGATATTTTTTTTATGTCAACTATCAGGTTTTTTTTTCAATACTATATCTATATATATAAAGGAATATCTTGGTATGTGTGTGTCGTCTTATAACCCCGAAAAGAAATGTCAAAGTAAAAAAAACAAAAAAACCCAAAAAAACAAACAAAACAACAACAACAAAAAAAACAACAAACATACAAAAAACAAACAACCAAGCCAAACAATTTTGTCATGAAAAAGAGTTGTGACATTTTCACAATGCAATTGCTGAACCTCTTTAACAAACAAACGGTACTAATGCAGAATAGCGCGCAAAGGATCATTAGATTATGTATAAAAAGCATTGGATTTCAATAGATTTCACGGAAATACCCGAGACCTTTGAGACCTTCAGGTAAGGATTAGTGTTAGGATTGGGGCAAGTGTTATGGTTAGTGCTAGGCTACTTCGGGAGCTTCCGTAATCTAATGCTATTTTATTGTGAATTTGTACTTTTTTCTTCTTCTCTATTATTGAGCAGTAATCTGTCCATTCTAATGAAAGTGACTACAGAGGATAAAAAAAAAAAAAAAAGAAAGAGAAAAACAACGAATCGAAAACAGTTTAGGCATGAAGAAGAGTTTTAACATTTTCACAATGCCATTTCAGTACAAATGCAAAATAGTGCGCAAGAGATGATATAATTAGAATCGCATTTTACGTATAAATAGCATTAGAATACGGAAACTCCCCAAGTAGCCAAAATCCTAATACTAACACTACCCCTTGCCCTAATCCTTTTATCTCAAAGGTTTCAGGTATTTTCATGAAATATAATGCTTTTTATAAGTATGTAAAAGTAAAGTCGTCGGGGCCGCCTAATATCGGTATCAGCCAGACAGCGAGGAAGTCTATCCCCTTTTCACTAGCGCTAGACCCAAGGAGATTATTTTAGCGTCTGAGGTGGAGCACCACACCTACCATCAGCTCATCACTTTACTGCACAGATCCCTGTGCTACTCATACGCTGAGTTGTCGAGGGTCGGTATCGAACCAAGAACCGTGTGATTCCTAACCGAACACTCTACCAATTGCAAAATTACCGCCATTGCAAACCTTTTTAATAAACAAACATTTGAAATAAATAAAATATAAAAATCACTCTGGGTAAATTACCATTGCGGGGGAAAATTAAAATAAATACAGTGTCTTCTGGCACCCTCATACTCCCCCCTTTTTTTTCAATTTTTTTTTAACCCTTAATATGAAATGTAATGCTTTTTAAAAGTAATCTAATGATGTTATCTCTTGCGCGCTATTCTGCAAAAAGTACCGCCATTGCTAACCTTTTTTAATAAACAAACATTTGAAAAAGAAAAATTAAAAAAAAAAATCACTACGGGTAAATTACCATTGCGGAAAAAAAAAAAATAAATACAATGTCTTCTGGGCACCCTCATACCCTTTTTTTTTTAAATTTTTTTTTTTAACCCTTAAAGGTTTGAGCAAGATATGCACAGCAATGAATATGTGCAACTAAAAAAGCATTGTAATGGAATGTTGCAATAATTACTAACTTGTTACATTTTAGTGGAAAAGGTCAAATAAAAAGAAAGAAAGAAAGAAAGAAAGAAAAGAAAAAGAAGAATGAAACACTAAATGGGATTAATATTATCAATCGCTTAAACAATTTGTAAAATGTTATGTCTGCACATGAAATTCTTTTCGCTCATTGTTTTGACTTTGGTTTGGTTTGTTTTGTTTTACGGCATATCAACCTCAGCGGGTCATTTAATGCCGATAAAGTTTTGAAATAAATCAATTCTTAATGGATAATACAATTTTTTTTATAAACTCATGTTTTTCTATTTAACCCATAGATGGGACCCTAACAGGTACTACCACTCCGGGTCAGAGTGGACCAGGGAGCAATGGTGATGAATGGGTGCTCCACATTCCCAAACCTCCAAAACTGGAACCTCACCATCAGATAGAGTTTAACGTCATTCCCAGGACATGTAGACCCGCAGCCACCGCCTTCTAGCACCCATATAATAAAAAGGGGTTGGGGCTTGCCATAAGGGCAATAGGGTTGGGAAAATCATATAGGTGCTAGGGCTTGACGTGGCCAGCCGATTGATCGGAGGGGGTCTCTCCGACCGCCCGTCTAGCCCAAGATAGGGCCAAAGTGGAGTATTGCATGTCATGAACTGCTCACCCACCTGGGCTCTATCCTTAAGCATCACGGGTCACCACCCACGGCCAACAGGTGGCCCCATTGGGCAGTCTTACCCCTCTGCAGAGGTGCAGTTAGTGCATTATAACGCCCCACCGACAGGGTGGTGTTTTGACTTGATTTTCTTTCTAAAACTGATCAAATTATTTATATAATTCGGACCATATGACCTTTAGGCACCCCTTTTTGATATCGATTAAGAAAGGACATGTTTTTCATTTACACCGTCAATATCCGGTTGTTTGTTAGGGGTTAGGGTTAGGGTTAGTTTTATAATTAAAAAAATCTAAAAATCGTCTGTTAAAACAACCGGATATTGACGGTGTAAATGAAAAGCATGTCCTTTCTTAATCGAGATCAAAAAGGGGTGCCTAAAGGTCATATGGTCCCATAATTCTAAATAAAAGGATTAATATTTATCCCCTACCCTACGTGTATGGGTTAGGCACAAGGCCCTATTAATGTGCGACCACCCACGAACCGAAGCTCATGGGAAGTGGGTGCAAAAAATGCGTTGATGCCGTCGCCTCAGGCACCGGGCAATAAACCCAACCCTGCCCCTTTAAATTGAGGGGCAGGTGTTGCCTGGGGGGATGGCCCCCTGGGATCAAGGATATTAACTTGTAAGGTCCAGGGCCGAAGCCATCGGACCCCCGGTCGAAGGATTGTTCAATTTTGAATGTTAAATTTAAGTCATCTATCTCGGTCTGTTCATTCCACCTCCGACTCTCTCTTTCATTCTTTCTCTCACGCACACTTTCTCTCTCTCATTCAGTTGATATTATATAGTTTCTCTGCTTAAGTTTCTCATATTCTCATATATGATCATTCTATCTCAATCTGTTCCTATATCTCTCTCTTTCGCTCTCTCTCTCTCTCTCTCTCTCTCTCTCTCTCTCTCATCCTATCTTAGCCTGTTAATCTCTCCTTCTCTTTTTCTTCCTCTTTCTCTCTCATTCAGTTGCTATCATTCGTACTGACAAGATCAATATCAGTCTGTTCAACCCCCCTCTCTCTCTTCTCTTTGTCTCTCTGTTTCTCTCTCTCCCCCTCTCTCATAGAAATAATATCATTCAATCTAAACGTATTCGTATTTGTTTCACTTCTCTTTCTCTCATACAATTAACATTACTCTCTCTCTCGGTTCATCTCTGTCTCTCTGTCTCTCTGTCTCTCTGTCTCTCTCTCTCTCATTCAACTGAAATCAGAACATCTATATTCGTATTTCTCTCATACTGACAAGATAATTCTGTTCATCTCGCTCTCTCATTCACTCTCTCTCTCTCTCTCCCGCCCCTTCTGCCTCTCTCTCTATCTATCTCTCAAATCTCTCTCTCTCTCTCTCTCTCTCTCATTCAATGTCTTTCTTTCTCTCATACTCTCATTGAATTATATTAATAATTCAATCTAAATATATTCATATTTATATATCTTTCTCTCATATAGTTAACATTACTCTGTCCATATTCTATCTCTCTCTCTCTCTCATTCAATTGATATCATTATATCTGCTCATTTCTTTCATACTGAGAAGATAATTCTATCTGTCTGTCTGTCTGTCTCATACAGTTAATATAATTTCTTCACAGTCTATCTATATTTTTCTCTTCCTTTTACCCTCTCTCTCAATATCATTATATCTCTGTCCTATTTCTCTTATATTGTTACGATTATTCTCAGTCTATCCATATTTCTCTTTCTCTCCCTCCCACTCTCTCTCTCTCCCTCCCTCTCTATCTATCTATCTTCTTCTGTTAATAGCTTTCTCGGTCTGCCCATCTCTCTCTCTCTCTCTCTCTCTCTCTCTCTTCTTCTTCTTCTTCTTCTTCTTCTTCTTCTTCTTCAGTTAATAGCTTTCTCACCCTGTCCATATCTATTTTTGTTATATACAGCCATTTCTTTAATAGTGCAGCTGTTAATTGGCCCCCAAGTTTTGTTCTTATTTTAATTGAATGTTCAATGCAATTCACACCAAGAGAAAATGAAGGAAAAGCAAGAAGAAAAATTAGTAAAAAATTCCTTCCACTTCAGTCATAATTGAATTAAGAAACAATTAGTATTTAAAAAAAAAGATCTTGAAACAATGGTTCCAATTTGAAAGAGAAAACTTTATTTCTTGGAGAAATAATCCTTCGGGGCAAACCAACACTATTCAATATAATATATATATATATATATATATATATATATATATATATATATATATAGTGTCTGTGTGTGTATACAACATATACAAAAACGTTTAAATTTGTTAAAAAATTGAAAATAATTTCTTTTTAATTTTGAACAAATTTAAATGTTTTCGTATATTTTGTATATTTGGATTTGAGAGAAAGAGAGAGGAATAAATATGAGCTGTGATAAAATGATATCAACAGAGAGAGAAGAGAGAGAGAGAAGAGAGAGAGAGAGAGAGAGAGAGAGAGAGAAGAGAGAGAGAGAAAGCTCTTAACAGAATGAGATAAATAGGAGAGAGTGGGAGAGATAGAGAGATGTATAGAAAGAAATGGACAGAGAATAATATTAACATGAGAAATAGAACGGTATGAGAGAAATATGAATATATTAGATAGAAAGAAGGTGCACGAGAGGGGGGGGGGGATAGAAATGTGGTCAAACTGATAGATTAATCTTAACATCATGAGAGAGAAATATGAACAGATATAACATTAACAGAATGAGAGAGAGAGAGAGAGAGAGATAGTGGTCAAACTGATAGATTTAATCTTAACATCATGAGAGAGAAAATATGAACAGATATGCCATTAACAGAATGAGAGGGAGAGAGAGAGAGAGAGAGAGGAGATAGAAATGTGGGATAGATTAATCAACATCATGAGAGAGAAATATGAACAGATATCATTAACAGAATGAGATAGAAATGTGGTCAAACTGATAGATTAATCTTAACATCATGAGAGAGAAATATGAACAGATATGCCATTAACAGAATGAGAGAGAGAGAGAGAGAAGAGAGAGAGAGAGAGAGAGAGAGAGAGAGAGAGAGAGAGAGAGAGGGGGGTAGTGCTAAGTAAAAACAATCATAAATAAATAGAGATGAGACTTAGATATGACTAATAATAATAAAGGATGATTAAACGTGACCCCTGAAACGTACAGCCATGAAAATCCCAGAAGGTATCCCTGCCCAGCTTCCCATTTTTACCGGGCAGGGCACCAAGGCATAAAAAAAAGAAAATAGAAAAGATAAACCATTCGGAGTAGAAGATCCTTCATTGATTAAATGTTTATGAAAATAAATTTTCTATGCGTCCCCAATGAAAAATAAAAGTTCATTAAGAAGAGTCTCCACCGGGTCAGAGTACTGCCTCATATGTCCCATAATGACTGTTACATTTGTATTTATATTTCATTTACTAAATGTACCAATTGTTATGGGACAAAGTTAGTATTAATTATGACAATGGTTCCCAATCAGAGGATAATTTTAGGTTGGTTGGGTTTTACGGCAGCTCAACCCTTGGGTTATATTATGCCAAAATATTTTTTTTATTTCATAGCGATTGTCTGCCCCTGCTGGAATTGACTTGTGTCCAAAGGGGTTATCTTCCCTTGCCGCCTGGATTTCGCCAATAGGCGACACTACTAGCTGGGTATTTAAACTTAGTCCGGGAAGCCCCCGCCTCTCTTTCTCTCTTGGTCTAACATCCCCAAAAGATGGACTAGATGCATGATGTCTCTGTTCATTAAGTGTGTGTGTTGTGTGTGTGGGGGGGGGGTGTAGTGAAGTTAACTCAGGTTTAACGTTTTATAAACAGGTTTTATTACGGGAATATTTACACTTGAGGTCCGTGTGACTGTATGTTCACGTTCGTAGTGAAGTCCCTATTTTCGGGATCTCGCCCTGTGAGATTTCCCCTAATCTCGCCAGGTCGAGATGTTAGGATACTACAGGGGGGCTTTGTCCTCCAACTAGCAGTAAGTAGCTCTTTCGTACTCTTTCGTACTTACAAAGGACTTTCGTCCTGTCTGTTGTATAATGCCATGTGTGTCATGTTTCACGTGCTCAGACAATAAAGTCTGTATTGTTGTTATGTTGTACTCCTTTGTTCGGATTCATTATGTATATATTTACCTACGCTGGAAGGTTACTCTGAACCTTCTAACGTCTTATATAGAATTCTTATAATTTTATTCATTCTTGTTGGCTATTCAAAATCTTTTTAAAAACTTTAACACATTTTTTAAACTCATTTAAAACATAAATCTATTTAACTCATAGACAGGACCTTAACAGGTACTACCTGTTGGGAATATACGAACTTAATTCCATATATATGAAACATACCTTTTTATCTTCGGTAAGCACAGGTACTCATCTTCATATATTTCAGACAGGAAACTTTTAACTCAACCAACAAGGCAGAAACATGAAGATGACTTATGACACGCGAGGTGTTCGTTTTATTAACAGGAACTAAAAAAAAAAAAAAAAAAAAAAAAGGCTAAGGGGCAGATAACCTGACCTCTATACACAAAAATGGGATTCAGTGCAGATAACTCTGACCCGACAATTATTACTGTCTGTGAGTTTTATCAAGTACTGACTAGAGTGAATTTCAACACTACCACTCCGGGCTAGAGTGGACCTGGGAGTAATGGCAATGAAGGGGTACTCCACACTCCCCAGAGCGCCAGAACTGGAACCTCATTACTACATGCAGTTTAACGTCATTATCATTAGCATTAATTTAGGGAACTTGGACTTGAAACTGACAGATTCAAATTGTTGAAATACTGATATTTCTATTGTGTATCTTTTGTCAAAGAATCTTGAAAGTTGGGGAATGTATCAGCCCAACCCATACATCACGAGCAGGATGTGACACAAGGTCAGTTTTAAGCAGAGTACAACAGGTTTGAATTCAGAGTTTTCCTTTTCGTTGACTGGTTGCCGCACCAAGGCTAAAGAGCCCAGTTACCCTGCTATTATCCCAGAGCTGGCGGGGGGGGAATATTAGATTCATACTTTTCCTAAGAGTATTAGTGCAAAGTCAACCACAAACAGACCTGTCCAGGGTTTGAACTTGAGTTGTCTTGTTCATTTTCTTATGGGGATAACCATTGCTTTTTTGTCGGCAAATTAATTTAGACATTTTAACGTCACGCTCTTTTTATCGGCAAATCGATGTAGACATTTAACAAAAAGAGGTGACATTTGTTCTGAATAAAAATTTAGAAAAATAAACTAAATTGTCTGAGTTCTTATTTATATTTGTATTTTACACGGGGGTGGAGGACATTGTAAAATCAAAACGGACCGAGCGTACGGTATGAAAACGTCGCTCATGAGTTCATCCTTGCATCTCTAGCAGTTTAAATTAGGCCGGAAATTCGCCTGATGCCAGCTCGCTAAAACATAACGTAAATTAGGACAGGAGACCCGGACGATAAAAGATCAAAATACCCGTATGTTTTTATTTTATTTTATTTTATTTATTTATTTATTTTATACTAATGATTTCTGTTCCTGGCAAAAGATTCATTACAAGTGAATTTCCGAACGAGGTTCAGCGTACATTAACCCGGAAAGATTAGTATTACAATTCGGAAACGCAGAATAAAAACTTCAAGTATTGAATCACTTTTAATACATATTTTGCTAACCGCAAAAGACAGGCCATCAGCAAAGGGAAAAGTAGAGACAACTATGCTTAAATCGTGTCTTCACGCACGAAATCATGTCCACCATTCTCTTAGTGTTGAAGTCGAGGTGGAGGGGGGCAGATAGAGAAGGAGAGTTGACCCGACCTTTAATGTGCCTCGAGACTAATGTAGGATGGTTTCAACCTTTCCTTATTCATTTTTTACTTGTTTTTCTTTCGCCTTCTTAGCTTTTGTTGTTTTTTTTGGTGGGGGGGGGGTCTCTCACAGTGCAGTGTTTAAAGAGTTAATATAGCAAACCATTATTTCTCTGAATGTTTGAGATGAGGCTTGAAGATTAGTATTATCTGCGTTATTCGGACTATTGTCCCCATCTTCATTGTTATTTGTACAACGTTTCGGCCAATATGCCCTCCGGCCTTCTTCATGTATTTCTTGTCGGACTCCGGAACTTTCTCGGACTCGGGAACCTTCTCGGACTCGGGAACCTTCTTTTCGAACTCGGGAACTTTCTTGTCGTAATCAGGAGCCATCACGGAACTTTGAACCTAACCCTTTATTTAGTCCACGGGGGTATCCTGTTCTCATTCCGCTAACCATAGCTGGGGTAGGAGTTGTGTTAATTATTTAGTTCCTGAGATCGAAAAGAAGGTTCCCGAGTCCGAGAAGTTTCCCGAGTCCGAGAAGGTTCCCGAGTCCGACAAGAAATACCTGAAGAAGACCGGAGGGCATATCGACCGAAACGTTGTACAAATAACAATGAAGATGGGGACAATAGTCCGAATAACGCAGATAATAGCAAACCATTGTTAGTCAATTTGATTCTCACTGGGTGCCCAATTTTTCTAGCCTTTCTTTCTTGTTTCCCCTCTCTCTATTATTCTTTCACTTCCTTTCACGTTTCCTCCCCCTCCTCTCTCTCTCACTCACTCTTTCACTTTTTGTTTCCTCTCTCTCTCTCTCTCTCTCTCTCTCTCTCTCTCTCTCTCTCTTTCTCTCATGCTTTTTCACTTTAAAAAAAATTCCCTGCCCCCTATTACTCTTTCACTTTCTTTCTCGTTTCCTCTCTTTCTCCCTCTTTCTTTTTCTTCCCTCCGTTTTACTCAGTTTAGTGTGAGGCACCAGGCAGAAATGGGACCGCCCATGAAATTATTAATATTAGATAGGAATACTTGAAACGATACAACTGTGTGCAAATTATTAATTCTCGATTGAAGGTTGATGGGAAGAGTTGATATCATACTTGTTCGCAAAAAAAAAAACTCTTAAGAAACAATTACACAAAAATATACTGTTACATAATCTATGCGGTTGCATAAGATTATTGTCAATCCCCTGTATTTCTAAAGGGATGGCCACTTTTCATATCACGGGCGGGACTTTCCATGGAATAGTACAGAAAGCCCGCGAAATATGTGAAGTCACGTGGGACCTGGTTGGGTCCTCAGTTTCAGTTTGGACGTCGGGCAGAAAAGATGTCCTGCCTTAACTGGAACTCACTGCATACGCGCGCTATGTTAGTCAGATGTTTAGTTACATGAAATGTTTAGTTAAGTAAATAAAAGCTTAAGAAAATAACACGGTTTTGTGATTAATGAATGTCTTGGTAACAAGACTGATCTAGAAGAAGAAATGAGTTAAGTGCGACCGACCACCAAGATGAAGTCAAGATGTTAGAAGAGACGCTAGAAGAACTTAAGATGTCAAAGACGCCAGAAGAAGAATAAAAGAAGTAAGTAAAGAAGGGTATACAACAATACCATATTTGACGGCATATAAAACGCACGGACATATAAGATGCACCCACATTTCAGCAGGTCAGATTCAGGAAAAAAAGTTTTTAGTGTATGGTCACATTTTCATTTCCCTTTCTTTTAAAAAATGTTTCTAAACAACTAGTTGGGAAAATAATTCTTAATCTGGCTGCTGTCATTATTTAAATTTGACCGATTATTCTAACTTTTCTTTCTTTTTTTTTTTTCCTCTTATGATTGATTACATGTGCGTGTGTGTATAACTGTGTGCATACATGCTTAGTAGAAAGTTCATTTGTATGTTCTGCAGTGTAGTCTTACTGATTATTTTATCAGTATATACATTCAATTTATTTTTGACTAAATAAGAAAACATTCCAAAATATATAAACAGAGCCCAAAGGTTTACTGATATTTTCTGCTAAATTATAAACTGTAAATCTTAAAATATTTTCCCCTATTAAATATCATTTATAATTTTCTTTGAAATAGAATATTCAAAATATATTGCCACTATACGCTCCTGTTAACCTTGATTATAACAATCCCAGCAATAAAATAAGGATGCATGGAGTTTAGGGTAGGTAAAAGTATTGATCGTAAGCTGGGTTAGTGAGCATCATAGAGAAGATTAGCCTAGACCTACGCGAGGTCTCAAACTTCACCTACAATGTATAAGACGCAGGACAATTTTTCGAGCAAAAATTTAGGGGAAAAAATGCGTCCTATATGCCGTCAAATACGGTAAATGTACAATGAATGCGATTCCCTAACCTCTAGGCATAAACTAATCCTAGACGAGTTGACAGGCTGTTAAAACCAATCTTATCTGACTGTTGAATGTTTCTATATAATTTTGTGTAGATTACTTAAGAGATGTCCTCACGGGATATTCAAGTACCTGACTTCATTTGAATTGTGTTTGCCTGACTTAAAAGATATTTGGAAAAATCAACATTAGCTCTTAATTTAATTGTAAGAGTAAATTTCTTTGGAAACTTTCAGGGCTCTTCAATAGGGTATCTCACTCCCCACTCCGCTCCCAGGCAGTTCCACCTCATTGCACTTATAGAAATGTGAACACTATCATTATCAGTGTGTTAAAAAAAAGGATAGTTATTTACTAAGTTTGGCTTAAAAGTGTAGCACAGGACCAAAAGTATGGGCCACCCAGTGAGTATCAAACTAAAAAAATCGTTATTTTGATAAAGTCGGTAGTATGACGTTATAAGTTATGAAACGTATGACGTTATAAGTTATGAAACGTAAGTCACTGCGTGAATTTGTACATCCCTATCAAAAGGGGAAATGAAAACGGGATTTTAACTTGGCCAGTCGAGTTACTTTTTATTATGAATTTTAACTAGTATTATCCTTTATCTTCTTAATTCTACTTGCTTTTGATTAATAATTTCAACTAGTATAATTCTCCATCTTCCTAATTCTACTTGCTTTTTTATTACTAATTTCAACTTGTATTATACTTTATCTTCCTAATTCTAGTTGCTCAATTTCTTATGATAATGCCAAATATGTATTAGTATTTAAAAAAAAATCTTTTTTTTAGTTCTGGTACAATTGCAAGTTATTCATGAAGCATGCATAACCCAACAAAGGTTGATGTGCCGTAAAACGTAACGTTTAAAAAAAACCCTTTATATCATAATGTATATTTACCTGTATATAAATGATAAATATAAATGATAAATATATTTTAATGTACATTTATCTATTATGAATATTGACATTTTTATGCATAACCAAGCATGCCCGCCAATACAAAAAAAAAAAAAAAAAAAAAAAAAATTCCTGAAAAATCTTATATAAGCTGTGGGTGGTATAATGGTTATTATTTTTTTTTAAATAGAAAATAGATTCATTGAGTCAAGCTCTGGTGATAGTGAATGTGTATATATATTTACATTGTCGTTAACTGTTTTATTTTCGTAGTTTCCTCCGGACATATGTACACGCACATACACACACACACAATTGCCCTTTATATGTGTATAGAAGATAGCCATACCTGTGGTTTACCAACGTTATGATCAGGGGAGGGTAAAGGCTGTTTGCTTTGTCTGTTTTGTTTTACGGCATATCAACCTCAGTGGGTCATTTAATCCCGACAAAGTTTAGAAATAAATTCATTCTTAATGAATACTCAATTTTTTTTATAAACTCATGTTTTTTTTTATTTAACCCATAGAAGGGATCCTAACAGGTACTACCACTCCGAGTCAGTGGACCAGGGAGCAATGGTGATGATGCCTATGGGTTTGGAGTGTATGTGTTACATGTGTGTTCCACGTGTTAGTTAAATGAAAATAATTAATGAAATAAAGAAGATAGGTTTCTTTTAATGTACTAGTTTTATTTTATATTCCTTGGAAGAAAGTCCTTGTGTTATTTATCATTCAGTTCCTTTGTGTGAAGGCTTAGGGTAATTTAGGTACTGTCATCGTATCACTGAATTGGGATTACTGTGTGCTGCTCTGATATCTCTGGGTTCTAGGAACTGCTGAGAAAGTGCTCTAGTTACATAATCTATGCGGTAGCATAAGATTATTGTCAATCCCCTGTATTTCTAAAGGGATGGCCCTTTTCATATCACGGGCGGGACTTTCCATGGAAGATTACAGAAAGCCCGCGAAATACGTGAAGTCACGTGGGACCTGGTTGGGTCCTCAGTTTCAGTTTAGACGTCAGGCAGAGAAGATGTCCTGCCTTAACTGGAACTCACTGCATACGCGCGCTATGTTAGTCAGATGTTTAGTTACATGAAATGTTTAGTTAAGTAAATAAAAGCTTAAGAAAATAACACGGTTTTGTAATTAATGAATATCTTGGTAACAAGACTGATCTAGAAGAAGAAATGAGTTAAGTGCGACCGACCACCAAGACGCTAGGAGAGACGCTAGAAGAACTTAAGATATCAAGACGCCAGAAGAAGAATAGAAGTAAGTAAAGAAAAGGGTATACAACACTCTTCCTAGGCTAGAGGTAAAAAGATGAAAAAATACAGGAAAAGCAGAGTTCTTGACTGGCTTTTTTTTTTAAACTCAGAGGTCAGGTGACCAAAAACAAAGTTTTTTTTACGTATCGGTTTTATTTCATATTCCTTGGAAAAATCAACATTAGCTTTATTTGTAATAGTAAATTACTTTGGCAAATAGGTGTCAACTTTCAGGGCTCTTCAATAGGGTATCTCACTCCCCACTTCGCTCCCAGACATTTCCACCTCATTGCACTTATAGCAATGTGAACACTATCATTATCAGTGTATTAAAAAAAAAGATAGTTATTTACAAAGTTTAGCTTAAATGTGTAGCACAGGACCAAAGTATAGGCCACCCAGTGAGTATCAAACTCGCTAGTGATAACTTACTAAGCTAGCTAAGGCAACTCAAAGAATTAGTGAATCAATTGGAGTGACTGTGTGCTGCTTTGATATCTCTGGGTTCTAAGAACTGCTGAAAAAGTGCTCTTCCTAGGATAGTGGTAAAAAGATGAAAAAATAAAGGAAGAGCAGAGTTCTTGACTGGACATTTTTAACTCAGAGGTCAGGTGACCAAAAACACAATTTTTTTTTTTATTTTTTTACGTACCGGTTTTATTTCATATTTCTTAGAAGAAATTCCTTGTAGTATTTACCGTTCAGTTCCTTTTGGTGAAGGTTAGGATAATTTAGTTACTTTACTGCTTAAAACATTGTTTGGATTCCGCCAGCATTTCCCTTCAGGGGCGCCTCAGTCGTCGAATAATAAACCCAGTCCTAACCCATTTTAGGCGATATGGGGTGGGGCTAGCTGGGGTCTATGTATTTATTTAGTTGCCCATGAGGCCAAAATGTGACACAAGGTCGGTTTAGAGTGGAGGTACACAAATTATTTAGTTCCATCGGCATTCCCTTTCTGGGTCGCACAGCAATAAACTCGGCCCTTATCCCTTTTAGACGTGAAGGACAGTTGTTGCCTGTAGAGAGGGTGAGGTATCATGGAATTAAGCTGAGAATTTCGCGCGAACACCGTGTTGGGGGGAGGAGGAGGAGGGAGGGAAGAAGTAGGAGGAGGGTGAGGAAGAAGAGGAAGAGGAATGTGAGAGAGAACAGAGAGAGAGAGAAAGAGAGAGGGGTACTTCTATTCATTTACCTAACCCGTTCGCTACAGGTTGGATGTGACACAAGGTCGCAAGTATTGGGCATCTAACGAGGATCGAACTCGCTTATCCAGTCGTAATGGATCTGCGAGAACTATTACCCCTGCACTAGGGTAGGTTGATTTTACATCTTTTGGTGGGTTAAACTTGCAAATCGTTGTCAAAATTAAAATGGAAACTTATTTGATGGTGATCCAACAGTTTAACTACAGTGTATGAATGAACTTTTTGCGAATTGGGTTACGGTTTAGGGGTTAAGGTTGTTTTTAATTACGTATTGCTTAAAAAACAACAACTTTTAATTAACCATTGGAATTAATTATTGAATCCAACGGTAGACACATTAGTCTCAGTTGTTTGTGTTAGTATTGCAATATATAATTTCAATTAAACTTGGTTTAAAAAAAAAAATTTCAACATTAAATGTATAGTAATTTGTTTATTTAAAAAAAAAAAGTAATTAAAAACAACCTTAATCCCCAAACCCCTAAACCGTAACCCAATTCACAAAAAAGTTCATTCATACACTGTAGTTAAACTATCATGGATCACCACCAAATAAGTTTCCGTTTTAATTTTGACGACGATTTGCAATTTTACCGAGTTACCTTGCGTATTTAATTAAAACAGAAAAAAAAAAAGACGCGTCTTCCACAAATGTCATTGGTTTTTTCAAATTTTAAATTTCAAATCGCTAAAAATTTTTTCTTTTTTTTCGTTCGTAAACCCAAGGCGCCACAAATTTTCTTTGCCTCAACCAAAAAAAAAAAAAAAAAAATCCATTTTTATTTTTATGGATTCTCAAGAAATTGAGACATTTCTTAAAATAAGGAATAAAAATAAAAAATAAAATTTTATTCGTTTTTTTTTTTTTTTAACTGTCGTTCCTTCCTCAAAATAGCCACAATTATGTGGTTTGAAGAAGAAAAACTACGTGGCACTGGGTGAAATCCAGTAACATTTTAATTTGATCACTAGGCCAACAGAATCGACGACATAATTTTCTATTTCCCCAATTCAGAATGTGTGTCTAAAAAAGTTGTGATATTGTAAAAAGTATCTGGTGCCTCTAAAGGAGGCAGCTTCATTCCTGAAATGAGGTAACCAAGCGAGTACATGGTACTATTAGTAGTTTTCTAATTTAACCATTGTAGTTCTTTTTGAAATTAACAAAATAAATAAAATTATTCTAATCAATTATTATTCTGATAACTCTATTGCAATCTATTAGATTTCCATATGCCTCAGTTGAATGAGTTGTATATCTTTATCAAATTCTAAAATGACTTGATTAATTAAGTTAAAAGTTAAAGTTCATAGAAACAATGACATCGTGACATGCATTAAAAATGAAATTTAATTTTAATCTATTGTGAATTATTTTAATATAATACATAGATATATAAATTATTTATATCATATCTACATCTAGATAAATGATATGTTTAAGTAATAGGTACCAGGTACGTTTTAATATATGACAATTTTTTATTAAGTGACCCCCACCCCCTTTCGGCATATATGCCCAGTATTTAAACTTTGACCCCTGCAACTAGAGAAGGTTAATTTTTTTTTCATTTAAAAAAAAATCAAATTCTCTCCAACAACGAAATATTTTAATTTCATAGTTACTACGATCCCTGAATTTCCAGTAAACTCTTTCAGTTTAGTGGAATCTTTGTCTATTGCAAATATTCTTGTTTTATTTCCTTTTTGAAACTTAAAAATTGCAAAACGGACGAAATTATGGAATAAACTACCATCATCAATAGTGAATCTTTGAACTCTTTTAAGGTAAGATTGGATGAATTGTGGAAAGAATATAAATATTCAGTGGAAATAAGATAAATGTTTTAAATATAAGGAACAGCTGACAGGTCTCAGACATACTAGTGAAAAAGTTATTATTTAGACCTAATGACTTTAAAAAATGAAACCTAGTGAGGTGTCCATAAAGTGGGGGTTTTGTTTGATGTGATGCGTATAATAATGGAAACGGTCTGGTTCCAATCTACAGGATGATTGGAAAGTAACCCCCTTCCCTACTTTTAAAATCTTATAATTTATTTCTAAATCATTTTTACAAAAAAAAAAAAAAAAATTAGAAGGAAACACATAACATGGAGTTTTATTTAAAATTCTATATGGGTACCATAGGTAACACCAACATACGTCACGTGATCAGTTTAGGGAGCGAAGGAAATTTTGCAAGAGCGTCCATCTTCGAGACAGTCGGTTTGGCAAAGAATAAGTGAGTATGTTCCGTTTTTTTACTTTGTTTTTCCCACCTCCCGGAATTCTGCTACAAATTCTGTTTCTTGCATTAGTATCGTGGGTAGGGTCAACATTTGGTCATTTGATAAAAAAAAATTTCCAGTCCCTAATTCTTACATTTCTATAAAGATAAATCCAGAAAACCGCATAGTTAAATTTTAAAATTTTTTTTTGGTTTGTTTTGTTTTACGGCATATCAACCTAAGTGCGTCATTTAATGCCGATAAAGTTTTGAAATAAATCAATTCTTAATGGATGATACAATTTTTTATAAATACATTTTTCTATTTAACCCATAGATGGGACCCTAACAGGTACTACCACTCCGGGTCAGAGTGGACCAGGGAGCAATGGTGATGAAGGGGTGCTCCACATTCCCAACCTCCAAAACTGGAACCTCACCATCAGATAGAGTTTAACGTCATTCCCAGGACATGTAGACCTGCAGCAACCGCCTTCTAGCACCATATGATAAAAATGGGTTGGGGCTTGCCATAAGGGCAATAGGTTTGGGAAAATCATATAGGTGCTAGGGCTTGACGTGACCAGACGATTGATCGGAGGGAGCCTCTCCGACCGCCCGTCTAGCCCAAGGCATAGTTAAAGAAAAAATATTATTTGAAAATTTAAGTAATTTTCTTAAAACTCAAAAATAATTTTTGTAGTGAGTTTTCTCTTTTTGTAGTTTTAAAAATATTTTTCAGTTAATTGATGCAAAAAAAAAATCTTTTCTCTTATTCAATAGACCTTTAAATTTTAATCGGTGAATTTGGCAATGTATGAAATTGACATCTATAGGTTTTCATAAATTCTTTTAATTTTTCACTGACAAAGTGAAACATCGCATCTCCTTTCAATTCGCACACTTGTTACTGTTTTAAGGTTGGTTGGCTAGTTGGATTTTACGGCATGTCAACCCTTGTTGGGTTATTTTATGCCGAAGACATTGTTCATATTTAATTCATTCTTGGGTAATCATTTTTTTTTTCAAACTCAATTTTTTCAACAATTTTTTCATACTCATTGTTTTTTATCTATTTAACCCATAGATAGGACCCTAGCAGGTACTACCACTCCGGGTCAGGGTGGAGCTGGAAGTTATGACGATAAAGGGGTACTTCACATTCTTCAGTTCCAGAATTGGAAACATACTACTAGATGCAGTTTAATGTCATACCCAGGGCAATAAGACCCTCGACCACGCCTTCTAGCACATATGATAAAAAGAGTTGGGGTGCCATAAGAGCAATAGGATTGGGACAATCATATAGGTGCTATGGCTTGACGTGACCAGCCAATTGATCGGAAGATGCCTCTTTGATCGCCCGTCTAGCCTAAATAAAGGCCAAAGTGGAGTGTTGCATCTCAGACTGCTCAACCATCTGGATTCCATCCTTAAGCATCACAGGTCGCCACCAATAACAGGTGGCCCCATTGAGGGTGGTCTTATCCCTCTGCAAAGTGTTGTCGGTGTAGTCTACAGCCCCACCGATAGGGCGAACTGTTTTAAAGGGTTAACTGTTGAAAACTAATATAAGTTTATTTCATCTGACAACTCCATAAAACTTATGATTGAGTCACAAAATTGACACCGTCTTAATGGAAATAATGGCATAATTCAAGTAAACGTTACCCCAATTTTCTTAACAAGTTTTGAAAGAATTAAAACAATTTAAATGAAAAAGAAAAACCTCAAAACAATGATTAATTTTATTTATTATTGAAAATTACATTAAAAATCCATATTCTATTAAAGATTAACGATTCCATGAATCCAGCAAATTGGACCCCCTAAATATCTAATCATTAGGAATGTTCAAAATGCGAAGAGAAAACTTACTACGAAAATTATTTTTTGAGTTTTAAGAAAATAACTTAAATTTTCATTTCCATCAGGTGAAACTAATTTATAAAAATCAAGAGTTTTTCAATTTTCCTTCTTTTGAATGGTCCAAAAATTTTGACGATAATATTAACTTTTATTCAAGTTTCATTGTGTTAAATAGGGGGGTAAATTTTACACGTTAAATTGGAGGTCCCTATTAAATATTTAACTTAAATAACTGAAACATTCAGACATTACGACGTAACCCCCCACCTTTTTTATTTGAAAAAATTCTAAGCTAACTAAACGTAAGAAATAGATTTCTTAACTGTCATATCTATCTTATTTCCTTGCCCCCATTTATTTTGTAAACAAATAGATTTCACATTTATTCCCCCCCCCAAAAAAAATAGTCAAATTTTTTTATCATTTTTGTTCAATCTTTTCCTCTTATATATAAATGTTGATAAAATTTAATTTTATTAAAATCTGAAAGTCTTTTTTTTTTTTTTGTAATCTGAACATTAACAACATAAATGGAGTAACCTCCCCTTGTTTCTTTCACTTTAAGGAAGTCGTCTGTTTTGGTCGGCCGTTTTCATTTCACCGTAAATCTACACTGAAATACGAATTTGTTCGAATCAATACAACTGCATGTTTTAACATGAAAATATCATAAAATGTGTTCTTAATTGTGCTCGTGCATTATTTGAAATGAACTTAATTGTTATTAAGAACACATTTTATGATATTTTCGTGTTAAAACATGCAGTTGTATTGATTACAGTGAAATGAAGATGGCCAACCAAAGCCGACGGCTTCCTCAAAGTGAAAGAAACAAGGGGAGGTTACTCTCATTTATGTAGCTAATGTTTAGATTACCCCTTTTTTTCTTGTTTCAGTATTACTAGCACTAAACCGAACCGTTTTGGTTTGGTAAAATATTTCGGTACGCTTTTTCGAAATGAAGATGAAACCGAAAAACCGCGGTTTTTACGGTTAAACCGCTCATTTCTAAAGGGAGCCTATCCCCTTTTCGCTAGTGCTAGACCAGGGATGTTGTTTTTGCGTCTGAGGTGGAGTGCCACGCCTACCATCAGCTCACCACTCTACCGCTAAACCCGCCTTTAAATGACTATTTAAAAAATTACTTGAAACCATGTAATTAGTTGTATTAGAAAGGAATATATGAAACCATACAACTGTATGCAAATTATTTGTATTTGATAAGAATATGTATTTACCAACCCCTCCGCACAAGCAGAATGCGATACAAGGTCAATTTCTTAGCAGAGTTTAACAGGTTTGAATTCCGAGTTTTGCTTCTCCTAGACTGATTACCTAGCCAAGGTTAAGTTTGCCCTACAATTTATCATAGCTAGAGGGGGGGGGTAGTTGGATGCATATCTTTACAAAAAGTATTAGTGCTATGTGAAATGTAAACAGCCTTGTCCAGGATTTGAACTTAGGTCGACGAGTCCATTTCCTACGACTCTGACCATTACACAACGTGCTTCCATATAACTGTGCAAAAACAACAACTCAACAACTACACAAAAAATGTAAATGCAGTGATGCTGACAGCTTTTGGATTTAGTGCGTCCTGGGACGCACATATTTGCTTTGAATGAGTCTCAGGAAAATTTATGGGTACCAAAAAAGCCGTCTAACTCCTACCTTGTAACCTATCCCGTGTTATTCGTTTCTAAGAAACTATTGAAATGTATTACAGTTAGCTTGAAATGGTGAGGGAAGAAAAAAAAAAACACTGGGATGCATGGATACGATTTTACTGCGTCCTTTTAGATTTTTTTGCGTCAAGTACGCGTCCTGCGTCCCTATCAGCAGCTCTGAAATGTACAATGAGTGTGATTCCCTAACCTCTAGACATAAAATAACCCTAGATGATTTGAATTGTTGTTAAAATCAATCTGATCTGACTGTTGAATGTTTCTATGTAATTTTGTGTAGATTACTTAAGAGATGTCCTCACGGGATATTAAAGTACCTGACTTCATTTGAATTGTGTTTGCCTGACTTAAAAGATATTTGGAAAAATCAACATTAGCTCTGAATTTATTTGTAAGAGTAAATTTCTTTGGCAAATAGGTGTCAACTTTCAGGGCTCTTCAATAGGGTATCTCACTACCCACTTCGCTCCCAGACAGTTCCACCTCATTGCACTTATAGCAATGTGAACACTATCATTATCAGTATGTTAGAAAAAAAGATAGTTATTTACTAAGTTTAGGTTAAAAGTGTGGCACAGGATCAACAGTATAGGCCACCCAGTGAGTATCAAACCCGCTAGTGATGATTTGCTAGCCTAGTTAAGACTATTCAAAGAACTAGTGGTTCAAGCCTATATTTAAATTGGCTTCAGGCAGCACCTACCAAAAATACCATCACACACACACACACACACACACACACATATATATATATATATATAATATATATAATATATATATATATATATAATTAGACCAATCGATTTTTACTAATTTTGACTAGCATTATCCTTCATCTTCCGAATTCTAGTTGGTCAGTTTCCTATGATAATGCCACACATTCTTCCATTTTAATTTACCTGTAGTGACCAAAATATTCACGTACTATCTAAATTTTGTTTAGTTCTGTTTCAATTCCAATTTAATCTTGAACATACATAACCCAACAAAGGTTGATGTGCCATAAAACAGCCCAATGTAACTTTTTTTTAATAGCATCATTTATATCATAATGTTTTGTTTGTTTTGTTTTACAGCATATCAACCTCAGTGGGTCATTTAATGCTGATAAAGTTTTGAAATAAATCAATTCTTAATGGATAATACAATTTTTTTATAAATACATTTTTCTATTTAACCCATAGATGGGACCCTAACAGGTACTACCACTCCGGGTCAGAGTGGACCAGGGAGCAATGGTGATGAAGGGGTGCTCCACATTCCCCAAACCTCCAAAACTGGAACCTTACCATCAGATAGAGTTTAACATCATTCCCAGGACATGTAGACCCGCAGCCACCGCCTTCTAGCACCCATATGATAAAAAGGGGTTGGGGCTTGCCATAAGGGCAATAGGGTTGGGAAAATCATATAGGTGCTATGGCTTGACGTGACCAGCCGATTGATCGGAGGGGGCCTCTCCAACCGCCCGTCTAGCCCAAGATAGGGCCAAAGTGGAGTATTGCACGTCATGAACTGCTCATCCACCCATATCATAATGTATATTTACCTGTATATAAATGATAAATATATCTTAATGTACATTTAACTATTATAAGTACTGACATTTTTATGCATAACTAAGAATGCCTGCCAATACAAAAAAAAAAAAACCCTGAAAAAGCTTATATAAGCTATGAGTGGTATAATGGTTATTTTATAGTGGATTCAATGAGCCAAGTTTCAATCCTGGTCAAGGCTGTTTGCTTTTTACTGATGTCTATGGGTTTGAAATTATGTGTTATTTGTGCGTATGTTTCATGTGTTGGTAAAATGAAAACAATTTACAAAATAAAAAAGTTAACACACATTCTTTTTATGTACCAGTTTTATTTTATATTTTATATTCCTTGGAAGAAAGTCCTTGTGTTATTTACCATTCAGCTACTTTGTGTGAAGGCTTAGGGTAATTTAGGTAGAAGCGCATGACAAATCCTTATGTCACTGAGTTGCTACTTTGATATCTCCGGGTTCTAGGAGCTGCTGAAAAAGGTTCCCTTTCTAGGTTGGTGGTAAAAAGAGAAAGAACAGTATGGTGAATGGTTGAATATTTGGGCAAGTCAAATGTTTTGCAATATTTTAGTAAACATGCAATTTTGAAACTCCAGATGCTTTTTAGGTGGACAACTTTACTGCATCCTCCATACTCACCAGATTTATTGCCTTCACCTCTTCGGACCCATGAAAGAGGGTTTGAGAGGCAAACATTATTCCAGTGATGAGGAAGTGAAATCTATAGTGAAAAGTGGCCCAAAGAACAGTCAACAGAATTTTATGGGGCAGGGATACATGCTCTCATTTGAAGGAGGAACATTGCTATTGAGAGAAACGGTGACTGTGGAGAAGTAGGGATGTTATCCACTGAGGACCAGCTTTATTTTGATGTATGATACAAGTTCCTGTGTTGGTAATTATACCTGTCCTAAACAGAATGGCATTACTTTTTGACTCACCCTCGTGTATATATGTATATATATATATATATATATATATTATAGTGTGTACAAAAATAACTACTCGCGTTTCACCATAATGATCTTTAGGGTTAAAATGAATTAATCAAAATATTGATTAATTACAGCTAACTGCGGAGTTCATGTTGTAATTATGTTGTGAACTCCTGTAGTTAGCTGTAATTAATCAAAATATTGATTAATTCAGTGGATTTAACCCTGAAGATCCTTATGGTGAAACTCGAGTAGGTTATTACTGTACACACTATAATAATAATAAATTACGTATTGAGCACTTCATATTTGTTATACTGCTGACTTATCTGAGTAACACTTATACCAACCAAATATTTTTACTGGTAAGTCATTCCTTTTACAACACACACACACACACACACATATATATTATATATTTGATGAGACATTTCTAGTACACAAAACCTCGATTTATTGGTTGTAGATAGATTTATAGCCACAGTTACCTAAAATGAGTTGAATATGCTATAAAAATTGTAACTTTTTGTTTTATTGTCCTTTTAAAGGAGTTAGATATAAATTTAATGATCATGGTTCAAGCTGTACTCAAGATCCTCTACCCTGCATAAAATTTTTTTTCACCCATCTTAGTCATTGGAAATATTTGTGCTAAGTACTTTTAAGACCCCCCAGAATCTTGTCTAAAATCATAAATCAGCTATCCACCCCCCAATAATAATAATAATAATAATAAATGCACCAAACACCTTAATGTTATAATTACTTCAATCATTGATTTTTTTTCCTCCTCAATCAACCCTCTACCTCTCCTGTCTTATAATCTATCTGTATAATAAACAAACTTCTTCTTTCTTTTGTAACTTTTGTGTCATATCTATGCTCTTGGCTTAGGATCAGTACTTGTTATTACCCAAGCCCTCTGTCATTCATAGGAAGTGACACAGTCAGTAATGTTTGCCTCTCAAACCCTCTTTCATGGGGCCGAAGAGAACAAGGTCAATTTTTTAAAGTGGGGTTTAACTGTTTTGAATTCAGTTTTCTTTCTCGTAGACCAGTTGGCATACCAGGGTTAAAGAGCCCAGTCTGACCTGCTATTAACCCATAACATTGAGGGAGAGTATTGGATTTCTACCTTTCCCAATGGTATTAGCATATGTGAAATGCAAACAGCCTAATCCAGGATTTGTTTTTATTTTTGTTTATTTATCTTTATTCATTTCTTTCTTTTTTTAAAATTTATATTTATGGATTTATACTTATATCCGTCATCCACACACATGTTTTTCGACGTTTACATCTCATCAGTGCAGCTCGACTTTTTTAACAACTACCTCTATTGGGAGCGAAACCTGACAGAATTTTCGTCTGCCAAGTTCCTTACCCTTGCAGCTGTAAGTGACTGTCAGTCCGAGGTGAACAATTAATTGATACATACTTACAGGATATGTTTTTACAATCACTAGAGAACTCAAGTCTGTTAACAACAGGTGAGTAAATGCTTACGCTAAATGGTGAGAGTTCAAGTAATGTCTCCCTTACAGTGCTCTACCATGAAAATTGGGAGCATATATATATATAGAGAGAGAGAGAGAAAGGTAGACAAACATGGGATGTTGTAGAAAATGGATGTTTATTGTAGGTAGTGATGTCGACGTTGTAACATCTCAGTCTGTTTGACCTTCTTCAGGATGTAGGATTGAGTTCTTGCTTCAATGGTGAACATTTTCATACCTACAATAAACATCCATTTTCTACAACATCCCGTGTTTATCTAACTTTCTCCACATACAGTCGGATTAATTTCCTCTTATTTCTCCCATATATATAAATATATATATATATATACACACATACAAGGTGTGTCAAAAAAGTATTGTGGTTTTTTGCACTTTTTGACACACCTTGTATTCTGAAAAAATTAATGTTCCACTCATTTCTATATTGGTAAATACAGCTTCAAATTTGGCACTTTTATGACACACATTGTATTCTGAAATAAATTAGCATTCCATTCATTGTTCATTTCTATCTTGGTAAATACAGCTTCAATCTTGATACTTATATGCCACACCTTGTGTGGGTGTATATATATATATATATGTTTAGCCATACATTTAAATAGGCATTCCCGCCTAATTCATTATTAATTAATTAATTTTCAAAATTAGGTACGACTCCAATTAAGCACATATTCTCCTAAAATTGTCGGCAAAAAAGCCATTCCAAACATACCGTGTTTATATATATATAATATATATATATATATATATATATATATATATATATATATATATTTCTGATTTGTTTTTTCTCACATTTCATATAAAAATTGAGTTTCAAGCATTCTCAGTTATCTTTCTAATGTTTTTTTTTTCTTATCATATCCTCAAAAACCTTTTGTGTTTTTTTTAAAGTGTGAATTTGTCATTTGGTGATAATGGCAGCCATATTTTTTTTCTTAGAATTTTCTGACATTTTCTTTGAATTTTTTTCTGTTTCTTTTCCCTTCAACTCCCCACCCCCCTTTCTAGGAGCAGATCTGATTGGGAAGTGAATATTGAGGAGTTATGACCTTGAAAAACAAATTGGATAGAAAATCAGAATACTACAAGGTATTTATTATTTATACACAGCTAAGAATTCTTACTTTTTTTTTTTTTTTTTTTACTTTTTATTTATATACTCAGATTTTCACTTTTTTTTTTACATGCTTTTTTTCATGTGTATTAAGTATTGGTAGAAATTATTTCCCTTAACTTCATGTGAATCAATGAATTAGAAGAAATAACTACATATATATATATATATATATATAAACTAGTGTTTGACCCTCAACTGCCACTTTCTAGCACCTTTAAGATAAAAAAGGTTGGGTGCTTGTTTGCCATGAGAGCAATTTGAAAAATATGCATGAGACTTAATCATGCTCACTATATATCCCTTTTCCTTCTCTCTTTTTTTCTCTCTCTCTCTCTCTCTCTTTTCTCTTTATCTCTCTTCTCTCTTTATCTGTCTCTCTCTTCTCTATTTATCTCTATCTCTTCTCTATCTCTTTATATCTCTCTCTCTTATCTCTCTTCTCTCTTTATCACTCCTCTCTTCTCTCTCTCTCTCTTCTCTCTCTCTCCTCTCTTTATCTGTCTCTCTCTCTTTATCTGTCTCTCCTCTCTTTATCTGTCTCTCCTCTTTCTCTCTCTCTCTTCTTTCATCTCTCTCTCTCTTCTCTCTTTATCTCTCTTCTCTCTTTATCTGTCTCTCTCCTCTCTCTCTCTCTCCTCTCTCGCTCTCTTCTCTCTCTTTCTTCTCTCTCTCTCTCTCTTTCTTCTGTTTTTATATTTTTCTTGTTTAACATGACAGCTAATATAATCTCAGATAAGTAAAAATAATATTATATACATTTGTCCACAAAATCCATGTGCAATTTAAAATTAAGAATTATTTAAAGTGAACACGGACTTTATGGACACATTCTATATCACCATCAAGTCATGCTGACTCCAGGGATTCCTTTGACTCTCTCTCGCCATCTGTCCCTATCAGCTATTGTACTTAGTAGGTCTTCTAGACGGCATCCAGCATCTGCACAGTTGATAAAGTGTTTACTGGTCAGCCAACATTGGTGTGTCTATGAGTAGTAGTCCATAGGGAAAGATTGCTCATGAGATCATCCTTACTTTTCCAGTGATGTCTTGTTTTATTTTATTTGGATGAATTATATGATGGGAGGTAAGTGGCCATACAGCCATTGCGTCCAGGATTTGTTGAAAATGGCACATAAATAAATGCAATTGGAAGAATGCACATTACTTTAGCTGAGATGCTGATAGGTATGCGTCCTGCATCCCTGACACACA
The DNA here is from genome assembly GCA_023376005.1 of Doryteuthis pealeii. Lineage (NCBI taxonomy): Eukaryota > Metazoa > Mollusca > Cephalopoda > Myopsida > Loliginidae > Doryteuthis > Doryteuthis pealeii. The sequence continues at coordinate 79,196,695 of CM042164.1, read as the reverse complement.
AAAATCTAAAAGGACACAGTAAAATCATATCCATGCATCCCAGTGTTTTTCTTTTTTCTTCCCTCACCGTTTCAAGCTAACTGTAAATACCTTTCAATAGTTTCTTAGAAATTTATTACACAGGATAGGTTACAAGGTAGGAATTAGATGGCTTTAGTTGTTTCCCCAGATCATAAACAAAAACCCTACAATCTATTAAGAAACATTAGTTGTGACCCATAAATTTTCCCGGGACTCATTCAAAGCAGATATGTGTGTCCCGGGATGCACTAAATCAAAAAGCTATCAGCATCACTGTTTTAGGAAGTTTATTAACATGTAATAAGTTTCTGTACTAATTATTGCAAAAAGGCCAAGCATAGTTGGTGTGGGAGTTGGTCGGAATGCAGTCTACACGCGTCGGATAATCCTGTTCAGGTCTTCTCTTCTTTCCTGCTCTTCTTTCTACTTCCCAATGTTGTATACCCTTTCTTAAATTCTTATCTCTGGTTGTATTTTCTTCTGGCCGGCTTTGCTATTCTGATCGTCTATCTTGGTCTGGTCTCTTCTAAGGTCTGGACTTTCTTGGGGACTTCGGGTCTGGTTTCTGTTGGGGATTTGTCCTTATCAGAAGCCCTGTGTCATTGTTAGTTTTTAGGTAATAAACACAAGACTTCGATTTACTTTGATGTTACTTTATTCTCAATCCCCAACCCAGACATCTGCGCAGTGAGACTTACATCTTATGAGCTTGGCTCCTACTTGCTAACTGCCTGAGTTACTTTACCGCACAGTTCCCTGTGCTACTCATATGCTGAGTTGGCAGGGGCTGGTATCGAACAACAATATTCTCTAGGCTTAAAATAACCCCAGACGGGTTGACATGCCATTAAAATAAATTAAATGTTTTTTGAACCAAAGGGAGGTAACCTATACTGCAGTCTTTGATTGGTATCACTTAAAAGCTATAAATTTCAAGCGGATTAAGTTCAGATATTTTTTGTTGTGGGGTGGGGTTAGGTCAGTAGTAAAGCGGTCATGCCAGACGTTGAAGTCTTCAAAAATACAAGTCTTCTTAAAATTCGGTTAATTCAAGGTTAATTACAGGAAAAAAATAACAGCAAAATTAGGCTCCCAATCCCTTAAATGGTGGGGTGGGGGTATAAAAACAAAAGATAAAAAAAAAAAAAAAAAAGGAATGAGAAAATCTATTCATCCAAAGGATTAAGCTATCTTGCAGGCTGAGAATCTTAATCTGTTGTTGGATTAGAGGATTATTTCTAAACAGATTGTTTTTTATTATCATGGCTTTTAAATGACACTGTCTAGGTGAGTTTTTTTTTAAGAATATATATATATATAGAATAAATATACATATGTATATATAATGTTCAAATATAAGGCTAAACAAATCGAGAAAATGTCAATCCCTGAATGTTCATTTCGACCTATTAGGTCTCATTAGCAAGGTTATAGACATGGAGACTGCTCCTTGTGTGACTTGAAACCTTGACTGTCAAGCTGACAGGCAGAGATTCTAACCACTACACCAGCTAGCCATTTCCAGATTCTTTGTTTATTTTGAACTTATTTATATTCCACTTTTTATTGACTACAGTATGAGAGTAAGTAAATAAACAATGTGTTTATTTGATATGGCTTTTAGCCGACAATTTTTGGAGGATATGTGCTTAATTGAAGTCGTACCTAATTTTGAAAATTAATTAGTTAATAATTAATGAATTTAGGTGGGCATATATGTTTAAATGTAAGGCTAAACAAATCGAGAAAATGTCAATCCCTGAATGTTCATTTCGACCTATTAGGTCTCATTAGCAAGGTTATAGACATGGGAGACTGCTCTGTGTGTGACTCGAAAACCTTGACTGCCAAGCTGACAGGCGGAGATTCTAACCACTACACCAGCTAGCCATTCCCAGATTCTTCATTTTTTTCACCTGACATACTAATAAAGAAACGTGTGTGTGTGTATATATATATATATATATATATATAGGTGGCTGATGATGGCTCAGTGGTTAAGAAGTGTGACTGATGAAAATTCAGTTGGGTTTTGATCCCAGATGGAGGTAGTCTGCTAAGTCTAGCCACACTAATCTTTCAGACTGTTGTCCTCATCTTTATTGTGGCATGTATAAAGACATTGTGTCTGTGGATGACATCAATAATCTTCATACAATGATTGCTATTTACACAGTAGCTTTGCAACCAACAAAGCTTTCATCAGATAATGACTCTGGGTTCAGGCATGGTTTCGGGGCCGAATCATCATTACCACAAACCCGGAGTGCCCCAGCAGTATCTCATGATACCACAAGACTTTGTCAGTTTGATTTATTTATATATATATATTATATATATATATATATATATGGTATTTGTGGAAAAGGTGACTTACCGGTGAAAATGGTCACAATGGTTAGTTGATGCAAGTTTCGCAATGATAAGACAGCTATATAACAAATATAAAGTGCTCAATACGTGAGTAGAGCAAATTTATTATTATAATGGTTCACAGTAGTAATAACCTTCTCGAGTTTCACCATAAAGACCTTCATATATATATATTTTTTTTTTGGGGGGGGGGAGAATATGTGCTTAATTGAAGTCATACCTAATTTTGAAAATTAATTGATAAGTAAATAAATTGTCGGCTAAGGCCATATCAAACACATTGTTTGTTCACTTCTTATATATATATATATATATATATATGTGTGTGTGTATAAACTCAATACTAATAAATCCAGTAATTGTTTTTTTGTATGGAAAGTCTGGGGTGGGAGGATTAGACTGTAAGGGTAATTTGAGGATGAATATGGGTTGGGTGGTACTGACCTACAAGGTCACCACAGGTCAATTTACAGTCAAAACTGCTACCATTACTCCCAGGTCCACTCTTACCCAGAGTATGGTAGTATCTGTTAGGGTCCCATCTATGGTATTAAATAGAACAAAATGAGTTTATAAAAATATGTTAAAAATAAAAATGAGTATCCATCAAGAATGAATAAAACAGCATAAAATGACCCAATGAGTGAACTTATTAACATAAGCATATCTGAAGCTCGCTCGTACCTCAAATTTTAGCTCTCAACACAAAGCAAAAAATCGACTAAGGTACCACTATATACAAAAAAAAAAAAAAGGGAAAAAAAGTTTGGCATTAAATAGCCCACAAGGGTTGATATGCTATTATACAAAATAATCAACCAATAACTATTTGTTGGTTGGATTTTAAAGCATGTCAACCCTTGTTGGGTTATTTTAATGCCGAATACGAATTGTTTTATTCATTTTTGATAGGTACTCATTTTTATTTATTTATTTTTTTCAAACACATCTGATCCATAACAGGGGTACTCCACATTCCCCAGAGCTCCAGAATTGGAACTTCACCATTAGAGGCAGTTTAACATCATACCCAGGACATACTATCCTCAGCCAATGCCTTCTAGCACATATTATAAAAAGGGTTGGGGTGTTTCCATAAAAGCAATAGAGTTGGGACAATCCTATAGGTGCTAGGGTTTGACATGACCAATAACCAAGATGCTGTCATGCTTAATAACAAGCTAATCTAACAGACAAATTACTACTGAGTCCAATCATTATGTGTTTGTTAGAAAACATTGAATTAACAACAGTAATGTTGATTGAAGTCAGCCATTTGCCAATTACAGATTAACAATGATTTTATTTATTTTATCTTTTTAAATCTGTTTTATTCTTCACACGATCCGTTAATCTTTGTATATCATAAATCAGAAAAGCAGCTTTTAATCTATTTCACCCTGAGACAAAAAGAAAAGGGAAAAAAAAAAATTAATTTTTTTTTATTGGTCACATTAAAATGTCAGGTCAGTGATTGTTCCATGTTTGTACTACCATGTAACTTAGTATAGTCTGTCAAATCCTCAAGTCTTTTGTCCAAATTTAAAAGTTTAGTCACGGATCTGTTTTAAAATCATTAGTATAAGATAAATGTGTACAAACATGTTAGTACAAATTTTTTTATATTGGCATTTCTGTCTCGGAAGACTATAAAATAGTTTTTGTGCCCCTGAAGTTACAGCGCCACCTGTGACTGTTTTTTCTAACATTAGACTTTACATTCTCGACCACAGATGTCGCATGTGAAGGCTGTCCCTGAAGATGTTGATGTGCCGGTGTCTTGTTGCTGCTGCTTTCTTCTGGACCCCTAGCTTCATGTGGTTGCACTAGGGTGACCTCAGACATGAACAGTCCTTTACAGAGAGCCTGCCATCATTGAAGGCAGTCCTAGCCAAATTTTCCCAGCTGGAAGGGGCAATGTCAAAACACCTGAGATCATTCTTGCAGACATCCTTGTATTAAATAGGAATATTTGAAACTCTATAACTGTGCAAAAACATTAGTATTAGATAGAAATACCAAATATGTATTTACCCAATCCTTCCAATCAATTAATCATTAAACTGGTTTCCTTTTATTTATTTACTAGTGGATTGGTGAGTTTTATAAACTCACAAGAAGCGGCTACCTGGTGTTGCCTGGGTAGTGGGGGGAGGTAAAAAAAATTAGTCTCACAAATCCATTATTATTGAATCGCGAGTTGGATCCTTGTAGTATGCCCATTAAAATCCCTATGTAAAAACAAAAGACGTTGCGTTGATCCAGCCACTCTGGAAATAAAAATTAATGTCTACTATCTAAAATATTAAATGCCAAAAAAAACATTTATGCTATTATCATTTAAATTTATTTTTTTAAAGTATCTTCACTAATATAAATCAAACCTTCATTATTTTTGCTCAAAAACCAAGAACTGGTGATATTTAATGTGTATATATATTTACTTTGTCATTAATTGTATTATTTTCGAAGTTTCCTCCGGATATACAGAACTGCCGTTTATATATGTATAGATAACTGAAATGCTTAGAAAAGATGGATTAAGATGGATTAATGCCTTTCTCAGTAGAATATATTAAACCTATTCTTCCAGGGTCTCTATGCAGGCTTGTTGCAACTGGTTGGGGTTTGGTGGTAGTAAGTATTTTCCTGACTTTCCACCAGGCCAGATTGACACAAGGACTTTTTAACTTGTGGAACACAAACCAAAGCTCATGCAGTAGCCAGTGCAAAAAGTGAGTGATCCCTTTGGAATTTCCCTTTTGGTGTACATTAGGCACCGAGCAATAAATCCAGCTCTATCTCTTTTAGACAAGCAGGCAGGTGCTGCCTGTGGGGATGGCTCATTAGGTTCACCAATTAATTTTACCTTTACTTAGCGTTCCAGAGATCAAAGCCTCCAAACCAGGTAGCATTACACCACTCATAGGGTTATGGTCAGATTTATTGTCTGAGTTCTCTTAGTTTTTAATTTTATTTTCATTAAACTTTACTAGCAGGACGCGTGCGTGTGTGTGTGTATATATATATATATATAAGATAGGAGGGTTGGAGTAAAATCCAACAGTATGAGGTAGGTAAAAGGATAGTGAACAAAAAATAATAACTCAAAAAGTCTGAGAGTTGAAATATTTCGTCCTTTCATAAGGACTTCCTCAGCCAACTTTTTGTTCACTATCCTTTTACCTATCATATATATATATATAATATACTAGTGGGACATGAGGATATACCATAGTATGATAATTTAATTATTACGACGTTTGATATGTTTACTTAAGAGCTGTTGCCAAATAGTTCAATATGTAAAAAGTATAATAATCTTGATTTAACTCTTTCTCACTCTTTTTTTTTTTTTTTCTTTTTTTCTTTCCTTCTTTTCATTATGTTAGATTCAAACAGATTAGCATAATTGCTTCATGCGCACACCCTCTCTCTATCTTTCCCCTACTTTCTTTCTTTCATATATTTTTCTGTGTAGCATATCCTTTTTTCCCTTTCTTTGTGATAAAAACTAAATGGTCCATTGTTTAGCTGAGGTAACAACACCAAGAATTTAGCAGCTAAGCAACACCCGATAATCAGGATTAACATTTTGGCATTTTATTTTGGATGATTTGGACGATCTCATTTTCAACCAGAGGGTGTTGTAGATGATGATAACAGTTGTACAATTACAGAACATGAGTATTAATATATATATATCATTCATAGCAAGAATGATTGATTGGGAAAACTGTTGGAAACGTTCATGCCTTGATAAAATGTAAAAAATTTTCGTTTTATTCATTGAATTAAATTTTATTCGTACAAAGAAAGATTGATTGAAAAAAAAAATCTGATTTGTAATAATTTATGTTAATGAGTTTAAAAAATGGAGAATTTTCTATTTGAACAGTTTTTTTTTGCACTGTAAAACTGTTTGTGTGTAATCTATACATATGTAAAGGGCAATTGTGTGTATGTATGTATGTATGTATGTTGTATATGCTGTTGCAGCCAATGATGTTGACTTGTTCTTCTTTTTGGCTCAAATGTGGCAGACACTTAGAGAGTGGGATTGGTTCTGTGCAAAGCCTTTCATCACTTAAAAAAGCTTCAGCCACAGGCATTGCTTGATATGCAATACATGTCTTGTCCTTTATGTTTTTGAAGCTCACCATTATATTGTTTGAATTGTTGAGCATTTTTTTTTTCTTTTTATTATCATTATTATTATTATTATTATATCAAGCAATGGCAATACTTGAATGCAAGTTTGCTGCCATCATATATATATATATATGTACATACACATACAAACACACACACACACACACACACACATTATATGAATACTTTTTGGACATTCATTGTGTGTGTGAGTGTATATACACATATACACACACACACATTATAGGAATACTTTTTGGACATTCATTGTGTGTGTGTGTGAGTGTATATACACATACACACACACACACACACATTATATGAATACTTTTTGGACATTCATTGTGTGTGTGTGTGAGTGAGTGTATATACACATATACACACACACACACATTATATGAATACTTATCTAATTGTGTAAGTAAATTCTTATACAATTAGATGAATATCCTTTTTTTTTTCTTTTTTTTTTAATTGTTACTGTATCAAGCAATGGCAATACTTGAACGCGAGTTTGCTGCCATCATGTATGTATGTATGTATGTATGGGTGTGTGTATGTCCAGAGGAATCTACAAAAATAAAACAATTAATGACAAAGTAAATATATATATATACACATTCACTATCACCAGGGCTTGCCTTTTGTACAAAAATAATGAAGATTTTATTTTTATCTGGAAATATATTTAAAAATTAGTATTTGAATAATAAGAGAAGGGAAAGTCATTGGTTGTGTTCGTGATTAAAACATAAATCAATTATGTAAGACCTAAACTATTTAATGGATATACAAGACTAACTTTTTATTATCCGCCTCCTCTACCCAGGCAATGCCGGGTAGTTGCTTCTAGTAATTTGCATAAAGATGAATTTGTTATTTGTCTGTATATTTGTGATGAGGCTTGATGTGAATGTTGTCCTGATCTTTATTGAGGCATGTATAAACACAATGTTTCGGCCGCTGTATCCTCTGGCTTTCCTCAGATGTCCCTTGTGTATCCAAGCGTAGTAATGATTTTTTAAAATTTGAAGTTTAAATTTGAAATTTATCCTTGATTTTTTTGGACTGTTGTCCTCGTCTTTATTGTGGCATGTATAAACACGTTTCAGCTGCTGTGTCCTCCAGTCTTCCTTAGGTGTTCCCTGTGTATCCGAGCATAGTAATGATCCAACCTGGGAAATCAGTTTTAATAGTTTGAATATTAGTCAAGCAAGGCATCAAAGATCTCATTCAAATAATAACATCATTATTTGAACTAGCAAATATATGCACCCTCCGGGTGCAAGTATTTAAGTTTTAATGTAATAAAATATCGTATTAAATTTAGAAAGGCTAATAAAACTAAATAAAAATGCATATAAAAAGATTTGAAACAGAGGGGGTATAATCGAAAAATAGAACAACTGAAACTTACTCTTCCATCACTCTCGTCTTTCATTTTTATTTTTTCTAATTTAAGTATTTAGTTATAAGAGGAAGTAAAGAATAAAATGACACTTATCTTTTCTTGTTAATGGATTTCTTTTAAGATTCATTGAAGAGATTTTTGCTTATATTCATTAAAATAAAATCAAACAGTTAGAAACCAATAATACTAAGCATATATTTATTAAAATCACATTTTTAATATCAATATGCAAATTAGCCTTCCCATTCACACTGTAAACCGCTATTTTGTTGTATATATAAATATAATTGCATGTTGTTAGTATGTAGATAAGGTTAACAGTATTAATAATGTAAAACAGTTTTATTAATAATTGAGGTTTAAATAAAAAATAAAATCATGGAGAATGTGATGTCAATAACTAAGGGAATTGTGACTTGAGTAGTAATATAGTTTCGGTTACAGACAGACAAACACACAATCTCCATTATAATAAGATGAGATCTTTGATACCTATTTGATCAGCACTCAGACTATTAAAGTGATTTCCCAGGTTGGATCATTACTATGCTTGGGTACACAGGGGACACTGGAGGATACAGCAGCTGAAACGTGTTTATACATGCCACAATAAAGATGAGGACAACAGTCCGAAAAATCAAGGATAAATTTTTAAATAAATAGATTTGTCATCTTGCCTTTAACCCTTTTAGCCTTGAGAACTTTAACCAAAATTTCTTCTGTCGTTTGAGCCGGATCTTCTCACGGTTTTATGTTGAGGGGGAAAATAAAGGTACCACCGGTGTTATGGTTTCAAACAACAACAAAAAATTACAATTAACGTAAAAGAAAGAGAAGTTTGAAAGAAAAAAAAAAAGGAAGGAAAGAAAGAAAGAAAGGAAGAAAGTTGACTAAAGAAAGAAAGAAAGAAAAGACCAGAAGGAGAAGAGGGAGAGAGAAGAGAAAGGGAGTGGAAAAGATAGAAGTGGTCATAACCAGAAATATGAAAGGAAAAATAAGGAGATTTATAAGAAAGAAAGAAGAAAGAAGAAAGAAGAAAGTAATAAGAAAGAAAAAAAAAAAAGAAAAAAGAAAGAAAGAAGAAAGAAGAAAAGTAATAACAAGAAAAAAGAAAGAAGAAAGAAAAAAGAAGAAAGAAAAAAGAAAGAAAGAAAGAAGAAAAGTAATACAGAAAAAAAAAAGAAAGAAGAAAAAGAAAGAAAAAAAAAGAAAGAAGAAGAAGAAAAAATCTACCAAAAATCAGCCATTTATCTGATTTCAATAAAATTTTCAGTATTTATTCTAGTATGAACACATTTATTTACAATTAGTGTCGATTTAAAAAAACAAAAAAAAGAATTTTTTTTTAAGAAATAAAAATAAATTTACAAAGAGATTTACTAATTGTTTTTATATCAATTTATAAATTGACTTTTTTCTCTTTTTTTCTCTTTTTTTAAAAATTTCATAAATGCTAAGAGATTTATTGATTATTTTTGTCTGTACTGTTAGTCCTAACTAAGCAATAAATCTATGCAATTTTACATCTTCCACTTGAAGATCTACCTATAAATCAAATTAGTAATGTTCAATTAAATATGAATGATTATTTTACAAGATGAACAATTTGTTAATGAAAGGCACTTGGATTTGAAAAATCTACCAAATATTTAACTCTTCTAATTTCAATAAAATATTCAGTTATATATTTATGAGCAGGGTATTTTTAAAATATCCTTTTTATAATCTAATGTTCAAACAAGTCAACCGCCCTGTCGGCTGGGGCATTAGAATGCACCGACTGCACTTCTGTAGAGGGGTAAGACTCCCCCAATGGGGCCACCTATTGGCCGTGGGTGGCGACCCGTGATGCTTAAGGATAGAGCCCAGGTGGATGAGCAGTTCATGACATGCAATACTCCACTTTGGCCCTATCTATGGCTAGACGGGTGGTCGGAAAGGCCCACTCCGATCAATCGGCCGGTCACGTCAAGCCCTAGCACCTATATGATTTTCCCAACCCTATTGCCCTTATGGCAATCCCCAACCCCTTTTTATCATATAGGTGCTAGAAGGCGGTGGCTGAGGGTCTACATGTCCTGGGAATGACGTTAAACTCTATCTGATGGTGAGGTTCCAGTTTTGGAGGTTTGGGGAATGTGGAGCACCCCTTCATACCATTGCTCCCTGGTCCACTCTGACCCGGAGTGGTAGTACCTGTTAGGGTCCCATCTATGGGATAAATAGAAAAATGTATTTATAAAAAAATTGTATTATCCATTAAGAATTGATTTATTTCAAAACTTTATTGGCATTAAATGACCCACTGAGGTTGATATGCCGTAAAACAAAACAAAACAAACAAACAAGTCAAGTAATCATATAATAAAAACCCTAAGAAAACACAATTTATTATTTTGATTTTTTTAGACTGTTGTTCTCATCTTTATGATGTTATAAAAAAAAACCTTTCAGTTTTTGTACCCTCTGGCCTTTTTCAGGGTACAAAGGCCAAAATGTGTGTTTTTATATATAAACTAGTTTCCTTAAACCTGATCCTGATTCACATGATAAATATGATCAATAAACAATTGGAACAATCATTATTAACCCTTTTGCTGGCAGATAATCCTTTTTTTAATCCTTCTAGAGTGGGCAAATTATTTTCAAAAAATTTGCAAAATAAAGGGTGTATGTTCAAACAAATCAATTAATCATATATTATATAATATATATATATGATTAATTGATATATATATATATATATATATATATATACACACAGCTGTTGTTTCCAGAATTTGTTTAAGACTGCAAACAACTGTATGGTCACCTGCATATCATCCAAACCATCTGAGTAAGATGGACAAGACACACAGGACACTCCTAGAGAAGCCAGGAAATCATAAGTGATGTCCTCCTGTGGAGCCATGGCCACAGTGTAGGCCCACGGCAAGACGTTTGCAGCTCTGTGCGGATCCAGGATGCTGCGTAGGGGACCTCCCGAGAACAATGAGTGATAGGGAGGCTGGAGAGAGATTGTCATGGATATCCATGCTAATAGCATGACATGATTATATATATATATATATATATATATATATATATATATATAAAAAACCCAAAAAAACAATATAATTTGATCAGCAATTATGTATTATACAATAGCATGGAAATAATAAATCACTCACTTTTAATTCTGATATTTTGTGAAACAACCTTTACACAATTTTGCTCCACAGTGAGGCCTCTTAGTGATATTTCTATATATTAACATTTAATTGGTCATTGAACAGCCAATAGGAAAATGCCTTACATTGTGCTACTGCTAAAAATGACAAAAATATCGCTCTGTCTGCAAAATGGTTAAGACATTATGAAAAGGATTGATTTTTTTTTTTTTTTTTTTTAATAATGAAATTTATTGTGTACAGTGCTCAGGTACACCAAAACTTATCAAAGTCTCATGTCTAGTACATAGAATAATGTATTAGTGTCAGGAACATGAATAGCGTACAGTAATAATATACATTTATGTGTGCTAGTGCGTGCATATATGTGTGGATGGGGGGTATCAGGTATAGTGTTGGTGGATTACAGGAAGCATGGAGGCTTTGAAAGATGCAGTGTTTTGGCAGCCTACAATTGATACAAGCAACTCTGAGTGTGAAAAAATGTTTCCAAAAGTCATGTGGACTATAGTGTTTTCTGACTTTGTATATATGACTTTTATGTTCTGAGAATGGAACTACACTTTACACAAAACTTGTATCACATTGGGTTCTCATAGCAATGTTTCTATACATTAACATTGAATTGGTCAATGAACAACTAATAGGAAAATGCATTACATTGAACTGCTGCTAAAAACGACAAAAATATCGCTCAGTCTGGGTACCTGTTCACGACAAAAATGTTGTTTTGCCTGCAAAAGGGTTAAGTTTTAAGATACCAGTTTCATTATTGTCTGATGTTTGCATATTGGCAACTCACTCAGGAAAAAGAAAATCCTGTGTGTAAAAAAACAAACATATGGCATCCCTAAATGGTTTCAATGTCATTGTGTCATATACATAGTCTGACTTTTTAATCTTTAGCCAGACGTCCTTGAAAAGGAAATTTTGTTATGCACATTAAACTGTGCAATACATTGAACAGAATTAAATAAAAAAAGGACCCCCCCCCCCAAAAAAAAAAGCAACAAACATAAAAAACTGAAAGCAATTAAAAACAAATGTTAATAAAAACAGAATAATAATTTAAAAAATCTGGGAAAAATAAAATATTTAATTTAAAAAAAAAAGGAAATTTTAAATCTTAATTTTATCTTTTATCTTATTTACTTTATTTATTTTATTTTATTTATTTCTTTAGATATTTAATACTACGTGTGTCCCATAATAGTTGATACATTTAGTCTATGAAAATCATATGTAAATAAATAACTATTATGATACAGTATTAAAATAAGAGGAGAGGAAAAAATATACATAAAAATATTGATTTTATTTTAGTTTTTAAAACTTATCTTAAATCCTTTTAAACAATATAAACCATTTAATCCTCTCTCTCTCTCTCTCAGTTGATATCTCTGTTCTTATTTCTTTCAGACTGAGAAGATCATTCTATCTCAGTTTGTTCATATCCCCCCCCCTCTCTCTCTCTCTCATATACTGTTAATATCATTCAATCTAAATCTATTCATATTTATTTCACTTTCTCTCTTTCTCTCATACAGCTGACATTACTCTCTCTATCTGTCCATATTTCTCTCTCTCTCCCCCCTCTCTCTCTCTCTCTCTCTCTCATTGATTGGATAAACATTTGACTTGTCTGTTTTTATTTTTATTTTAATTTTATTGTTTGTATCAAAAATACTTTTCATTTGTCTGAATTTTTGAGATGAGATTTGATATGTATTATTTTGATTTTCCAGACTGTTGTCCTCATCTTTATCATTATATATAAAACCCCAACGTTTTAGCCATTGTACCTTCTGGCCTTCCTCAGATGTACCTTGTCGACCTGAGCATAGCCATAATTCAACTTGGGAAATCATTTTGAATATAATAGTTTGACTTTTGAACATATGATCTTCATCACTTTGTTTACTCAACAGTCAAACTATTCTAAATGGTTTCTCTAGAATGGAAAAAAATAGCGGGAAAAAAAAAAGTATTCGACTTGTTGAAAGGGGGGGGCGACAATGTCGTCGCCGTAAAAAAAATCGTCAATCAGTAAAAATCTTCGTCGTCGTAAACTCAAAATCCACTGACTCCTGTGTCACCCCACTTCTACTTATACTAATTTCTCCTCTCCGGTGTCTGCGCCCACACACGAGATTCTCGAGCCAAACCGCCGGGATCCTCATAGCATCCGCGCACCTGGCGCTTACATCCGGGACTGTAGCTTCTCGACTTCAGTGACAATGTTTGCATTCCGAAGGAAGCGGGTTCGATTCTACTGTCCGAAATGTCAGGCAAAGCCTAGCCCGCTTCCTTCGAGAATACGGCAGGCCTTGACGCTTGCCACTCACCTTGTGTTCTCTGTCACAGTTTCCCAAGTTGAATCATTGCTATGCTTGAATAGACAAAGTACACATGAAGAAGGACAGAGGGTATAATGGCCAAAACAATAAAGATGAGGACAACAGTCTGAAAATTCAAAATACATTTTTTTTCCTGGACATTTACTTGAAAAGCTTATTTCATGTTTTTATTTACTAAGCTTAACTTAGATGTATGGGCACCCAGTGAGAATCAAACTCACTAAAAATGGTCTGCTAATCTTCAATTCTTACTGGAGTCCCCATACTTCTGAATATATATACTTACTATACTTAGTAAATAAGTTCTTCCTTTCTTCCTTCCTTTCTTCTTTTCTTCTTTTCTTCTTTTCTTTCTTCCTTTCTTTCTTTCTTTCTTCTTCCTTCCTTCTTTCTGTAAATTTATCTTTCTTTTTATTTGTATTGTTTCTTCCTTTTTTCTTTCTTTCTTGATTTCTTTCTTTCTTTTTCATTCTTTCTTTCTGTTTATGTATCTTTCTTTTTGTACATCTATTTTAATTTTTGTCTGTATTCTTTCTTTATTTATTTCTTAATTTTTTTTCTTTCTTTCTTTCTTTCTTTCAGTACATCTATATTTATTTTTGTTAATTCCTCAACTTAGTATACTTTCTTTCTTTCATTCATTCTTTATTTCTGTACATTTATGTTTATTTTTATTAGTCTCTCATTTTTGTATTCTTTCATTCTTTCCTTCCATCCTTCCAGGGAACATATAACATTTTTTTTTTGTCCAGGCAAGCAAAAAATATTTAATTATAAAGATAGGATTTTTAAGCATTGAAAAAGCTTTTACCAGAGTAAAATTGGAATCAAAGGGGGCCATGGTACAAAAAAGGTTGGGAACCACTGATCTACATCATAGTTTATATCTGCTGATACTGAAGCTCTCCTGTACCAAGTTGGGAAAAAAAATCTTATTCCCCCTTCACCTAAAAGCGGTAAGGGCTGGGTTTTTGTCTGGTGCCTGAGGTGCTCATCAAGGGTAATGCCAATAAAATCAAAATTTACATTTTTTTATTTTATTATATACTTATTTTTTTTTTTATTCTTTTAATATTTTAAAAAAAAAATTCTTTTAAATTCTAATAAACAAAGAAATAATAAAATTTCAAAAAGTTTAAAAACAAGACGTTTTTTTCTCCTATTAAAAGTTTGTTTTAAATTTTGAGGAAAGAAATATTTTTTCTGCAGTTGATTTTCTTTTTTATAAAAAAATAAAAATAAAGGAACTGAGTCTATACCCAAAATTCATTGTCAAATCATCCAGAAAAAGTAAAAATTGTCACCCACCCCCTTCAATTCTTCTGAATTATATATATATTATAATAATATAATATGATATTATATCATATATATATAATATATAATATAATATGATATATATATATATAATATATAATAATATATATATAATATTATATATAATATATATAATATTATATATATATAATATGATATTATAATATATATAATATATATATAATATAATATATGATATTATATCATATATATATTATATATAATATAAATATATATATATATATAATATTATATATAATTATAATATATATATAATATAATTATATATTATAATCATATATAATAATATATATAATATTATATATAATATATATAATATATATATATATATATAATATATATAATATATATATTATATATATATATTATAATATTATATTCGTTGATACATTTTGTGAAAATTGTTTCAAGTGTTGATGATTATATCCTCTTCTTGTGTGTTGAGTTTTAAAACCTCATAATTGCCAGCTGATGATTGCTCACTTATAGGCTTTATTTCAAGGTAAAAGCCACCACCCTTAAAATGCTGCTCAAATCAGTTTGGGACATTACGGCCAGACAGTGACTCATCTTTTTCTATTTTCCCTTCATTCTACAAGCAACATTTCAAGGCTCTATTCAATTTGGTACATTTCATCATTTAGGAGATGAAAAACTCTGAATTGGACAAGTTTACCTCAGTCGATAGAGCATCTGACTAGGAACCACAAGGTTCCGGGTTCAATTCCAGCCCTCACCAACTCATTGTTTAATTAGGATATGGATCTGTACAGTAAAGTGAGGAGCTAATGGTGGCGCTCCGCCTCAGATGTCATATTATATATATATATATATATATATATTATATATATATATATGTATGTATATATATATATATGTATGTATATATATATATATATATATATGTATGTATATAATATATATGTATGTATATATTTACTAACCCTCCACACGAGCAGGATATGACACAAGGTCAATTTCTCAAACAGAGTTTGAATTTAGTTTTTCTTCTACTAGATGGGTTACATAGCTAAGGTTAAAAAGCCCAGCCTGCCCTACTATTTACCCATAGCAGGAGAGTAGTTGGATTCATATCTTTCCCAAGGGTATTAGCGTTATGTGAAATGCAAACTGCCTCGTCCTGGATTTGAACTGGGGTTGACAAGTCCAATTCCTTCGAATCTAACCATTAGACCACGCGCCTCCTGTGACTCACTATAAGAGGAATATGAACCTACTTCTAAACAAAACGAAAAATCTAAGAAGGTCCGGTTGGTGTAGGGGTTAAGACGCTCGCCTGTCAGCTTGACAGTCGGGTTTCGAATCACTCACTATAAGAGGAATATGAACCTACTTCTAAACAAAACGAAAAATCTAAGAAGGTCCGGTTGGTGTAGGGGTTAAGACGCTCGCCTGTCAGCTTGACAGTCGGGTTTCTATCTATAGCTCTGCTGATGAGGCCTAATAGGCCGAAATGTACATACAGAGATTGATTTTTCTCGCCTTACATTTAATAGGTATTCCCGCCTAATTAATTAATCATTAATTAATTAACTTTCAAAATTAGGTACGACTTCAATTAAGCACATATTCTCCCAAAAATTGTTAGCTAAAAAAAAGCCATATCATAAACACTTCGCTAATGTGTATTTACTTATCATATATATATATATATATATATATTTAGTATGCTATATTCATAAGTAAATAGTGCTGAATATCTTGGATAGATTAGGGTACCTTGAGAATGAAGTCAACTGACAATTTCTAACCTATGCGATTTTTAAGCCAAGTGCACCTGGTTTGAAAACCTCATAGGTGATAAACCTGTTCTCCATGAATAGGATGTGACACAAGGTCACAAGTATGGAGCATCCAGCAAGGATCAAACTGGCTATTCAGTTGTAAAAAATTGGCAGACTAGCTTGCTAACCATTACACCATGATGGAAAAGCTGTCATATAGTTCCGCCCTGTCGGCTGGGGCGTTAGAATGCACCGACTGCACCTCTGCAGAGGGGTAAGACTCCCCCAATGGGGCCACCTGTTGGCCGTGGGTGGCGACCTGTGATGCTTAAGGATAGAACCCAGGTGGATGAGCAGTTCATGACGTGCAATACTCCACTTTGGCCCTATCTTGGGCTAGATGGGCGGTCAGAGAGGCCCACTCCGATCAATCGGCTGGTCATGTCAAGCCCTAGCACCGATATGATTTTCCCAACCCTATTGCCCTTATGGCAAGCCCCAAGCCCTTTTTATCATATGGGTGCTAGAAGGTGGTGGCTGCGGGTCTACATGTCCTGGGAATGACTTAAACTCTATCTGATGGTGAGGTTCCAGTTTTGGAGGTTTGGGGAATGTGGAGCACCCCTTCATCACCATTGCTCCCTGGTCCACTCTGACCCGGAGTGGTAGTACCTGTAAGGGTCCCTTCTATGGGTTAAATAGAAAAATGTATTTATAAAAAATTGTATTATCCATTAAGAATTGATTTATTTCAAAACTTTATCGGCATTAAATAACCCATTGAGGTTGATATGCCGTAAAACAAAACAAAACAAACCAACCATAATGGAAAGCTCTAATATAGTTCTTTGCTAAACTTAGTTAGATGTGGCACTTGGCCAGGAGCATGGAGCACAGTGAGAATTGAACTCATTAACAGTGGCCTGCTGATCAAGCCTTTTAATCATTGCACCATGTGAGGTGCCCTGAAATTTGCAGTTAGTTTGGTTTTATAAGATATCAATCCTTTTCAGGTCATTTAATACAGAATGGAGTCATTTTTGATTCAGGTTGTTTACAGCACCTGCTGATGCTTAAATGGTCACCCAATTAAGTATTGAACAGGCTCATTACTGCTTACCTTTGGTGATCTTGCAGGAAACTGTGCTTCACATCCTGAATTGATGTGGTCCAATAAGTATGTCTCCCAAACTGTTTCTCTGTTTGTAGAGGATAGACAAATTTTTCTTTACAATTCAATACATATATATATATATGTCATCCACAGACACCCTATTTTGATGTTTCACATCTCATCAGTGTGGCTAGACACAACAACTATCTCCAACTAGAAGCGAACCCCGACTGACTTTACGCCTGTCCAATCCGTTAAACTCTAGGCCATTAGGGAGCAGTGTTTTAACTGTTTTAAATACATACATCTGTGTATATACTTTATGATCACCAGAGAGATCAAATCTGTAAACTGATGATCATTGCGTTATGCTGGCGGTGAAAGTTTTATTTATCTAAATTTCTATTAATACTGGTATTCCTAAAAAAATATGTCCATTGTCATCTTGCAACAGCCTCTGGTTAAAAATGAGACTCTCTAAATCGTCCAAGATGTAATGCAAGAATGTAAATCCTGATTATCTGATGTCGCTTATCCGCCAAATTCTTATTTCACCCATTTTAAAATGAATTGTTCCAAACACTGTGATTTTTATTTGGATCTTGTATGTTTGAAATTTAAAGGTTTACATATTCTTACTATATTTCCATGTTTTCATTGGATGTGGTATATATATATATAAAATTTAACAATATACATATTGTTACTATATTTCTATCTTTATTAGATGTGGTATTATTGAAATTTATCTAAAAAAATAATTAGCCTACATTTCAAAATCTTCATTGGTTAGAGATGAGACCGTCCAAATCATTCAAGATGAAATGCAAAAATTAAAATCTTGATTATCTGATGTTGCTTATCTGTCAAATTTCTTTTTTTTTTTTATGAGTTTCGTCGCCTCAGCTAAATAATAGACCATTCCATTTTTATTAAAAGGGAAAATTATTTAATTTATTAAAATTTTATTAAATTTGTTAAAAGGGGAAAAATAGAGAGAGGGGAAGAGCGCACAGAAGTGATAATGCTAATCTGTTTCAATTGAATACAATGAAAAGAAGGAAAGAAAAAAAGAAAAAAAGAGGGAGAGAGAGTTAAATCAAGGTTATCATACTTTTTACATATAGAAATATTTTGCAATAGCTCTTAAGTAAACATATCAAATGTAAATGTAATAATCAAATTATCATACTGTGGTATATCCACAGGTCCTGCTACTTAAATTGTTATTTCAAAGTTTTATAAATATTAAAGAAATTCATATTTTTCAAAAGTTCATTAATTCAAATTGAAAGACAAAAGTTTGTTTTAAATCTTTATTGGATATTGTATGTTTGTAATTTCTAAAACAATATTTTTCCTACATTAGAAATACTGTTTGAGGGATATTTTTAATATTGGCAATAGCATGGAATTTACACGGGTCAAGCTAGTATATATATATATATATATATATATATATATATATACTGATTGAGAGGGAAATCTAGAATATTGTGAATTATTGCCTATTATGTATAGATTTATGCGTAGACTTCTATAATGATTAATAATGTACCCTGATTGAAAAAATAAAACTTGCATCACTGATATCTTCTCTCGG
>CM042164.1:78979738-79172238 GCA_023376005.1 Doryteuthis pealeii | reverse complement strand
ATTGGTAAGACACGGCAACAAGCGGTTATAACTGAATACGATCCTATCTTGTTGCATCTCTACTGCAGAATGACAGGGTATTTATGAAACTCCACAACATCATAGAAACCAAGCAGCCAATCAGAACTCAAGGAATGGAATCACCCAAATACATGAATGGACTATTCTTGATTCCCATAAATACCAACTGCCTTGGACACTACTTCAGTTGTGCTTAGCCAGTTGCTGTTGTTCAAACCAACAGTAGACTGACTGACCTCAATAGATTTACCTCAAAACAGCTGATGTTATAGTGCGTTTAAAATTCTGCAATGTGTCTTATATATCACTAAGAAATAAAGGTTTACATAATATATAATGTGGATGATTTTCATGGTCTCATTTTTAACCAGAGGGTGTTGCAAGATGATAATGGACATACAAAAAAGGAATACCTGTATCAATATATAAATTAGAAAAATATACACTAGGGGTGCAGAAAAGTTACCTGCCCAACTAAGAAAAGAATGTCTATTTCACTTATTCATTCTCAGCTCAATACACTTGACACACCTTTTCACCGATTTCTTTAACCCTTCCCTCAAAAAATTCAATAAAAATTCCCGTCATGGTTGAGCATGCTTGCACACACACACACACACACATACACACACACAGGGTGTTTGTGATAAATTTGACATATTTATATTAGGTTATTTTTCTCTGTAGGTATTGGCGCACATTACTCACCATTTAAAAGCTTGGACCCTTCTTCATTTATATACGTGATGACAGATAGAATGGATGACTGGAACCCACCTGAATCATGGAAGAGAATAACTTATATCATGATGATCTGCACCGGCCATCAAATAAGGAGATTATAGTTGCTGCCCAATGCTCCCTGAACACTGTAAAAACAATCAGGCATGAACTGGAGAATTGTAATGGAGACTACAAGGCTGTGGCTAGAAGAAAGCAACATAACAGATGATCTGATTGTGTTCATACAGCAGAATTCCTCAAATCTGCAGAAAAAAGTGTTGGATGACCCTCAGATGCCTATGTGGAGTTGCTAAACACAGTAGTCAAGCCCTGGATAACAAGGGTAGGCAATGGTAAGCTATATGTATGGCAGCAGGAGTCGGTTCCCTGACACACCTCTGGGAAAAGTAAAAAATAGTTGTCGGCGAATTTTTACGACTACACCAGTCCCAATGTTTGGCCTCCAAACTCCCCAGATGTTAATCCTATGGATTATTATGTATATGGCACTGTTGAGAAAGACACAAATCTCCGGACCAGTACTACAAAAGCCCAGTTAATCGACAGAATTAAGATAGTTTTTGAGACCCTACCCAGGGAAACTGTAACATCAGCTTGCTCCAGGTTCCGGAGCAGGATTGAGGCTGTGATCGATGCTAATGGCAGTTATTTTGAGTGAAACATTTGACAGTAGTGTAATTTCCATGCCTGTTGAATTTCTTTACAATCCATTAAATTTTGTAGTTACCAAGCACTTTTTCTTTTTTCTTATGGAACTGTCAAATTTCTCCTGAACACCCTGTATATATAGTAGAAAGATATAGATAGATAACCTACTTAAGTATCACCAAAAAAGGATCATCAGGGTAAATTATAATGAATTAATCAAGAAATTGATTAAAGACAATTGTGGAAGTGAATAATACAATTATAACCTCGCACAAAAAAATTATTCATTAAAAAAGTAGTTTCACAGCTAAAATGAATGCTAGATAGTTGATTGTATCATTCAAAAGTCAAATATCAAATACAAGTACTGTCAAGTGTCAAACATGACTGCTTTGTATATATATATATATATATATATATATATAATCAGGTGTACCATTTTTTTTCAGAATACAAGGTGTGTCATAAAAGTAAAAATCTCGATACTTTTTTGACACATCTTGTGTGTGTATATATATTATATATATATGAGGAAGAATGAATAAAGAAAAGAAAGAATGGAATGGATAATAAAAGATGAATTTAATCAATATCACTTACACATGTGTTTCGGTCAGTTCATCTGTGTCAAAAATATTTTGTACGCAGAGAAGATTCGACCTTCATCAGTGTGAGATTTTATTATTATATATCATTCAAAATAAAATCACACTCTGATGAAGATCGAATCTTCCCTGTGTACGAAATATTTTCACACAGATGAACTGACCGAAACACATGTGTAAGTGATATTGATTAAATTCTTCTTTTATTATCCATTCCATTCTTTCTTTTCTTTATTCATTCTTCCTCATATTGTCGGATTCATTTCCAATTTCCATTTTTACATATATATATATATATATATATATATATATATAAAAATGAATGTTGAGGTATTTACATGTTGACTTATAATTCAGAAAAGAGTTGAACAGTAAAATCTCACACACACTTTAAGAAAATTTACAAAATTTAGTTTTTGATTTTTACTGATTAAATGACAAAGTTCTAAATTTAGAGCTCTGGGGAGTGTGGAGTTCCTCTTCATCACCATTACTCCCAGGTTCACTCTGAGCCAGAGTAGTAGCACCTGTAAGGGTCCCATCTATAGAACCCTGCAGAGGGGTAAGATTCCCCAAATGGGGCCACCTGTTTGCCATGGGTGGTGACATGTGATGCTTAAGGATGAAACCCTGGTGACTGAGCAGTCCATGACATGCAACACTCCACCTAGGTCCTTACTTAGGCTAGTCAGAGAGGCACCTTCTCATAAAGCACATCAAACTCTAGCACCTATATGATTGTCCTAACCCTATTGCCCTTATGGCAAACTCCCCAACCCTTTTTATCATATGTGCTAGAAGGCTGTGACTGAGGGTCTTAATGTCCTGAGTATGATGTTAAACTCTCTAATGGTGAAGTTCCAATTCTTGATCTCTGGGAAATGTGGAGTACCCCTTCATTACTATTACTCCCTGGTACACCCTAACCTGGAGCGGTGATACCTTTTAGGGTCCCGTCTAAGAGTTAAATAGAAAAAAATGAGTTTTAAAAATTGAGTACCCATCAAGAATGAATAAAACAAAAGATGCCGTAAAATCCAACCAACCAACAATCGAAAATATTATATGGTCTCCTGGAAGTCCATATGGACCCTGGTTGAGAACCAGTAGTGTATATAGACTGTCACTTATAAATAAATTTGATTAACACAAGACTTGGTATTTCTTGAACAAGCTTTATTTTCAAACTCTACCCATTTGGTTACATGTTGTGGGGAAAAACGACATCAAAGAGGCAACCCATAGATCCACCTGCTCTGAAATCTGTGTTGCATCTGATTAACTAAACTAAAATGTATTCCCATACATCCAATCGCTAGCTTTCAAGGAGTCAAATAAAAGGTCATTACCCATCACAACTGTCAGGCAACTCTCTATGGACCCCATCATTTTAAGGTACCCTAATTCAAAATTCTAACTACAGGTATGTTCATAATTTATAACTGCTCATAAATTATGTAACAGATTTATTTTTCAATATAGTCCCCTTATGGTTCACATACTTCTTCCATCGGTGTTGCTGTCCTTGAGTTGCTTAAATCAAACTAGAAGCCTGGACGATATACAAAGCGGATGCCCACAGGCTACATGTCTACTACATGCATCACTTGCACAGTATATTAAATGTCAAGTGGTGGCAGCATGTTTCAAACAGGACCAACAAACAGATTCACAGGGTTTCATCATCGGATTACGATGGAGAGCAAGTAATAAAAATGATATTAAAAAATTTTTGGTCTCACCTGTAAAAAATGAATGGAAAATGAAAATTATTAACCCCCAACCTTTTTTTTTTTTTTTTTTTTTTTTTTTCAATTCTAAAATTTAGGGGTCTCTGCTATTTTCAGCAATCACGGTTAGTTTGGCTGCCCTGTAGCTGATAATTCTGGAAAATTCCTCCCCTCCAACTCCGGCAATTTATCCGAATTCATTTCTCCTGCTTGCCTTATCTGAAGACATACTGAACTCCCATAAACAATCAATATATATTAATAGTTATACTGCGTAGTCAGTAACCGAATATACTCCCACCCCCAGGGAACCGATTATGTGGGTGAGTGTGATCTGCATCAGAGTTTTCACAAAGATAGATCTTCAATTGTGCGCACATGAAGGCAAATGTCCAATAACAATAGGTGAGTCCATACTATCCGTGAAATGGTTGAGTCGTTACTGTCTTGATGAATCAATGGAAATTAATTCCATCCTTGCCCCATTGGAGAATTTACTAGAACTTTGTTTCGCCAGCAAGATAAGAATTTTTCTGCCCTGGCGGCGGAGTTTAGAATATGCCGACTGTATCCTCTGTGGAGAGGTACACACACACACACACACACACACACACAGGTGTCCTAGGTATGGCTTCAGTTCTGGAGCTCTGACTGAATATGCTGACTGTATCCCCCGTGGAGATATAACACACATACACACACACAAAAGAGGTGTCCTGGGTAGTTATTTACTAAGCTTAGCTTAGATGTGGCCTAAAGTATGTGGCACCCAGTGAGAATCAAACTCACTAACAGTGGTCTGCTAATCTAGCTTGCTAACCATTGCACCATGTGAGGTGCCCAGCTTGAATATGTGGAATAGTTATTTACTAGGCTCAGCTTAGATATGGCACAAAGCCTAAAGTATGGGACACCCAGTGAGAATCAAACTCACTAACAATGGTCTGCTAATCTAGCTTGCTAACCATTGCACCATGTGAGGTGCCCCGGATGAATATGTGGAATAGTTATTTACTAAGCTTAGCTTAGATGTGGCACAAGGCCTAAAGTATGGGGCACCCAGTGAGAATCAAACTCACTAACAGTGGTCTGCTAATCTAGCTTGCCAACCATTGCACCATGTGAGGTGCCCAGGATGAATATGTGGAATAGTTATTTACTAGGCTCAGCTTAGATATGGCACAAGGCCTAAAGTATGAGGCACCCAGTGAGAATCAAACTCACTAACAATGGTCTGCTAATCTAGCTTGCTAACCATTGCACCATGTGAGGTGCCCAGCATGAATATGTGGAATAGTTATTTACTAGGCTCAGCTTAGATATGGCACAAAGCCTAAAGTATGGGACACCCAGTGAGAATCAAACTCACTAACAATGGTCTGCTAATCTAGCTTGCTAACCATTGCACCATGTGAGGTGCCCAGCATGAATATGTGGAATAGTTATTTACTAAGCTTAGCTTAGATGTGGCCTAAAGTATGTGGCACCCAGTGAGAATCAAACTCACTAACAATGGTCTGCTAATCTAGCTTGCTAACCATTGCACCATGTGAGGTGCCCAGCATGAATATGTGGAATAGTTATTTACTAGGCTCAGCTTGGATATGGCACAAAGCCTAAAGTATGGGACACCCAGTGAGAATCAAACTCACTAACAATGGTCTGCTAATCTAGCTTGCTAACCATTGCACCATGTGAGGTGCCCCGGATGAATATGTGGAATAGTTATTTACTAAGCTTAGCTTAGATGTGGCACAAGGCCTAAAGTATGGGGCACCCAGTGGGAATCAAACTCACTAACAATGGTCTGCTAATCTAGCTTGCCAACCATTGCACCATGTGAGGTGCCCAGGATGAATATGTGGAATAGTTATTTACTAGGCTCAGCTTAGATATGGCACAAAGCCTAAAGTATGAGGCACCCAGTGAGAATCAAACTCACTATCAATGGTCTGCTATTCTAGCTCGCAAATTATTACACCATGTGAGGTGCCCACGAGGTGTCCTGGGTATAGCATTAAACCACATCCAGTGATGAGGCTTCAGTGGTTGAGCTCTGGGGTGCGTTTACTCTGACCCGGAGTGGTATTACCTGTTAGGGTCCCATCCATGATGATACTGATGCTTCTATTTAAGGAAGAGTGAAGGTTGGGTTTGTTTTGTTTTACAGCATATCAACCTCAGTAGGTCATTTAATGCTGACACAGTTTCGAAATAGATTCATTCTTAATGGAGACTCAATTTTTTTATAAACTCATGTTTTTCTATTTAACCCATAGATGGGACCCTAACAGGTACTACCACTCTGGTTCAGAGTGGACCAGGGAGCAATGGTGATGAAGGAGTGCTCCACATTCCCCAAGCCTCCAAAACTGGAACCTCACCATCAGATAGAGTTTAACGTCATTCCCAGGATATGAAGACCCTCAGCCACTGCCTTCGAGCACCCATATGATAAAAAGGGGTTGGGACTTGCCATAAGGGCAATCATATAGGTGCTAGGGCTTGATATGATCAGCCAATTGATCGGAGGGGGTCTCTCCAACCGTCCATCTAGCCTAAGTAAGGGTCTAAGTCGAGTGTTGCATGTCATAGACTGTTCATACACCAGTATTCCATCCTTAAGCATCATGGGTTGCCATACCAGCAGCAAATGGCCCAATTGAGGGAGTCTTACCACTCTGCAAGTGTACACCCTTGCAGAGTGGTAAGTGGTAGTCAGTGTATTCTAAAGCCCAAGCCGACAGGGCTGGACGAATGAGAGATTCTAATTAGCATTTCATAATTATATTGAGAAATTGAATGAATAAAGAAAAGATGTACAGTGTGGTTGAAATGATAGGCATATGGAGCTATGTTATGTTCGTTGGTGCTGTATCTTAACCCCAATAAAAGCTTGGTTCTTTATTCTTCTGGGTTGGTACGCTGAAATGGAACTTAGGAACGAAAAGGCACGAAAGAGACAAAGGCAAGAGGTGGCTTTATGACTTAGGCTTTATTGACCAGGTCATAGTGGCTTGTAGCAAGGGAAAATCTCCCTGGCTAATAGGATCAACTTAATGGAACTTAACCCCAATAAAAGCTTGGTTCTTTATTCTTCTGGGTTGGTACGCTGAAATGGAACTCAGGAACAAAAAGGCACGAAAGAGGCAAAGGCAAGAGGTGGCTTTATGACTTAGGCTTTATTGACCAGGTCATAGTGACCTGTAGCAAGGGAAAATCTCCTTGGCTAATAGGATCAACTAGACCCAATTACAGCCTCAGTCCGAATGCCCGAGAGATTATTTTAGGGGTAGGGAGTCAGTCCTTTTTGTCGGACATGCGCAGATGGTATTTTTGATGAAAGGCCCCATGGGAGTTTTTTTTTTTATTTTACTTTTATTTTCGTATTTTTTAATCCTCTCAGGCATAACATTGAAAACCAAGAAGTTGGCTACAAAGGACAATGAGATCACTTTATAATTCACTAGAAGCAGTTAGTCGGAGTCGCCTGGGTAGAGGGGAATTTTAGAGGGGATTCAACTCCTGATTCAGTAATAATTTATAACTGAATCGTGCTTTTGACCCTTGCAGGATGCCCCATTAAAATCCCCACATAAAAAAAAAGAAAAAAAGATCTTGCATTGGTCAAGCCACTCTAAAAGAAAGATTAATGCCTACTATTTACAATATTAAATGCAAAAAAAATTCTATGCTGTTATCATTTAAATCTTATTTTTAAATTATCTTCTCAATTATAAATGAAATCTTCATTATTCTTGCTGAAAAACCAAGCCCTGGTGATATTTAATGTGTATAGGTCAGCTCAGTCTGTAGAGCGTTCGGCTAGAAACCAC
Source organism: Doryteuthis pealeii (assembly GCA_023376005.1). Classification (NCBI taxonomy): domain Eukaryota; kingdom Metazoa; phylum Mollusca; class Cephalopoda; order Myopsida; family Loliginidae; genus Doryteuthis; species Doryteuthis pealeii. The sequence goes on along the minus strand of CM042164.1, from coordinate 79,164,654 downwards.
AAGGTTCCTAGTTCAATTCTGGTCCTCGCCAACTCAGCGTATGAGTAGCACAGGGATCTGTGTGGTAAAGTAAGGAGCTGATGGTAGGTGTGGCGCTCCACCTCAGATGCCAAAAAACAATCTCCTTGGTCTAGCGCAAGTGAAAAGGGGATAGACTCCCTTGCTGATTGGCTGATACCGACTTTAGGCCGCCCCGATGACTTTACTTTTTACTTTTATATATATTTACTTTGTTGTTAATTGTTTTATTTTCGAAGTTTCCTCCAGACATACACATAGACACAACTGCCTTTTATGTATGTATAGATAGATAGATAGATAATGTTGTAACATCATAATAAGTGGGGGGATGGAAACAACCAGGATTGTAAGAGTTACGTGTAATTAGCATGGAAAATCTTATTGGTAGAGGGGTGTCATGTGGCAAAATGGAGAAGAGTAGGAGTGAGAGGTGAGAGTGTGGAGAGAGTTTGGAGAGATGCGTTGACAGCCATTGCTTCTGGCAAGTCCTCTGCACAGCATCCAGTATCCATGTAGAGCTTTTTGCTGGCTGGCCCACACTTGTGTGTCCATGTGTAAGTGCCCATAAGAGAATGTCACTTACGAGTTTGTTCTTGCTTCTCCAGCAGGTCTTGTTTGTTTTACCTGGATGGTTTGTGTGATTGGGGGCAAGCAGATCTAGCTCTGACCTGCTGGCATTTTTTTACTATAATGGTCATTGTAACACAGTGACACAAATTCAAATCCTGGACAAGGGTGTTTGCATTTCACGTAGCACTAATAATCTTGGGAAAAGTACAAATCAAACTATTCACTGTCCTGGGTATGCCTTTAAACTGCATCTAATGGTGAAGTTCCAATTCTGGAGCTCTGGGGAGTATGGAGTACCTCTTCATCACCATTACTCCCAGTTCCATTCTGACCAGGAGTGGTAGTACATGTTAGGGTTCCATCTATAGGTTAAATAGAAAAAATATGAGTTTTAAAGAAAAATTTTGAATACCCACTAAGAATGAATAAAAATATCTTCGGCATAAAATAACCCAACAAGGGTTGACATGCTATAAAATCCAACCAACCAGCTAATTATTCTCCCACTAGCTATAGGTAAATCGAAGGGCAGAATGGGCTCTTTTAACCATGGTATAGCCACCGGTCTAGGAGAAGGAAAACTTTGCTTGAAAATTGATCTTGTGTTGCTTCCTGTTCTTGTGGAGGGGTTGGGTAGATATACATTGTTATGACCTGTTTAAGGGACAATAAATAATAACTCAACACAGGGATAAAATGTAGGGAACAGATGTATTCAGCAATATGTCAATGTACAATTGAGGAAGGTTTCCTTGTTACAGCATATACGAAGAACTTGTATCTGCTACTTCTCACTTGAGTAGCTTTGCTCTGTTTAATATACCCTTTGGGTAAGTCCATGTTCGTGTCATAGGTGAGTCACCTACAACATACATAATAGTCTTTTTTTTCTTTTTTTCTTTTTTTTAAATTTGGGAGTGTCTTTACAATGTTTGTAAAGGATGCATATTAGTATTTCCATTGAATTTGTTAGAGCAAAGAATGTTCGGGTCAAAGTTCATATTTTTTGCGTTAACAATCTGGTATTTATTTCTACAAAAGATGAAAGTTAATTCCAATGGGTCCCATTGTAGATAAATGATATTTTTAGATGAAGAATAAGTAAAGTCGACGGGGCGGCCTAAAGTCGGTATCAGCCAGTCAGCGAGGGAGTCTTTTCAATAGCGCTAGACCAAGGAGATTGTTTTTAGCATTTCAGGTGGAGCGCCACACCTACCATCAGCTCCTTACTTTACCGCACAGACCCCTGTGCTACTCATACACTGAGTTGGCGAGGACCGGTATCGAACTAGGAACCTTGTGGTTTCTAGCCGAACACTCTACCGACTGAGCTAACCCGACCCTGTCTTTATTGGTATCATCACACTATGTAAGAACATTTTTACCTTTTCTTGTTCTCAATTGCTTTTGCCTAAAGTGAATAGCAGAGTTGTGGAGTCTGAGTCAGGTAACTATTGTCGGAGTCGGTAAAACACCAGTTGAATTTACACTTTATATGGCTCTAGTTTAGGAAGCGCATGGTGTAATGGTTAAAGTCATAGGAAATGGACTCGTCGCCCCGAGTTCAAATCCTGGATGGGGTAATTGCATTTCACTTAGCGAGTGTGAGTCAGGTCACTATTGTCGGAGTCGGTAAAACACAGTTGAATTTACACTTTATATGGCTCTAGTTTAGGAAGCGCATGGTGTAATGGTTAAAGTCATAGGAAATGGACTTGTCGCCCCGAGTTCAAATCCTGGATGGGGTAATTGCATTTCACTTAGCGAGTGTGAGTCAGGTCACTATTGTCGGAGTCGGTAAAACACCAGTTGAATTTACACTTTATATGGCTCTAGTTTAGGAAGCGCATGGTGTAATGGTTAAAGTCATAGGAAATGGACTCGTCGCCCCGAGTTCAAATCCTGGATGGGGTAATTGCATTTCACTTAGCGAGTGTGAGTCAGGTCACTATTGTCGGAGTCGGTAAAACACCAGTTGAATTTACACTTTATATGGCTCTAGTTTAGGAAGCGCGTGGTGTAATGTTTAAAGTCATAGGAAATGGACTCGTTGCCCAGAGTTCAAATCCTGGACGTGGTAATTGCATTTCACTTAGCGCTAATACCCTGGAGAAAGGTATGAATTCTACTCTCCCTCCAGCTATGGGTAAATAGTAGGGCAGACTGGGCTCTTTTAACCATGGTATAGCCACCAGTCTAGGAGAAGGAAAACTCTGAATTAAAACCTGTTAAACTCCGCTTAAGAAATTGACCTTGTGTCACATCCTGCTCGTGCGGAGGGGTTGGTAAATATATATATGGCTCTTGTTTAGTCTGTAAAGTTATACAGTGCACACTCCTTATAAATAGATTATAAAAAATCATGGTTTTATAAAAGTAAAGTCAACGGAGTGGCTTAATGTCGGTATCAGCCAGACAGCGAGGGAGTATATCCCCTTTTCACTAGTGCTAGACCAAGCAGATTTTTTTGGCGTCTGAGGTGGAGCCCCACACCTACCATCAGCTCCTCACTTTATTGCACAGATCCTTGTACTACTCATACGCTGAGTTGGTGAGGGCCGGTATAGAACCAGGAACCTTGCGATCCCTAGGCAAGTGCTCTACTGACTGAGCTAAACAAGCCCTTTTTTTATATTCATTATGAATCAATTACATGAGCAGTTGGAGGTCCCCAAAAATAGAAATGTCGGAGGTTTTGTGTTCTTTCTTTCTTTCTTTCTTTCTTTCTTTCTTTCTTTCTTTTTCACTGTCTCACTCTTTCTTTCTTTCTCTCCCACTCTTTCCCTTTCTCTCTCTCCAGCCCCCCCCCCCCTCTCTCGTAAATATGTTTATCTGAATATTGAGTCTACAGAATCCTTTTGACAAAAGATTAAGGCCCCCTGAAATATTAGGTTAAATAAATAAGACTAAAAACAACACAATATTTATCACTTTGAGTTTTGGGTTTTATTCTCGATCTTATATTTTCGATGCTTCCAATACAAACCAAAAAACTTCCATGGCATATATCTATAAAGAAGCATACGTGGATTCCCAAATAACATCACACACACAAAACATATATATATGTGTGGGAAGAGTATTTTCGTTTTTTTAAGATTACCCATAATCCTACTATATCATTAATTTTGTTATTATTTTAATGATCTTATTTTTCTCGACAAATTTTACTTGGCTGAAAAGTTCATAGCTTAACCAAGATACTCATGAGGATTGATATACGAAGGATGGCTGAAAAATTCAAAAGCTGACCAAGCTACTCACATGAAATATGACCAAATGAGGTTTATTTTTCAACATAGTCCTCATTGTGGTTCCCACAATTCTTCCATCGATTTTGCAGTGCTTGAATCCAATTGGACCAGCAGCAGACATCATATAAACTTTTCAGCCCACCCTTGTATTGTAAAATATTGTCTTAACTTCCAGCCCACCTTCGTTGTGGTCCATTCAATTCTTCCATCAGTGTTGCAGTGCTTGTATCCCATTGGTCCAGTAGCAGACATCATATAAACTTTTCAGCCCACCCTTGTGTGTAAAATATTGTCTTAGCATTCAGCCTACCTTTGTACATTCTTTTCTTCAAATTTTTATATTTTGATTATTGTAACTCGAGTTCCGTCTTGAGTGAATGGAAGATTTGTTGGAATATCTTATGGTATACCATAAGATATAATATAGCATAAGATATAAGATGTACACAAAATTCCCACTCATATTTATGAACTTTCCCAACATCAGCAGCATGCATTTCCAGTAAAAATTAGCCAATCAGAAATGATATGGAATGCATTTAAGATCATTGGTATTTGTCCGGAAATCAATTGCAAATCAGAGTGTCTGAAATCAAGACTTACAGAGGAAAATTTCAAGGAATTCTACAGACTTTCTGCTACAAGGAGTATATACTGAAAATACACTCTTTTTCTATCTAGGATTTCAAGGAATTCTACAGACTTTCTGCTACAAGGAGTATATACTGAAACTACACTCTTTTCTATCTAGGATTTCAAGGAATTCTACAGACTTTCTTCTACAAGGGGTATATACTGAAACTACACACTTTTCTATCTAGGATTTCAAGGAATTCTACAGACTTTCTTCTACAAGGGGTATATACTGAAACTACACACTTTTCTGTCAAGGATTTCAAGGAATTCTACAGACTTTCTTCTACAAGGGGTATATACTGAAACTACACACTTTTCTATCAAGGATTTCAAGGAATTCTACAGACTTTCTGCTACAAGGGGTATATACTGAAACTACACTCTTTTTCTATCTAGGATTTCAAGGAATTCTACAGACTTTCTGCTACAAGGGGTATATACTGAAACTACACACTTTTCTATCTAGGATTTCAAGGAATTCTACAGACTTTCTGCTACAAGGGGTATATACTGAAACTACACACTTTTCTGTCAAAGATTTCAAGGAATTCTACAGACTTTCTGCTACAAGGGGTATATACTAAAACTACACTCTTTTTCTATCTAGGATTTCAAGGAATATAACAGATTTTCTGCCACAAGGAACTGAACTAGGGATTTACCAACAGGGGAACTAAACACCATAATGGTGATGAGAATCATAAAAGATTAAATTCAATTTTAGATTAATTTTATCAAAAAAATAATCTCTCTTTTAAAACTTGAAAGTGATTTTAATTCTCTGATATATTTTTAAGCTCAGACCCTTTACAATATTTGAGAAATTACTTGTGAATTTCACATAAAAAAGCATGAAGACATGTGGTTGCATATCATCAAGTTCTGTAACAATATGTCTACCTTTTTTACAATGTAACCATTGAAGATTCAATATTGATTATTTGAAAAACATCTGCCTTTTGGCTTTAATTAAAAGTTAGAAAAAACGTCAGTCAAAATCGGCTTCTTCAAAAGATAAGTATATTGCCTGTTATTATAAAAAAAGTTTATTTAGATTTGAGAAGGGAAAAATTAAAAAAAATAATTCAGTCAATTATTCTGATATCTTTTCGGTTTCTTTTTCTTTTTCTTTATTTTCTTTCATTCTTTTCTTTCATTCTTTTTTCTTCATTTTATTTCATTCATTTTTTATTCTATTTTATTCTTTTTACTCTCCTTTCTTTTTTCTTCATTTTATTTCATTCATTTCTTTTTCTTGTATTTCATTCTTTTCTCTCCTTTCTTTTTTCTTCATTTCATTTTATTCGTTACTTTTTCTTTTATTTCATTCTTTTCTCTCCTTTCTTTTTGTTTCATTTTGTTTCATTCATTTATTTTTCTTCATTATTTTCTCTCCTTTCTTTTTTCTTCATTTCTTTTTCTTTTATTTAATTCTTTTCTGTCTTTTCTTTTTTATTCATTTTTATTTCATTCATTTCTTTTTCTTTTATTCCATTCTTTTCTCTCCTTTCTTTTTTATTCATTTCTTTTTCTTTTATTTCATTCTTTTCTCTCCTTTCTTTTTTCTTCATTTTTGTTTCATTCATTTCTTTTTGTGGTTTTTAATTATTTTCTCTCCTTTCTTTTTTCTTCATTTTATTTCATTCATTTCTTTTTCTTGTATTTCATTCTTTTCCCTCCTTTCTTTTTTCTTCATTTTCTCTCCTTTCTTTTTCTTCCTTTTATTTCATTCATTTCTTTTTCTTTTATTTCATTCATTTCTCTCTTTTCTTCACTTTATTTCATTAATTTTTTCGCTTATTTCTTTTTACCCTTTTTCTATTTTACCCATCTTTTCTTTTACCCTTCTTTTCTTTTTTCCTTCATCTTCTTTCATTCATTCTATTTTTCTCTTTTTACTTTTTATTCTTTAGAAATAATTATTTAGAACTGGAATATAACATTATTAAAAATGAACTTTCAAAAACATTAAATCTGTTAATCACTAAGATAATAAGAGTTTTACTTGGTAACAGGGCCCAAATTTATAAGGGGAAAGGGGGGGGGTATTGTCACCCCACCCCCTACCAGATGGGCACTGAAATTACATTTTATAAAACCTGTAATAATTATAAAATCAGTTTTATTATTGAAAAAATAATGGTTATTTGATACAAGCTGAAAAGAAGTATAACACCTTGTTGTATAATACAAATTGAATATTTTAGTAAAGCCGCGATTGGGGAAAAAATAAAATGAAACATTTTCCTCGAAACCTAACTTCTATAAGCAGGCTGAGTCCTTTGTTTATTAAAAATGACTTGATTTGGCATTAAATGCTCCAAATAGCATTGATATACCATTAAACAAAATCCTGAATGAGGCTATTTGCATTTCACTTCACACCTTGGGAAAATCATGAATCCAGCTATAGGTAAATAAGAGGGCAGACTGGGCTTTTTAGCTTTGGTATGGTAAATGGTCTAGGAGAAAGAAAACTCTGAATTTAAACCAGTTTTTCTCTACTTAAAAATTGACTTTGGTCACATTCAGTCCATGATGGAGGGGCTGGGTGGATATAAACTATAGTCTATGATGCTTCTATTTAGGAAAAAGTAAAAGATTCAAGACTGAAACATTAGGCCACCCCAGCAACTTACTTACTTATATTAGCCACAGGGAACACCCTAAAGGTTGTATTTCCTGAGAGAAAGACAGACATGAACCAATAACAATCTGAGACACTACAGATTTTACATTAGTATCTGTTGGAATATTTTGTGATATAGTTATTTACTAAGCTTAGCTTAGATGTGGCACAAGGCCAGAAGTAAGGGGCACCCAATGAGAATCGAACTCACTAACAATGATTTGCTAATCCAGCTTGCTAACCATTACACCATGCGAGGTGCTCAATATTTTGTGATATAAGGTGTGCTCTAATTCCCTAGCCTAGGTCACGTGGTTTACTCCTCCGGCCAACCAACAAGCCATACTGCATGGCTGATACATTACTTAAACACTGATACTTGCCACAGTTCACTTGCAATCATTGAGGAGGAACTTACAACTATTGACGAAGGAACTGAAAACTCTTTACCAGAAGAACCAAAGGACTCATTATCGGAGGATTACCAAGGATCCAATTCCACTGGACAAGCGCTCTTGCTTAAGGCCTACAGGATGGCAAAACACATTGTAACAGTATCTCTAGTCGGACAAGAGTGCTGCATGTGATATTAAACAAATCATGGAAACAACACCACATAAGGAAGCAGCTGTATGGCCACTTGCCCCCTATCACACAAACTACTCGAGTGAGACGAACAAGACATGCTTGGCACTGCTGGAGAAGCAGGTATGAACTCCTATGTAATGTTCGCCTATGGAAACCAGAATATGGGCACACCAGTGTAGGCTGTTCAGCTAAGACCTACATTGACCAGCTCTACTTGGATTTTTAGGGTCGGTTCAGCTCAGTCGGTAGAGCGTCCACCTAGGAATCACAAGGTTCCTGGATCGATACCGTCACCAGCTCAATATATGAGTAGCACAGGGATCTGTGCAGTAAAGTGAGGAGCTGATGATCCACCTCAGATGCTAAAATAATCTCCTTGATCTAGTGCTAGGGAAAAGGAGATAGACTCCCTCACTGTCTGGATGATATCAACTTTAGGCCACCCCGACGACTTTACTTTTTTACTTACATTAAAACTTAAATACTTATGCCCGGCAGAGGGTGCATGTTCTTGCTAGTCATTTGAATATTGATTTATGAAAGGAATTTCTGGAAAAGGATATAGACTCCCTCACTGTATGGCTCATACTGACATTTGGCTGCCTGGATGACTTTACTTTTATGACTTACATGGATACTGGATGCTTTGCAGAGGACCTCATGAGAGCAATGAAGGATTGGGACAGTTGACAAGAGATTGTCATGGATATCCGTGCTACTAGATCGACATGATGATGATGATAGTCAAACAGACATTTAATTTCTCTCATTACAAGGGTGACCTCAGCTGATTCAATTTCGAAAGAGAAATATTTTCCTGAGAAATTCATCCTGTAAACAAACTCTTGAGAACAATTTAAAGTCTAAATAAATTGCTGAGCCAACATTCAAAGAAGCATCTATGTCATCATAATATACTTATAAGTAGAGTATATTATATACACTACGTGGCTACTTGTTTAGAAAATCCCTCAGAGGTAAACATACAAAACAAATGTAGAAACATAATACTTAGATCCACAATTCAGATAAGACTAAGTTGCAGTCATTTGCTTCATTTTGAAGAAGTTTTTTTTACATCTTTCTTTTCTTTTTTCTTTTCTTTTTTCGTTTTTTCGTTTTTTTTCTTTTCTTTTTCGGTTTTTCTTTCTTTTTTCTTTTTCTTTTCTTTTCTTTCTTTTTTTTTTTTCTTTTACTCAACATTTCAAAATATAAGGAGGTACACTTAACATAACATTGTAGAAATGGAATCAGGGTCCTTAGGTATAAAGTAACCCTAGATGAGTTAAGATGCCGTTAAAATCAACAAATCCAAACTTCATTTTTGCTTCATTTTTAAGAATTTTTTACATCTTTTCTTTTCTTTTTTTCTTTTTCTTTTCTTTTTTTTTCTTTTCTTTTTTCTTTTTTTCTTCTTTTTTTCTTTCTTTTCTTTTTTTCTTTTCTTTTTTCTTTTTTTTTTTAATTTTTTTTCTTTTTTCCTTTTTTTTCTTCTTCTTTTTTCTTCTTTTTCTTTCTTTTACTCAACATTTCAAAATATAAGAAGGTACACTTAACATAACATTGTAGAAACGGAATCAGGCACCTTAGGTATAAAGTAACCCAAGACGAGTTAAGATGCCGTTAAAATCAACAAATCCAAACTTCTTTTTGCTTCATTTTTAAGAATTTTTTACATCTTTTCTTTTTTTTCTTTTTCTTTTTTTCTTCTTTTTTCTTTTTTCCCCAACATTTCAAAAAATAAAGATGTACACTTATGGAGTAGGATAATGTTTGGGGTGTTTTATGGTTTAAAGGTATCTGGAATTTTCTTGGTGTGTGTTCTTCCGGTATTTGCTTTAACCCCATCTCATTTGGCAGTTGTGCTGAAACAGAAGGAATTTAAGGAACGAAAAGGAAAGCGACAAAGGCAGGAGGTAGTTTTATAACTTAAGCTTTATTGAGTGGATCATAGTCGCCTGTAGTAAGGGAATATCTCCCTGTCTAGTAGGAGCTACTAGACCCAGTTAAGACCTCAACTCGAAAATGGCTGAGAGATTCTTTTGGGGGTGGGAAGTCAGTCATTTTTGTCGGACATGCGCGGAGTGTTCTTTCAGTGAAGCCTCATGGGAGTTTAATGTTTTATTTAAAAAATTTTTTTTATTCTTTTATTTTTGTTTTATTTTAATCCCACGACACACCCTCACCTAAGAGCAGAGCTCTGTAGGGTTATGTATATGGAAAGTCAATTTCTAATAGGGTGTGTGAATGTATGTTACTTTTAGTCATTTTGGTTTGGTTGGTTGGTTGGTAGTTGTTTTTTTTTTGTTGTTTTTTGTTGATAGGTTGGTAATTTTAACATAACATTGTAAAAATGGAATCAGGGACCTTAGGTATAAAGTAACCCTAGATGAGTTGAGATACCGTTAAAATCAACAAATCCAAACTCTTCTTTTTGCTATGTTGACTGCATGCTATTCAAAGAGGTAAGACCCCCCCTCCAAAAAAAGGGAATTTCGGTATGACTATACTGCATCAGATGGTAAGTCTCTAATTCTGGAGATCTCAATAGTGTGGAGTAACTCCTTCATTGCCATTACTCCCAGGTCAACTCTGCCCTTAGAGTTTTTTTTTTTTGCTATAACAAATAATTTTTAAACAGATCAATTCAACCCAAATAAGTACTGTTTGGGTTGAATTGATCTGTTTAAAAATTATTTGTTATTAGCAAAAAAAAAAAAAAAAAACACCCTTTGGGTGGGGTAAAAATCAATTTAAAAAAATATTGCCTGAGAGGGTGGGAGTTAAAAATTCAATGTCAGAGAGTTTGTACCATAAATAATTAAAATCATCAAATTTATTAAAGGAGTAAAAAAAAAAAATAAAACAATTTAAAATGAAAACTTAGTTCTGATAACTTTAGATATATGTTAAAATAAAACGAACTAGATATAATATATGCTATCGGGCATCTATTTTTTAAAAACTTGTTTTAGAAAAACAATGTAGACCGTCTAAGGTTGCATGCTCAAATTTTGAGTGTATCTATTCAATGTCATGATGATTCTCTAATGTGATGTAGGCAGTGACATAGTTTCGGTTACAGACAAAAAGAGACCTAATCTCCATTATTAATAGATTGTAAAAAAAAAACCAATAAACAACTCTTAAACAACCATACAAGAATATAAATATGAACATACAATGAACATGATCTCCTAACCTCAAGGCATAAAATAACCCTAGAGTCTTTGAGATGCCATTAAAATCAATAAATCAAAACTTTTTTTTTTGCATATATGCCAACTAAATTTGGCCAAGTAAATTTCTTTCAAATCTAGTTAAGATTTGTTTTCCAATTTGAGTTACAATAAAAAAAAGTTCAAATCCTGGAAGAGGTTGTTTGCATTTCACATAGTGCTAATACCATTGGGAAAGGTATGCATCCTTCTCTTCCCATTGACATGTGTCTATGATGATGACAACAGAAATATCATTACGGTCAAGTCATGCTGCTGGATCACTGAAGTTAAACATTGATGAGCCTGTTTCATACTTAATTGGATGACCACTTAAGCAACAGCAGGTACTGTAAGCCACCAGACTCCTTTGTCTATTAAAAATGACTTGATTCGGCATTTAAGTAAGTAAAGTTGGCAGTATCAGCTGGACAGCAAGAAAATCTCTCCCCTTTTCACTAGCGCTAGACTAAGGTGATTGGTTTTGCTGAGGTGGAGCGCCACACCTACCGCCAGCTGTCCACTTTACAGCACAGAGTAGATTACCTAATCTGTGCTACACATATGCTATGTTGGCGAGGACCGGTACTGAACCCGGAACCTTGTGATTCCTAAGCGAGTGCTCTACTGACTGAGCTAAACCGGCCCCTTGATTTGGCATTAAATAACCCAAAAAGGGTTGGCATGCCATAAAACAACCAACCAATACTTCTAGCTCGGCCAAGCTCTATTGAGCAGTCCCTCCCTCTCATTTGGTTAAAAAGCTGAAATAATTTTGATATACCCTATTGATTAAAGAAAATTCTGACATCTTATTATAATGGAGATTCAGTGTCTGTTTTTTCTGTAACTAAAACTGTCACTTCTTACGTCACAATACCCTCAGGAATTGATACAAGAATGAGAGAAACCAGTGGGGAAAAGAACATCTTATTATAATGGAGATTCAGAGTCTGTACGTCACCGAAGCTATATCACAGCTTATGTCATAATACCCCCAGGAATTGTGTAAGTTTAACAATGAGTATTTAATTTATAATTAAAATCATTAATACATAGAATAAGTCTTATTTATTAACAATGTCTCTATGAAAATCTGAGTTAGATTTGTCTCAAAACTACCCATGTTATTAATGCGTTTAAAATCCTGCAATGTGTCTTATATATCACTGAAAAATAAAGTTTTACATAATATATAGTCTGGTTAATTTGCATACTGGTTTTAACAAAACCGGGTTTTGATAAATAATTACTTGGTGTTATTGATCTCTAATATTATTGTTTTATTCTCCAATGTATTAAAATCAATCCTATGAATGATTTTATCTAGAAACAAATTAAAATATAATTAAAATAAGTATAATCTTTTTATATATGTTATTATTCAATTTTTTTAGTCTTTCTAAGGGGCTGGTTTAGCTCAGTCAGTAGAGCATTTGACTGGGAACCACAAGGTTCCGAGTTCAATACCGGCCCTTGCCAACTCAACATATGAGTAGCACAGGGATCTGTGCGGTAAAGTAAGGAACTGATGGTAAGTGTGGCACTCCACCTCAGATGCTAAAATAATCTCCTTGGTCTAGTATAGTGAAAAGGGGATAGACTCCCTCGCTGTCTGGCTGATATCAACTTTAGGCCACCCCGACGACTTTACTTTTTTACTTACATTAAAACTTAAATACTTATGCCCGGCAGAGGGCGCATGTTCTTGCTAGTCATTTGAATATTGATTTATGAAAGGAATTTCTGGAAACACTTAGATTTTGTGATGTCCATTTCTCATTGGTTGATGGAATTGGTCAATAATAAACCAATCAGATTAGAGTTTTATGCTCTACTGTTTGTTTGTTTGTTTGTTTTTGTTTTATGGCATATCAACCTCAGTGGGTCATTTAATGCCGATAAAGTTTTGAAATAAATCAATTCTTAATGGATAATACAATTTTTTTATAGATACATTTTTCTATTTAACCCATAGATGGGATGCTCTACTGTGCAAGAGGATGTAAGTATTTAATAAAGAGAAGTATGTTTGTGTACTTTCCTTTTGATCTGTGGAATTGAAAGATCTTTAAATTCCTTCACTTGGACACATACAGTATTTTCAGGTGCTTCTAATTCTTGAAGGGTTTCTTGCTTTCAACAGATTTCTTGTCAAGTTCAAAGTAACGCTACCAAAAGTTTTTCTAGCCTTTACTTGTTGAATCATCTCAAAATGTCTTTCTTAATCCAATACCAATAGTTTTCTTTTATTCTTTCTTTTTCAATTAGTAATGTTATCCTTTCTCAGTTTATTTCTTTAATGTTTACTATCAATTTCTTTTTGTTTTTTCTTCTGTTAATTCATTCATTCTTTCTTTCTCTTTCTCGTTCATTATTTTCTCTACTACTACCTGTTTATCAATCTTTCTCTCTCTTGTCTATCAACCTTTCTCTTGTCTCTTGTCTATCAACCTTTCTCTCTCTTGTCTATCAACCTCTCTCCTCTCTCGTCTATCAACCTTTCTCTCTCTTATCAACCTTTCTCTCTCTTCTTTCTCTCTCTTGTCTATCAACCTTTCTCTCTCTTGTCTATCAACCTTCTCTCTCTCTTCTCTCTCTTGTCTCAACCTTTCTCTCTCTCTTGTCTTCAACCTTTCTCTCTCTCTTGTCTATTAATTCTTTCTCTCTCTCTTGTCTTCTTTCTCTCTCTTGTCTATTAATTCTTTCTCTCTCTTGTCTATCAACCTTTCTTTCTCTCTCTTGTCTATCAACCTTTCTTTCTCTCTCTTGTCTATCAACCTTTCTCTCTCTCCTTGTCTATCAACCTTTCTCTCTCTCTCTTGTCTTCAAACTTTCTCTCTCTCTCTCTTGTCTTTCAAACTTTTTCTCTCTTGTTTATCAAATAATGTTTCATTCATTGTCCATTTCTGTCTTGGTAAAAATAAAATTTTATTAAAAAAAAAATTGAAATAGATCACTAAGTAGTACTGAGCCTATTGTAGTAGTCACCACCCCAAGCGGAGATTTTAAGAGTTTTGAATTCACTTTTCCTTCTCCTAGACTGGTTACCTAACCAAGGTTAAAGAGTCCAGTCTGCCCTACAATTTACCCACAGCTGGAGGGAGAATAGTTGGATTCGTGCCTTTCCCAAGGGTATTAGCACTGTGTGAAATGTGGGTTCATCCAGAATTTGAACTCCGGTTGACAAGTCCATTTCCTACGACTCTAACCAGTACACCACGCGCCTCCCTATACAGGTCCAGTCTCTATACTTTTTGAACACATCTTATGCATGTTCAATATCATTAGGTAAATTTTTTTGGGGGGGTGTATTGCGTTAAACTTCCATGTGGGAAGATTCTTGCCTCCCTTTCAAATCCTCATTAAAAACTTGAGGGTTTTTTCTTGTCTTTAATACCGACTATAGCACCGGTGGGAAAATGCAGTAATATCTCAGCCATAAGGAAAGTACTCACCAGTATGCACATAAACCTGTATAAATTACATAGAAATTTAATAGAAAGATTAAGCCACTTAAAAAAAAAGACGTCATATACTAAAAAGTTCTTTAGATTTTATCTTCAATTCACTGGAGAAATAGTTTGCTTACAAAAATTGAAAAAAGAAATTGCAAAAAAAACAAAACAAAAAAACAAAAACAAAAAAAAACGTATCTGCATTTACTATAATTAAATAGTATAATAATTCTCTACTTGAAGGTTTCAGTATCCTGGGTATGACGTTAAACTGCATCTAGTGGTAAAGTTCCAATTTTGGAGCTCTGGGGAGTGTGGAATATCATTTCATCATCATTACTCTCAGGTTCATTCTGACCCGGAATGGTTTCAGGGCACCATCTATGGGTAAAATAGAAAAATGAGTTTAAAAAAAAACCCATCAAGAATGAATCAAACGAAATGTTTTCAGCATAAAATAACCCAACAAGGGTTGACATGCCATAAAATCCAAAAATATTGAATACCCATCAAGAATGAATAAAACGAAATGTTTTCAGCATAAAATAACCCAACAAGGTTGACATGCCATAAAATCCAAAAATATTGAATACCCATCAAGAATGAATAAAACAAAATGTCTTTGGCATAAAATAACTCAACAAGGGTTGACATGCCATAAAATCCAAAAATATTGAATACCCATCAAGAATGAATAAAACAAAATGTCTTTGACATAAAATAACCCAACAAGGGTTTGACATGCTGTAAAATCCAACCAGCCAACAAGATTCACTTGGATGAGACTGCAAACCTTTCTCAATCACCGCCCCTAGACACGTCTACCACTTCCCATGAAGAAGAAAGTCCAGGAGGAATTAAAACGATTAGAAAAAGAGAAAATCATTCATCCAGTAAAGTCGCCAATAGACTGGTATGAAAAAAGATAGAAGAGTCAGACTGTATGTTGATTATTCAAAGTTGAATGAGAGTGTAAAACGGGAAAAATTTCCTCTTCCTCCAACTAATCAACTACTTGCTGAACTTGACGAAGCAACTGTGTTCACTAAACTTGATTGCAACAGTGGTTTTCATCAAATAGTTTTGCACAATGATATATAATGAGATATCTCTAAAAGCGTATGGTTTGCAAAGAAGAAATAATGGACAAGAAAGTTTAGGAATTCCTTTCAAGCGGAACTCAGTCCGAGCCTATGCGCAAACTGTGTTAATTTGGTCACTTTGTTTTAGGGTACCGTTGGGTTAACTTCCGCTTAGCGTCCGTGACTTGTGTTTTGTTTTGTTTTTAAATTTGTCTTGTTGGCATCATAAGAGATATCTTATTTCTGTTATAACAACAAGGACTCACAGGAACTCACAATGAAATTTTCATACATTTTAGATTGAGGCGGAAGATTTTTTTTCTTTCAATATTTTACTCCTATCATTCATAGCATCATTATTCAGCCAGCAATGTATTTTTATTGACCTTCTATGACCTTATACACTAGGGTGGCTCCCAAAATCGTCTGCTCGCGACAGATTTTTTGTTTTTAAAAACGAAGTAAAATGAATCAAATCGATTATTTAAGGTCAAACTTTTGTCTAAAACGATAAGTAGTAATATAATGACCATCATTAAAAAAAGAAAAATATCATTACATATACAATTAAAAAAAACAAACATTTAAAACGATTTTTTCGGCCAATTTCTATCGGTTTCCATCTGAGACGCTGGTTTAAAATGGCTTTTTTACAAATCTAATGTAACATTCGCGATTGCAAAAACAATTACCAAAAAATCAGGGAATTATCCGATTTTAATGAAATTTTCAGTATTGATTTATCAATTAATGAATTTTATAATGCATAAGTTATTTTATTTCAAATCTTTAATTAAGTATTTTTGCTATAAAAAATGAATAAGTTTAAAATGTTATATTTTTAGATTCTAGAAATAAATATCTATTCAATGCAAACCTTATTTTAGATACAAAAAGTAATAAGTTTTGAAGAAAAACTATTGAAAATTTAGGCCACCTCCCCTTTTAAGCAGAAAAATGTCGATGTATATTTTTTTCTTTTGTAAGATAATAGCCAATTAAATAATTATCGAAATGAGTAAAAAAAGAAATCTCCTAAAATTTATTTTTTTATTATTTTTTTACATTTTATTTTCCGATTTTCGGTACTTATTTTCTCATAGAAAAGCCACCGTAAAAAATTTATTTTTTATTCATAACTTCGATCTTTTATCTCTTTATCTGTATTGTAATTAGTACAGAATAAGACCAAATTGAAAAAAATGTTACGCCCCCAAAATAGGGGGGGGGGGTCAAAATTAAGTGACCTGAAAAAAATGAGAAAGTTTTGAAATAAAATAAATAATGCATTATAAAGATCATTCTTTGATAAATAAACACTGAACATTTCATTAAAATCCGATAATTCCCTGATTTTTGGTAAATTATTTTCTATAGGGGCTAAATTCGTTTTGTCAAAAACGCATTTTCGGCTAATTTTGGGCCACCCTATCATACACTATTTCATTTGGAGGTGCGTGGTGTAATGTTTAGAATTGTATAAAATAGACTTGTCGACCTGAATTCAAATCCCAGACGAGGCTGTTTGCATTTCACATAGCACTAATACCCTTGTTAACTTTGAACCACATATCTTTGAGGCGTAACACAGATTCTCAGAGATACGTGGTTCAAAGTTAACTGACCTGAAAAAATGTAAAAGTTTTTAAATAAAATAACCAGTGCATTATATCTTTTATTCATTAATATATCAACACTGAAAATTTCATTAAATTCGGTTAATTCCCTGATTTTTGGTATTTCTTTTCTTTCGGCGGGGTGATATACGATGGTGGAATTTAGGTCCGTTAAGTTCGATTTAACCAAATGTGTTTTAAAAAAATGAAATTCAGTGATACTGATAGCTTTTTGAATTAGTACGTCCTGGGATGCACATATTTGCTTTGAATGAGTCCTCGGGAAAATTTATGGGTCCCAACTAAAGCCGTCTAACTCCTACTTTGTAACCTATCCTGTGTAATTCGTTTCTAAGAAACTATTAACATGTATTTACAGCTAGCTTGAAATAGTGAGGGAACACTGTGGGCGCAGGGATACAATTTCACTGCATCCTTTTAGATTTTTGTGCGTCAGGGACGCAGGACGCGTACTTATCAGCATCTCTGGGAGTTTAAAAAATAAATCTTGAATTAAGCATAAATAGAACAAAACGTCTTCGGCATAAAATAACCCAACAAGGATTGACATGCCGTAAAATCGAACAATCATTTGAACTTCACGTTCGTATTCACCCTCAGTGTCTTGACATAAGTTTATTCAAATTCAGACTTGACACAAGAATTGTCATTATTATTACAAACAATCCGCAACACGACCGAGGCTGTTTCTTTGAGCACAATGCTTTAATGTTATTGGGAGATAAATATAGCTTTGATGAGTGGAGGGAAAGAAAAATATATTTTATGTGCGAAAGAAATATTTCAACAAGCCTATTCAACGATATAATGGGTTTAAACTAGCTGTAAAAACTTCCTGACTAAAACACAAAATAGGCATCAATGGTATTATTCGGAGATAAATATAGTTTTGATGAGTGGAGGGAAAGAAAAATATATTTTATGTGCTAAGGAAAGACTTCAAACAAGCCCTATTCAATGATATAATGGGTTTAAACTAGCTGTAAAAACTTCCTGAATAAAACACAAAATAGGCCTCAATTGTGATATTGGGAGATAAATATAGCTTTGATGCCTGGAGGGATAGAAAAATACATCTTTTGTACAAAAGAAAGATTTCAATAAGCCCTATCCAACGATATAATGGGTTTAAACTAGCAGTAAAAACTTCCTGAGTAAAACAGAAAATAGATCTCAGTAGTGCTGCAGACTTCAAATAGGAATAATTACTTGAAACTATATAGTTGTGTATAAGTTATTGTGTATAAGTTATTAGTATTAGATAGGAAACCTTGTTGGTGGGGCTTAACTCCCCCCATGAAATACAGTTTGCATAGTCTAATACTACAAAAAAAAGGTGTGTCCTGGTATGACATTTAATCATCATCTGATATAAGCTTTGTTGCCAGCGTAGCTGTTTTTTTTTTTTGTTTTGATTTTTTCAGCAACAACATGTGTATGAAATTATATTATTTTGTCTCTATATATTTAATTACATGGATGATATAATATACTTTAATTATAAAATATCTATGTAATTAGATAGCTCAGTCGGTAGAGCGTTCGGCTAGAAACCACAAGGTTCCTAGTTCGATACCGGTCCTCGCCAACTCAGCGTATGAGTAGCACAGGGATCTGTGCGGTAAAGTAAGGAGCTGATGGTAGGTGTGGCGCTCCACCGCAGACGCTAAAATAATCTCCTTGATCTAGCGCAAGTGAAAAGGGGATAGACTCCCTCGCTGATTTGGCTAATACCGACTTTAGGCCGCCCCGGCGACTTTATATATATATATATATATATATATATATATATATATATATATATATATATATATATATATATATATACACACTAATACATATTTATTTATTGTTATCATATAGTAGCTCTATCAAGATATTGAGCACTCTCCTAATAATTCCACAAACATTGGCCCACCACTGACACACAAGTGAGATAGAGATAACCATCTTTCTTCTACCCTGTCCCCACCTTTTCAATATATATATATATATATATATATATATATATATATATATATACATACATAGCAATTTTCTTCCAAAACAAAAATTCTGATGAAGCTTCGTTAATACACTGAGGTAAAATATTAATTGAATGAAATTGTTTGTGTTTTATCCACTTTTATTCTTCAACTTTTAATCACATTTTGTTGGATTTTACCCAATCTGTTATTTCCTCATATACAGTATATGAGTAATGTTTGGTTTGGTTTGTTTTGTTTTACGGCATATCAACCTCAGTGGGTCATTTAATGCCGATAAAGTTTTGAAATAAATCAATTCTTAAATGGATAATACAATTTTTTTATAAATACATTTTTCTATTTAACCCATAGATGGAACCTAACAGGTACTACCACTCCGGGTCAGAGTGGACCAGGGAGCAATGGTGATGAATGGGGTGTTCCACATTCCCCAAACCTCCAAAACTGGAACCTCACCATCAGATAGAGTTTAACGTAATTCCCAGGACATGTAGACCCTCAGCCACCGCCTTCTAGCACCCATATTATAAAAAGGGGTTGGGGCTTGCCATAAGGGCAATAGGGTTGGGAAAATCATATGACTGATGTGAAAGGAATGAAATCAAGTTGAACACTTTTTTGTAATATGTACTAAAGACATTTCTTAATAAAACAATTATAATTCATATACATTTTAAAAATAAGTTTATGTATTTAATTCACATTTATATCTTTAATTATATGTAATGAAATTCAGCATACACTAAAACTAAAGTCTAAATATGTTCTTAATTGTGCTTGCGTATTATTTGAAATGAACTTAAATGTTATTAAGAACACATTTTATGATTTTCATGCAGTTGTATTGATTCGAACAAATTCGAATTTTCAGTGTAGATTTACGGTGAAATGAAAATGACCGACCAAAACATAACGGCTTCCTCAAAGTGAAACAAATATGTTTACTCTCATTTATGTAGCTAATGTTCAGATTACATATATATGAAGTGGTCAAACAATGTGTTTGAAATGGCGACGGCCGACAATTTGTGGGAGATTATGTGCTTAATTAAAGTCATACCTAATTTGTTAATTAATTAATTATAATTAGATAAATTAGGCGTGCATATCGGTTTAAATGTAAAGCGTAAACAAATCGAGAAAAAGTCGATCTCTGTACAAAGCACTGCTCTGTCTATAGCTCTGCTGATGGGGCCTAATAGGCTGAAATGTACATACAGAGATCGACCTTTTCTCGATTAATTAATTATAATTAAATGAATTAGGCGTGCATATCGATTTAAATGTAAAGCGTAAACAAATCGAGAAAAAGTCGATCTCTGTACAAAGCACTGCTCTGTCTATAGCTCTGCTGATGGGGCCTAATAGGCTGAAATGTACATACAGAGATCGACCTTTTCTCGATTTGTTTACGCTTTACATTTAAACCGATATGCACGCCTAATTCATTTAATTATAATTAATTAATTAACAAATTAGGTATGACTTTAATTAAGCACATAATCTCCCCCCCCCATATATATATATATATATATATATATATAATGGGAGGAATCTATCCTCTGATTTATGGTCACTAAATGAATTTTGATCTGAAATTTTTTTGTATAAAATGTTCAATTTACGTCATCAGTAGAAAAGTGTTGGGTTGAGAAGGGACAAAATTGTCTCAAAATATTTGCTGCGTAAAATAAACGCTTTTTTTTATTCATTTATTTTTTCATTTCATCATTACTGACGAATTGATATGTAATGAATGTAATTCTCTATAGAAAAAAAGAAAGATTTTCCCACAGAAAAATGAACGTTAGACAATTGATACAATTGTTCTTTAAACTTATTTGTGTTTATAAATTGTTTCACTTCATTGGCTAGTGACCTGAATTTTAGACATTACAAATACATTCCAGAAATATTTAATTTAATATTTCTCAAGATTCTTATTTCGGGTTGGGGAGTGCATAAACGACTGTGAGAGAAAAAAAATATGGAATAACTGAGAATATAGAATTTCCGCAAAAGTTTAGCAATAATTTGTGAAGTAAGAAATTAGTTTAGAATTTAAATTTAATATATATATATATATATATATATATATATATATATATATATATATCACTTTGTTGCTAATTAGGCCTGAGGCTATTCTAGTAGTGACCACCCCAAGCGGATTTAACAGGTTTGAATTCAGGGTTTTCCTTCTCCTATACTGGTTGCCTAACCAAGGTTAAAGAGACCAGATGCCCGACTATTTACCCATAGCTGGAGGGAGAGTAGTTGGATGCATAATTTTCCCAAGGGTATTAGCATTATGTGAAATGCAAACAACCTCGTCCAGGATTTGAACTCGTCTCACCATGTCCATTTCCTATTACTCTAACCATTACACCGCGTGCGTCCAACTAAGCATAGATATACATACATATGAATAATCTGAGACATACATACATACATACGTGTATTGAAATTTAACATTTTGAAAAAACAAATGATGTTTGTTATGAAATTGCAGACAGAATCTGTTTCGACCAAATCGATAAATTGGTCTTCATCACGAGCAACATAGACGGGAAAAGACTGTTTACAAAAACGAACGCTGTATTCAACCGCTGAAAATTTAATTTATCGATTTGGTCGAAACAGATTCTGTCTTCAATTTCATAACAAACATCATTTGTTTTTTCAAAATGATAAATTTCATACTGTCGGATTAATTTCCATCTATTTTTCACATACGTGTATTACATACACGATGGCAGCAAACTCGTGGTCGAGTATTGCCATTGCTTGATAAAAAAAAGTTAAAAAAGAAAAGTTCAAAAGTTCAAAGAATACAACGGTGAGCTTTAACAAGTTCAACGGTGAGCTGCGCGAATGTGGCTTTTTAGTCCAGCTAAAGTCTTGCACATCTTCATTCACAACAAGTTATTCCACAGGGTAGTTTATTGGTCCATTTCGCCGATGCACAGTTTGGTGACTCATCAGGCCAGCTCTGCTCAGACACGGCTTACATTACATACATACATTTACATACATACATTTATTCATAGAGAGATTAGATAGATGATTATTATCAAATAGGAATAGTTACTTGAACCTAAACAATTGTTAAAAAAAAACCCCCAAAAGTCTGACCTCTGCATTATAGTAACCCAACAAGAGCTGACATGCCATAAGACCAACCCACAATCTAGTTGTCGGATCAAGAGAAATATCAATCCGTTTACAATTTAGATCTCTGCTCTAACCTGTGGCTACACGTAATGTCTCATGTAGATAGTCATGGATTGCTTGATTATTTTTCTCTTTTTATCATCTCCTTTAACAATAAAAGAACTATAAAAAAAGAAGAAAGAATAATATAATATATATATATATATATATATATATATATATATATATATATATATCACTTTGTTGCTATTCAGTCCTAATTATTCACAGTGAGTAATTTTTTTTGTCTATGACTCATGACAGGTAGAAAGAAATTCACAACACAAACTTTGTGAAAAAATAAATGGAGCAGTGTTCAATTCTGAGTGAAAAAAAAAAATCCAGGCAAATATGCCTGGATTTTTTTTTTTTTAGATGAGGCTTGATGTTTATAATTTTTCTTTTCTTTTCTTTTCTTTTTTACTGTTGTCCACATCTTTATTGCGTTATATAAAATCACAACGTTTTGGCCTATCTATTCTGTTGTTTTTAAATGAACTACATAAACAAACAAAAAAAGCCCAATTATACTTACTCTACATGTATATCATGGTCAGTATCTTCATCATCATTCTGTTTTTTCTTCTCTTGTTCACTCAGTTCATTATTAAAGTTTCAATGTCTCTTCTTCATCATCATCATGCCATGCTATTAGCATGGATATCCATGACAATCTCTCTCCAACTGTCCCTATCACTCATTGTTCTCGGGAGGTCCTCTGTGCAGCATCCAGTATCCGCGCAGAGCTGGTCAATGTACGTCTTTGCGGGACGGCCCACACTGGTGTGTCCATGTGCTGAATTTCACAGGAGAACGTCACTTATGAGTTCGTCCTTGCTTCTTCAGTAGTGTCCTGCGTGTCTTGTTCGTCTTAGATGGTTTGGGTGATATGGGGCAGGTGGCCGTACAGCTGTTTTCTCGAGGGGAGTTGTTTCCACGTTTTGTTTCGGATCGCTCGCAGTATTCTTGTGCAGCTCCCATCTAGTTTATTCTCTAGGCACTTCGTTAGGGTCCAAGTGGTGCAGCCGTACAACAGCACTGACACGACAACGGCTTGGAAGAATTGTCTCTTTAGCTTTTCTGTCAGTTTGGATTTCCATAGCTAAATAATGGACCATTCCGTTTTTATTATAAAGAAACAAAGGGGAAAAAGGACATGCTATACAGAAAAAATGTAATAAGAGAGAAAGAACGAGAGTAGGATAAAGATAGAGCTTGGGGGGGGGGTGAGCACGCAGAAGCGATAATGTTAATCTGTTTCAACCGAACACGAAAAAAATTTAAAAAGAAGGAAAGAAAGAATAAAAAAGAAGAGAGAGTTAAATCATGATTATTATAATTTTTACATATTGAATTATTTTGTGATATTTCTCTGATAGGAAGGTTCTCGAGTTCGAAAAGAAATACCTGAAGAAGGCCGGGAGGCACATTGGCTGAAATGTATAGATAACAATAAAGATGAGGACAATAGTCTGAATAATCCAAATAATACATATTTTGCAACAGATCTTAAGTAAACATATCAAACGTTGTAATAATTAAATTATCATACTGTGGTATCTCCGCAGGTCCTGCTAGTATATAAGATTTGCGTGAATGCCAGGTAGCTCTGCTAGTATTAGGCACTGCCAAAGTTGTCGCAAAATCCGTATTTTACAAAATAAATTTAGCCCCCCCCCCCCGCTCCCCGATTGAAAAAATTTTTTACCAAAAATCAGGGAATTATCCGATTTTAATTAAATTTTCAGTGTTGATTTATCAATGAATGAATTTTATAATGCATTATTTTCTTTTTCAATCGGGGTGGGGGTTTGAATTTATTTTGTAAAATACGAATTTTACCTCATCTTTGACGGCCATGTTTAGGATATATTTGAGCAAAATTGATCGAAAAAATAGCTTAAAATCTATTAAAAATAAATTACATGTGTAATATTATTTATTTATTTTTTTACTGATGCTCATTATGTTACTAATTTTCAATTTAGACAAAAATTTGACCTTAAATAAACGATTTAACTAATTTTAATTCGTTTATAAAA
The DNA here is from genome assembly GCA_023376005.1 of Doryteuthis pealeii. NCBI lineage: Eukaryota > Metazoa > Mollusca > Cephalopoda > Myopsida > Loliginidae > Doryteuthis > Doryteuthis pealeii. The sequence goes on along the minus strand of CM042164.1, from coordinate 79,140,318 downwards.
TTAAAAGCAGACGACATTTTGGCAGACACTAGCTAGTATGAATATGTTATTATATTTAGAGTAAGTAAATTTTTCTTTATGACTCATGACAGGCGCAGGAATCCTACACACATCTTAGTAACAAAATAAATGGGACAGTGTACGATTCTAATTATCATATATTTGATCTTTCTATCTTGTAAAGATTCATTTATAAAAGGCAGAGAGAGAGAGAGAGAGAGAGAGATTATATTATATTATACAGTATTAGATTGTGGCTAATTGTAAAGAATAAATATCAGTATGAAAGGAACTTATTGTAAAGTGTAATTGCCGGTAAAAGGCTCTAAGATCTTTGGTAATATTTGGCACATTCTTAACATGCTAATAATGAATAAAAGAAGAATCAAACACTATAAGAATAATTACGGGTGACTAAACATCGGGATGGCTGGAGGGGTAACAAGTTCTTCTTTCAGGCCAATGGTAATCGGAAACAAAAAAAGGAAATAGGATTGACAGTGATCAGAAATTGATGAAAGTTTTAAAGAACTGGGCATCAAAGCTGTCCCCCTACCCCCACCCCCAAAAGGGAAAGGAAAATAAAAGAATATTTGATCTTACTGCTTCAAACTGGTTTAAGTCTTTTAAGTATACGAACCCCCTTTTTTTTCTTAAAAAAAAAAATCCAGGAATTAGTATATATTTAACCAACCCTTCCGCCATGGAGAAGATGTTGTTACATAATTGATAAATTACCTATTAATTATGTACGGTAGTGTAGTTTAAAAAAAGCTCGTCTTTCAGGCCACTGATAATTGGAAAGAAAAAAAAAGAAATAGGATTGACAATGATCAGAAATTGAAAGTTTTAAACAACTGGACATCAAAGCTGCACCCCCCCCAAAAAAAAGGTTATCTATTAATTGAGTACGGTGGTTGTCATCCTTCCGCCTACTATAGACGATGGAGTAGTGTCCAAATTTTTATAATTTTTTTTTTAAGTTCATGGCCTGGACGGGTTCATATGAAGAATGAGATTTTGCCCAAGCAGCAAATCCCTCCTCTCCACACTGCCGCCGTGATCCAAAGAAAAGCAAGAAGCCAATGCAGTTTGGCAGCGGTATTGTCGCAGGAGTTGCTGGGTAACACTGGATTTCAGCATCACGCCACTTTAAGGACTCCGGCTTCTGATTTGTTTTTGGGGTTTAACCCTGTATTTATATTGTTTTAATTCAGAGTTTTCCTTTTCCCATGCTGGTTGTCAGGTCCAGGCTAAAGAGATCAGTCTGGCCTACTATTTACTCAGAACTGGAGGATAAAGAGATAGATTCATGTCTTTTGAAATGGCATTAGCACAAACTGAAATGTAGAAGGAAGAAGAAAAGAAAGAAAAAAAACACTGATGAAAGAAAGATGGAAAGAATAAAATAAGGGAGTGATTAAAAAGAAGTGCTAAATTATAACTAAAAAGAGAGGAAAAAAAGAAAGCCTCTTCTCATGCCAATACCATACTGCATACCATACTGGGTACTCTTCCGATCTACCGAGTTGTTTACATTCCAATACGTGAACTACCCATTAACTACCCATAATTTTCCCATTAAACTAACCCTAACTTCTTTTTTCCTTGTAGATCACATGCCACGAATAGTAAGTCAATAGTATCATTTTATCTGTTAATTAATCTATCCATTAAATACCCATTATTTTCCCATTAAACTAACCCAAACCATATCTTTTTTCCTAGTAGATCACATGCCATGAATAGTAGATTGATAGTATAATTTTATCTATTAATTAATCTACCCATTAACTACCGATTATTTTCCCATTAAACTAATCCTTCTTTTTTCCTAGTAGATCACATGCCATGAATAGTCGTTCAATAGTATCATTTTATCTGTTAATTAATCTACCCATTAACTATCCATTATTTCCCCATTAAACTAACCCTAACCTCTTTTTTCCTAGTAGATCACATGCCATGAATAGTTGATCAATAGTAGATCACAAACCTTCGGTAGATCTCATATTGGAAGAGCACTCCATAGGATTCGTCCTGGAGAGCCTTGTCGACTGGGAGTTTAAAAATGCACCTACTGCACATCTGCAGAGGAGTAAAACCCTCCTCCCAGTGAGGCCACCTGTTGGTCATGGGTGGCAATCCGTAACACTTAAGGATGGAACCCTGGTGGCTGAGACGTCCATCATATACAACACTCCACCTTAGCACTTACTTAAGCTAGAGGGGAAGTTGGAGGGGCTCCTGTCAATCAGCTGGTCACGTCAAACCCGAACACCTATATACGTGTCTCAATCTTATTGCCCTTATGCCAAGCCCCAACCCTTTTTATCATATATTTGTTGAGGGTATGATGTTAAACTCTATCTGATGGTAAAGTTTCTATTATGGGCTCTGGGGAATGTGGAGTACCTCTTGATCACCATTACTCCCAAGTCCATTCTGACCCGGAGTGGTAGTACCTGTTAGGGTATCATCTATGGTTTAAATGGAATTTTTTTTAAAATTGAGTGCCCATCAAGAATAAATAAAAATGTCTTCGGCATAACATAACACTACAAGGGTTGACATGCCGTAAAATCCAACCAGCCAACCAACAAATTCTGGAAGAGGTACCCCACAAAAGAGTAGCTGTATGACCACTTACCTTCTATCACACATAGCATTAAGTAAGATGAATAAGACATAATGAACATTGCTAGAGAAACAAAGACAAACTTATAACTGTGGGTTGACCAACAAAACTATCAATCAGCTCTGTGAGGATTGTGGATGCCATGCAGAAGACCTGCCAGGGGGTGATGACCTATAGGGACTGATGGCGAGAGAGAGAGTTATGGTTATCTATGCTGTTAGCGCACCTTGATTTTAAAATTTCAAGTAGAATTAAGACTGACCAGATCAAAAATGTGATTTGAAGGGATTTTTTTTGGAGGGTGTCATTTGAAGAGACTTGGGGTAGGGGTCATTCAATCTTAATTGGTAACTTTAACCCTTAACTTCCTGCAAAGTATTTCTAAAACATTTTCCCCAGGATTTTTAGGATAAATACAAAATTAGGTGACTTGCTAATATAACTGTATATAAGGCGAGGGTTGGTGTGTACTAACCCCCTCCCCCGACCCACTGACCACTGGGGGTGCGAGCTGGAAGGGGGATTCATATATTTTATATGAATACAAAATTATGAAAATTGACACTTACCAGAATATGCCCCTCCCTATATTATAGATTCAGGGGGTGGGGGGTGAGACCATAGCACCGGCCCTGTGTATATATATATATATATATATATATATATATATGGGAGAAATATGAGGAGGTTAATCCGACAGTATGTGGAGAAAAGTAGACGAACACGGGATGTTTCCAGTTTCCATAACATCGCGTGTTCGTCTACTTTTCTCCATATATATATATATATATATATATATATAATATATATATATTCCAACCCCTCTACACGGGTATGATGTAACACAAGGTCAAATTCTTAAGTAGAGTTTAACAGGTTTGAATTCAGAGTTTTCCTTCTCCTAGACTGGTTCCCTAACCAAAGTTAAAGAATCCAGTCTGGCCTACTATTTACCCATAGCTAGAGGGAGAGTAGTTGGATGCATACCCTGTATAAGGCCATTATTATTACTAAAAAAAATGTTCTTTATTTGTTGTACATTTTCTATTTTCATAGCATTCGTTGCTTTGTGTTTTTTATCGTGACATTTTGATGTTTTTCACGGTCCGACAAAATGTTTCCCCCCCCCCCGACACAGCTGACTGGGAAAAATCAATGTCTTTTGTCACACTCTACTGTGGATTGCCTTCTTGAATGAGTTTTATGATACTTTTCCATTGTTTCAATTGAAAGTTTTTTTGTTGGGGTCCATGTTTCTTTTCAATTAGGCATGCCCAATCATCACTTGTTGACTACGAGGTGTGTCTGAAAGGTAAGAGACTGTTATCACAAACAATTCATTTAATTCAGCTTTGGAAAAAAGAGAGAAAAAAGTCACGATTTGTCTTGCCACAACTATCATCCCTTCCCGCGCAATTCCCAAGCTGAAGGGACTCATCAAGGAGACACTTTTTAATGCGTTGAGGCTGTGGCGTTACTTTCGTATTTTGCCTGGAGAGTTGTCTGCCTGTTTAGTTTGCTGGTTCCCGCTAGGGGCCGTTTATATTTAAGCGGCTGGTTTGAACGTCTCTTTCTATTTTCCTGTTCCTCGACCTACGAGACACATGGGTTAGACTCTGGTCTACTCCCCTCTTGTTGGGGCTTTGGGCCCCCCTTACATTACTGTAAGTGATTTATACAGCATGGACTATTCTTAGTCTCATGTCTGTACTTTTATGTTTTTCCCTTCTACTTTTGTATGTATGTTCATGTACACCTATGTATTATGTACCCTGTTTATCCATGTGCTGTACCATATTAAATGTTTTGTCTATCAACCTTTGAGGGAGTTCGTATCTTCAAGTATATATTACTTTAAATCTTACAAGGCCATCAAGAGGTCCATAACGATGGAGCTGAGAGACATACTAGATGAATCCTTCCAGCAGGGCAGAGAAGCGTAAGAAAGTGCATTAGATTCACGTGGTGACTACTTTGGAGGAGAAAACATTTAGTTTGATGTTTGTATTTTAAATGAATTGTTTGTGACAACAGTCTCATTACTTTTCAGACACACCTCGTATATATATTTACCAACCCCTCCGCACGAGCAGGATGCGACACAAGGTCAATTTCTTAAGCGGAGTTTAACAGGTTTGAATTCAGAGTTTTCCTTCTCCTAGACTGGTTGCCTAATCAAGGTTAAAGAGTCCAGTCTGCCCTACTATTTACCCATAGCTGGAGGGAGAATTGGATTCATACCTTTCCCAAGGGTATTAGCGTTATGTGAAATGCCAACAGCTTCGTCCAGGAATTGAACTCGCGTTGACGAGTCCATTTCCTACAACTCTAACCATTAGACCACGCGCCTCCATACAGACACACCTCGTATAGACCAATTTGCATATCTTGGTGTCTGTTGGGATTTTTTATGAATATACATTACAACATCATTCCATGATTATTTTTTTTCTCAACATTAGGTTATTCTGTAATATTTTTTCTGCATGGCTTAGAAGAAAACTTATAACATGAATTTAAATAATCTAATCCAGTTTGTTTAAGATAGATATGACCAGACTTAGGGAGATAGGTAGTTAAATATGAACATACTTAGGTAGGTCGGTAGTTAAATAGGAACAGGCTTAGGGAGGTCGGTAGTTAAATATGAACAGACTTAGGGAGGTCGGTAGTTAAATATGAACATACTTAGGTAGGTCGGTAGTTAAATAGGAACAGCGTAGGGAGTAGGTAGTTAAATATGAACAGGCTTAGGGAGGTCGGTAGTTAAATATGGGAGGTCGGTAGTTAAATAGGAACAGGCTTAGGGAGGTCGGTAGTTAAATAGGAACATACTTAGGTAGGTCGGTAGTTAAATAGGTAGGTCGGTAGTTTAAATAGGAACATACTTAGGAGGTCGGTAGTTAAATAGGAACAGGCTTAGGGAGGTAGGTAGTTAAATAGGAACAGGCTTAGGAGGTAGGTAGTTAAATAGGAACAGACTTAGGTAGGTCGGTAGTTAAATATGAACATACTTAGGGTAGGTCGGTAGTTAAATAGGAACAGGCTTAGGGAGGTCGGTAGTTAAATAGGTAGGGTAGGTCGGTAGTTAAATAGGAACAGGCTTAGGGAGATAGGTAGTTAAATAGGAACAGGCTTAGGGAGGTCGGTAGTTAAATAGGTAAAAATAGGAACAGGCTTAGGTAGGTCGGTAGTTAAATAGGAACATACTTAGGGAGGTCGGTAGTTAAATAGGAACATACTTAGGTAGTCGGTAGTAGGTAGTTAAATATGAACATACTTAGGTAGGTCGGTAGTTAAATAGGAACAGGCTTAGGGAGGTAGGTAGTTAAATAGGAACAGACTTGGGGAGGTCGGTAGTTAAGTAGGAACAGACTTAGGTAGGTCGGTAGTTAAATAGGAACAGGCTTAGGGAGGTAGGTAGTTAGAAAGAAACAGCGGTAGGTAGGTAGTTAAATATGAACATAATTAGGTAGTTAGTTAGATATGAACAAACTGAGATAGGTAGGTAGATATGAACAGATGAGATATGAAGGAACTGATATACACACACATAAACATATATGTGTGCAAAAACACATGCACATAGACATATATGTGTGCAAAAACACATGCACATAGGCATACACGTATGCACAAACACACATGCATACACACACGTGTAGCCATAAACATATATGCATACACACACACACCTACAAACTCATAAACATACACGCGTGCACAAACACACACACACACACACACACACACATATATATATATATATATATATATATATATATATATATATATATATATATCATTATGCTAAAGCTGAGTTAATCAACTTTTGCTTTTTTACTGTTTACTTTAATGACACAAAAATTATACTAAATTATTCCTTACTGTTAGGATTAAATTATGTTTGAAAAAAAATTATGTTTTAATTGGTTCTGATTAGACGTAATTTGCAATTTCATCAAAAACCGACCAATCTTTTACTTTACTCTGTGTCTATCTCTTTCTTTTCTATGTAAGTTTTGACTACCTCCTCGTTTTATAATGTTAGTTTCTCTGGAGAGAGAAAGACAGAGACAGAGAGAGAGAAAATTTGAAATGTATTTCTATGTTAAATTTCACAACCAGCACACGTAGCTTAAATAAGGTCAAACATTCCTTTTCTTAGAAAGGTTACAAAAAGATTTTAAGGTTTCATCTGTCCGGCCGTATTTGTTTAAAAAGAAAATTATTCGCTTTGCTAACTCCCTTTTTCCTAATCTCAATTATCTACCCAGAGCTGAATGGGTGAACCAATGGGTCACGTTTTGTCTAGTATCTCTCTCTCCCTCTCTCTCTCTGTCTCTCTCTCTCTCTCTCTCTATATATATATATATATATATATATATGAGAGAGACAGAGCGACGAACTGACTTAGACATTTTATGTATTTATGACTTACTAAACTACTTTTAGTCTTTTGTAGACAATTCAGAAAACTAAGCAGACTGTTTTATAGACTTTCTAGTTGTCTTTGATTTTTTATAGCGGGCCACAAAATTCAATTTCTTATTCAATTGTTGAGGGCAAAGTTGAAGAATTGAATTCTTAAGGATCAAACCTATAAAACATCAAGGTTCAACTGTCGAGATTTTATATATAAACATGATTTCACTTTTGGAGTTCACTGAACATGTTTTGTGGTTGTTCGTGAATTTGATTATTGTTATCTTGGTGTGAGGATCTTTCAGCGATCAATGCTTTGTTGAGTAAACATGTCTCCACAGGAAAAAAAATCTGGTATTTAAATCCCATGGGACAACGCCCATAAACCTGTTTTGTTCCCATTGTAACAGCAGTCCATGATGATAGTGGGGCTTCTATTTAGAAAGGAGGGAAGGATTATAATTAGCATTTTCATTGTATCGAGAATTTGGAGGATTAACCTTCACTGTGCTGACAAAATACTTAATTTAGAAATATGAGTCCCACAGGCTAGTGATGTAATATGCTAATCATATGCAAATCAGTTCTTGCAACCTCTTTCTATTGGCTAATAAAGATAAGTGGTGTGTATTACGTCATATGAAATGTGAAGAATTCCGGAACATACAATTCAATACTGTAGAGTTTGGTAATAAATAATACCGAAGAAGAAAGTTACTTGATAAGCAACTGAAACTCACCAGAAAGCGAGCCGACTGTAGAATGCTCCTCGATCCAATTGCAAAGTCGACGAGAAGTTTAATTCCATGATTGTTTGTTATGTTTTGTTAGGATTATCTTCCCTTTGCCTGGAAGAGTTATCTTCCCGCTGGGTTTCCGTGCGGGCCACCAGGGAGGTCTGGTATTTAAGCGCGAGGTTCAAACTCTTCTGCCTCTTTGCTACATCTCCTTGTTCGAGCACATGGGTTAGAGACATGGTCACACCCTTCTCGGTGGGGGACTCTGCCCCCAACGCTATGTAACTCTCCTGGGGGCTTCTGCTCCCCCCATCACTAGTAAGTGAATTATACTGCATGGACTATCCATTAACTCCTATATCTTATATGTTCATTTAGGTATCTCTTTTATACCTAAACATTGTATTTCCATTCTTGAATGTGTCCTTTTATTATTTCTATTTTATGTATTCTCTACTATGTATCTGTATTTCATGTTATATGTTATTCCACGTGCTTTTAATTAAAGTCCATCTTGTTATGTTTAACACCCTTGTCGGAGTTTATTTCGTTTCAACAAGTTATAACATTGCTATAACCTTGAATCTTACAGTTTGTTTTTGAATTGTTATGTTATTGGTTTGGGGGTTATCAGGTGAGAATGTGCACCGTTTCGGGGCCTTCCTGTTGAGTTTGGTAATAAATAATACCTAATAATATCCATTTCAAAGGTTGGTTTGGAATACGGGCTACAGGTTGATTGGTTGGTTGAAATCTTTGCTAATGACAAATTCTAAGTCTGACTAGAATCTGTATCACGAAAACTCTGATTCCACTCCCCGCAACAATGAACATCACTATATATAAATATCAGTGTATGTACATATTTTTACATATACGTAGTATACGAGGTATGTCAGAAAAGTTCCAGGACTGGTGTTAAAAAATGTATTTCAAATACAAACTACAAGTTATCTCCTTCAAAATAATCCCCCAGGAGTCTAATGCACTTTTCCCTTCTCTGCCATGCTTGCATAAATTCCTGGAAGGATTTTTTCCGGGATTCTCCGTAGCTCTATCGTCACGGCCTTTTTGATGTCGTGCACATCCTCAAAATGGGTTCCCTTGATGACCCCCTTGAGCTTGGGGAAGAGGAAATAATCACATGGAGTCAGATCGGGCGATTGGGAGGTTGCTCTAGCACAGTGGGGTTCTTCTAGGCCAGGAACTCTCAGATACTCAGGGCAGTGTGGGCAGGTGCGTTGTCATGGTGAAGCACCCATGAATTGTCCAGCCACATCTCTTGCCTCTTCTCCTGCACTGAATGAAGCAAACGCAGCAGTATCTCTTTGTAAACATACTGGTTGATTGTCTGTCAAGAACTTGCGATCAACCTGGAACTTTTCTGACATACCTCGCATTATAAATAAACATATGAAAACCTTAATTTATCAGATATAAATTTATTTCAGCTACCTTCGCCTCTGCAAGTCTGCATTCCATAATATTAATAAATCAGACTTGAAAAGGCAAAAGCAGCCAAAATAAATTTATTTATGATTAATTAAGGTTTTCATATATCTATTAATATACTAAAGCTGAGTTAATCAAATTTTGCTTCCTAAAGGCTTTTTTTACTGTTTAGTTTAATGACATGAAAATTATACTAAATTATTCTTTAATTTTAGGATTGAATTATGTTAAAAAAAATTCTGTTTTAATTGGTTCTAATTAGTCATAATTTGCATTTAAGTCAAAAAACCGACCAATCTCTTACTTTACTCTGTGTCTATCTCTTTCTTCCCTCTATATATCTCTCTACTACCTTCTCGTTATATAATGTTAGTTTCTCTGGAGCGTAGAGAGAAAGAATTTGAAATGTATTTCTATCTTAAATTTCACAACCAGCAACTCATAACTTAAATAAGGTCAACATTTCCTTCCTTAGAAAGCTAACAAAATGATTTTACGGTTTCGTCCGGTCTTATTTATTCGTTTGCTAATTCCCTTTTCCCTAATCTCAATTATCTACCCAGAACTGAATGGGTGACCCAATGGGTCACGTTTTGTCTAATATATATATATATATATATATATATATATATATATATATATATATATATATCTTGTTTGAACCAAGGGATGTACCTTAGTCAACCAGGATATAACAATGTATATTTTTGAGAGTTCAGTTATTTCACACCATAGTGCAGGGTTGTTATTGTAGGAAATGGATGCCCCTCCCCAAGCTATGGGTAATAGTAAGACAGGCTTGGGCTCTTTAGCCTTGGTACTCCATCATGTCTTTGTGTAGAAAAACTGAATTCAAACAAGCTGTAAAATTGACCCTGTGTCGCATACTGTTTGTGGAGGGCGGGATGCTGATAGCTTTTTAATTTAGTACGTCCTGGGACGCATGTAATTGATTTGAATGAGTCCACGGGAAATTTGATGAGTCCCAACTAAAGTTTCTTAATAAATCATAGGGCTTTATTTATGAATAACTAAAGCCGTATAACCCCTACCTTGTACCCCATACAGTGTAATTCGTTTTTAAGAAAATATTGAAATGTATTTACAGGTAGCTGGAAATGGTGTGGGAAGGAAAAAACACTGGGATACATGGATACTATTTTACTGTGACCTTTTAGATTTTTATGCATCAGTGACACAGGACGTATACCTATCAACATTTCTGAGGGTTTAGGTAAATACATACTAGAAATTTAACTCGCACCACAAGCTAAAATATTGGATAGACAGTCGTTTTGAGAACTAAAAACATACATTAGTATTATTTGTATTATTCGGACTATTGAGTTCATTGTTATCTGTACAACGTTTCGGCCTATGTGCCCCCTGGTCTTCTTCAGGTATTTCTTGTCGGATTCGGGAACCTTCTTGGACTCAGGAACCTTCTTGTCATAATCGGGAAAATTCAGAGTATTAAAAAATACATTTTAGTAATTCTATCAGATTTTATCTAAAAAATAAATTTTTCAATTCCATAGCATTTTTGATTAGACAGAATTGTTGTATAAAAAAATTGCAGCGATAATCAGGGTTTACATTTTTGCATTTAATCTTTGACGATTTGGACAGTCTCATTATTAACCAGAGGTTGCTGCAAGATGATAATGGTCGTATTTTTAGGAACACGAGTATTAATATATAGATGTGTGTATGTGCATGTATAAGTCAACATAATATACCCGTATATCAATATATTTGGAGCACCTCACGTTGTGTAATGGTTAGCCAGCTAGATTCGCAGACCATCCTTAGTGAGTTCGATTCTCGCTGGGTACCCCTTAATTCTGTCCCTGTACCTCATCTAAGCTAAGCTTAGTAAATAACTATATCAACATTTTTGTGGATGTCTCTTTTTGTGTAATCTATATATTAATACTAGTGTTCCTTAAAAGTACGACCGTTATCATCTTGCAACACCCTCTGGTTAAAAATGAGATCGTACAAAATATACAATATGAAATTCAAAAAATGTAAATCCTGATTATATGGTGTTGCTTATCCATCAAATACTTATTTCTTAGGAGTATTGTCACCCCAGCTAAATAATGGACCATGTTACATAGAAAGAATATAATAAGAAAGATAGAAAGAGTTGGGGAAAGATAGAGAGAGGGGTGAGCACGTGGAAATGATAACGCTAATCTGTTTCAATCGAACATAAGGAAAAGATGAAAAGAACGAAAGAAAAAAAGAGTGAGAGACAATTAAAGATTATTATACTTTTTACATATTGAACTATTTCGCAATAGCTAGTAAGTAAACAAATTAAACATAGTAATAATTAAATTATCATTCGGGGTCGGGTTAGCTCAGTCGGTAGAGCGTTTGGCTAAGAATCACAAGGTTCCTGGTTCGAAACTGGCCCTCGCCAACTCGGCGTATGAGTACACGGGGATCTGTGCAGTAAAGTAAGGAGCTTATGTGGCATTCCACCTCGGACGCAAAAACAATCTCCTTGGTCTGGCGCTAGTGAAAAGGGGATAAACTCCCTCGCTGATTGGCTGATACTGACTATAAGCCACCCTGATGACTTTTTACTTTATTTGTGGTATATCCACAGGTCCTGCTAGTAATAACCATTACACTAAGCAAGCCTCTATTTTTGAACAGGTTTTGAAGCAATGTCCATTTGGTGTGACCATAACCGTTACAAGGTGTGGAGGTTCTCTGAGTGTAAGTTGTAATTAACTATACTGAAGCTGAGATCTGGTCTGTGAATGACAGAACAGGGTGTGCCTCTCGTCACTTAGTTCCACTTGATGGTAAAAGAATTCAAGAAAGAATTTCCTTTTGAGAAGAAATAGCAATGAAATTTCTTTCATTAAAGTCAGTCTTCAATGATCAAAACCTTCTGGAATGTGTTTCTTCTCTGGTTGGTTGTTCGTTTGGATTTTACGGCATGGCAACCCTTGCTGGGTCATTTTATGCCAAAGACGTTTTGTTTTATTAATTATTGTTGGTTGGTTGTTTGGTTGGTTGGATTTTACGGCATGTCAACACTTGTTGGGTTATTTTATGCCAAAGACGTTTTGTTTTATTAATTATTATTGGTTGGTTGTTTGGTTGGATTTTACGGCATGTCAACACTTGTTGGGTTATTTTATGCCAAAGACGTTTTGTTTTATTAATTATTGTTGGTTGGTTGTTTGGTTGGATTTTACGGCATGTCAACCCTTGCTGGTTATTTTATGCCAAAGACGTTTTGTTTTATTAATTATTGTTGGTTGGTTGTTTGGTTGGATTTTACGGCATGTCAACCCTTGCTGGGTTATTTTATGCAAAAGACGTTTTGTTTTATTAATTATTGTTGGTTGGTTGTTTGGTTGGATTTTACGGCATGTCAACCTTGCTGGGTTATTTTATGCCAAAGACGTTTTGTTTTATTAATTATTGTTGTTGGTTGTTTGGTTGGATTTTACGGCATGTCAACACTTGCTGGGTATTTTATGCCAAAGACGTTTTGTTTTATTAATTATTGTTGGTTGGTTGTTTGGTCGGATTTTACGGCATGTCAACACTTGTTGGGTTATTTTATGCCAAAGACGTTTTGTTTTATTCATTCTTCATGGGTACTATCTTTTTTTTTAACTCAATTTTTGAACACACTTTTTTAGAGCTCATTTTTTTCTATTTCGCCTAAATATGGAATCCTTACAGGTACTACCATTCCGGATCAGAGTGGACCTGGGAGTAATGGTAATGAAGGGGTACACAACATTTGCGATAGTTACAGAATTGGAACTTCACCACTAGATGCAGTTTAATGTCAGACGCAGGACATATCATATATGATAAAAAGGGTTGGGGTTGTCATAAGGGCAATACGGTTGGGACAATCATATAAGTGCTAGGGCTTGAACTCACCAGCCAATTGATCAAACTAGCCTCTCCGACCGACCGTCTAGCCTAAGTAAGGAATGCACATTTTTTCATTTGCCATTCAAGGGAGAGGAGCTCTTAAAGTAGTTTTGACTAAGAACCCCTTTGGTTTGAATTCAGAGTTTTCCTTCTCCTAGACTGGTTGCCATCCCAAGGTTAAATAACCCAGTCTGTCCTACTATTTACCCATATCTGAAGGAAGAATAGTTTGATTGGTACCCTTCCCAAGGGTATTAGCACTATGTGAAATGCAAACAGCCACATCCAGGATTTTAACTAAGGTTGCTATGTACATTTCCTATGATGATAACCATTACATTACACCATGCGTCTCGACTTTTGTATCTTTTTTCTTTAGTTTACACATTAATAACAACTAGCAGGACCAGTGGATATACCACAGTATGATAATTTACTTATTACAACATTTGATATGTTTACTAAAGAGCTATTGCTAAATAGTTCGATATCTTAAAAGTATAATAATCTTGATTTAACTTTCACACTCTTTTTTTTCAACTCCAGATAATCAGGATTAACATTTTGCATTTCATCTTGGATGATTTGGACAGTCTTAATTTTAACCAGTGGGTGTTGCAAGATGATAACAGACAAAGAACACGAGCATTAATATATGGAAGAATATCTAGTAGCACAGAAATAAGTACACATCTTATATATATATATATATATATATATATATATATATATATATAAATGCTGTAGAGTTTGGTAATAAATACTACCTAATAATATTGGTTTTGACTGCCTGATATTCTACTGGAAATTATAAAATCATGGTGTTGGGATTATCTTCACGTTGGCCTGGAAGAGTTATCTTCCTGCTGGGTTGCCGCTGGTTCTCACCAGGGGCTATAGTATTTAAGCGCCTGGTTCAAACGCTTCTTCCTCTTTTAGTTACATCTCTGGAACGACCACATGGGTTAGACCATTGTCGCGCCCTTTCTCGGTGGGGGGGGGGGGCTTCTGTCCCCAACACTATGTAACTCTCTTGGGGTCTTCGGCCCCTCATCACTAGTAAGTGATTTTGCATGTACGGACACTCCAGTCCTTTTATCTCTACTCTTGTATGTTTATGTACATTGTATTTTATTGTTTATGTATCTTGTCTTATTTCCGTGCTGTTTGATATATAAAATGTTTTGTCCCTCACCCCTGGTCGGAGTTGTATGTTCATATATTAACCATGAATCTTACAATGGTTTAGATGGAAATTACTGGTGCTCTTCTAATATGTGATCTACTGAAGGTTTGTGATCTACTATTGATCAACTATTCATGGCATGTGATCTACTAGGAAAAAAGAAGACATGGTTAGGGTTAGTTTAATGGGAAAATAACATGTAGTTAATGGGTAGATCACATATTGGATTAGAAACCATTTGGTCGATCACATATTGGAAGAAAACCAAATTACCTTAGGAGTGTACCTATTCATATGGATACTGTGTGCATCTCTCTCTCTCTCTCTCTCTCTCTCGTATATGTACACACCCTCCACCCCAACACAGAATTAGAATGGCTGAATTAAGGTTTGATTGATTTGTTTTTGTGGTTTTATTTTTTTTTAGTCTTATCTTTCCAAGCATCTTTGACAATTTTCATGATAGCAGATGAATAAAAAAATTCAAAAAATGAACTAAACACCTGAAGTTTTTTTGTCTTCTTTTGGGAATTTTTTTTTTAGCTTTTTAAGGAAGAAACCTTGGATAAAACCTAACCCTATCTAGTATCAGAACAAGAAAACTAAATCTTTTCCATAAAATTTGAACACCTTTGCAAAATTAAAAAATAAATTAAAACTAAGATGGAGAGTTTTAGTCAAAAATAAAAAAAAAAATATTTTTAAAACATTTCTTCTTCCAAGATGTCTGCAAAGTCGTTGCAGAAACTTTAATGAAAAACCCCCCAAAAAAAACAAACAAACAAAAAAAAAACAACCAAAAAAACAAAATGACTTCAAACATTTTCTGCTCAACAGATCAATAATATTGATTTTTAATGAAAAAGGAGAAGGATGGAAGCCATTGCCTTTTTAGGAAGTAATTACCAAAAAAACGCCATTTTAATCAGACCAAACAAAGAGCTAAATGTCTATTGAGGGATTATCCATTTTTATTCTAATACAGAAAGGTCTATTTTGTAACATTCAAGATGCTGGACATTCATAGACGCCCCCCCCCACTCAGTTCCCTAGCTTGATCACTTCATGCTCATGCCTTGGGGAAAAGACATCTCTTCATCTCTTCTCCCATCCACTTTCCCCTATGGATAAATAATATGGCAGACTGGGTTCTCTAGTCTTGCCAGGGCAACCAGTTTAGGAGAAGGAAAACTTTGAGTTCAAATCAAATTTCATAGGAAGATTGGGTATCAAAAAGAGCATCTGGCTTGTAAAAATCTACCCCACACTGACCTTCAATGTGTAAAATGCCTGGGGGTTTTTGATAAAAATAGTTGATTAATTGGTTGGTTTTACTAATAATGAAAGATCCTGGGGGTGTTTGTAGTGCAAAAAAGATTGAGATACTGGGATCATAAAAAAACCGATTAACATTTCAAAAAAAGTCCACCTATGCTCTTTTAAGGCGTTTAAAAGTCTAATTGGGCTCTTTTAAGGCGTTTAAAAGTCTAATTGTGCTCTTTTAAGGCTAACTATGCCCTTTAAGGGGTTTAAAAGTCAAACTGTGCACTTTTAAGGCTAACTATGCCCCTTTAAGGCTTTTAAAAGTTTAATTGTGCTGTTTTAAGGCTAACTATGCTCTTTTAAGGCTTTTAATGAGTCTAATTGTGCTCTTTTAAGGCGTTTAAAAGTCTAATTGAGCTCTTTTGAGGCTAACTATGCCTTTTAAGGCGTTTGAAAGTCTAATTGAGCTCTTTTAAGGCTAACTATGCCCTTTAAGGCTTTTAAAAGTCTAATTGTGCTCTTTTAAGGCTAACTATGCTCTTTTATAGGGCCGGCTTAGCTCAGTCGGTAGAGCGTTCGGCTAGGAATCACAAGGTTCCTGGTTCAATACCGGCCCCGCCAACTCAGCATATGAGTAGCACAGAGATCTGTGCGGTAAAGTGTGGAGTTGATGGTAGGCGTGGTGCTCCACACCAGACGCTAAAAATAATCTCCTCGGTCTAGCGCTAGTGAAAAGGGGATAGACTCCTTCGCTGTCTGGCTGATACCGACATTAGGCCGCCCCGTCGACTTTACTTATACCAAATACTGAAGTTTTATTGCTTTAGTGATATTTTTCTGTTTTTTCTCTGTTTTTTGTTTCTCTTTTTTAATCTTCTTTCTTGTGGGGAGGTGAGTGGAGGAGTTCCCTTTTTTAAAGTCACCCCACCCTTAAACTACTTACATTTTGTATTTCCTTTATTGTAAATAAAGATGGTGTTTCTTCTTTGGGAGGTACTAACTTGGACAGTGTTATTTGCAACCATACAATTAGAACAATAAGCTGCCCTTACTTAGATGGGACAGGCAGTTGGAGAGGCCCCCTCTAATCTATTAGCTTGTCACGTTAAGCTCTAGCACCTATATGATTGTCCCAGCTTTATTACCAATTGCCCTTATGGCAACCCTGACCCTTTTTATCATATATATATTTACCAACCCCTCCGCACGAGCAGGATGCGACACAAGGTCAATTTCTTAAGCGGAGTTCAACAGGTTTGAATTCAGAGTTTTCCTTCTCCTAGACCGGTTGCCTAACCAAGGTTAAAGAGCCCAGTCTGTCCTACTATTTACCCATAGCTGGAGGGAGAGTAGGATTCATATGATTCCCAAGGGTATTAGCGCTAAGTGAAATGCAATTAGCACGTCCAGGATTTGAACCCGGGGCGACGAGTCCATTTCCCATAACTTTAACCATTACACCACGCGCTTCCCTTTTTATCATATATGTGCTAGAAGGTGGGGGCTGAGGGTCTTATTGTCCTGAGTATGATGTTAAACTCTATCTGATGGTGAAGTTCCAGCTCTGGATCTCGGGAAATATGGAGTGCCTCTTCATCACCATTACTCCCAGGTCCACTCTGACTGACCCGGAGTGGTAATACCTGTTTAGGTCCCATCTATAGGTTAAATAGATAATATGTGTTTAAAAAATTGAATTTCCATTAAGAATGAATAAAACAAAACGTCTTCAGAATAACATGTCCCATTGGGTTGACATGTCATAAAACCCCAACAACCAATCAACATCTATCTGATGGTGAAGTTTCACTTCTGGATCTCTGGGTATGTGGAGTACCCCTTCATCACCATTACTCCCAGGTCCACTCTGATCCGGAGTAGTAGTACCTGTTAGGATGCCATATATGAGTTAAATAGAATAAAATGAGTTTTAAAATCTGTTTAAAAAAATTGAGTTTCCATCGAGAATGAATAAAACAGAAAACAGCATAGCTCACATGACTTTTGGAAACATTTTTTCATGCTCAGAGTTGCCGAGGCATGGAATAAACTGCCTGCACCCGTTGTAGGCTGCCGAAATACTGCATCTTTCAAAGCCTCCATGCTTCCTGTAATCTGTCAACGCTATATTTGATACTCCCCTCCACACACATATGCACGCACACATACATGTATATTATTATTGTACACTATTCATGTTCCTGACACTAATACATTATTCTATGTACTAGACATGAGATTTTGATGAGTTGTGGTGCACCTGAGCACGGTACACAATACATTTCATTATATAATAATAACAATATATGATATAATAATAATAACATATAATATAATAATAATATATATAATATAACAATAATAATAATATATATATATATAATATATAATATAATGATAATATATATAATATAATAATAACAATAATAATAATATATGATATAATGATAAGGGGCCGGGTTAGCTCAGTCGGTAGAGCGTTCGGCTAGAAACCACAAGGTTCCTAGTTCGATACCGGTCCTCGCCAACTCAGCGTATGAGTAGCACAGGGATCTGTGCGGTAAAGTAAGGAGCTGATGTTAGGTGTGGCGCTCCACCTCAGATGCTAAAACAATCTCCTTGGTTTAGCGCTATTGAAAAGGGCTAGACCTCCTCGCTGCATGGCTGATACCGACATTAGGACGCTCCGACGACTTTACTTATTATATAATATAATAATAAAAATATATAATATAATATAATAATATAATGATAATATATAATAATAATATATAATAATAATATATAATATATTATTATTATTATTATTATTATTATTATCATTATATACTATAATATAATATAATGATATATATATATATAATCATAATATAATAATAATAATATCTTTTCAGCTAGTATATTAGGTCTGAGACCTGTAAACGTCTTCAGCATAAAATGAGCCAATGGTTTGAAAATGTTGTAAAATTGAACCAACCAACCAACTTACATGTTAAAACTATAAATTAGTAAGTTTATACCAAATACTGAAGTTTATTGCTTTTGTGAAAGTTTTCTGGTTTCTGGTTTCAATTCTTCTCTCTTCTTAAATGAAAGTCACACTTCCCTTAAAAGACTTAAATTTTGTTTTTCCTTTATTGTAAATAAAGATGGTGTATTCTTCTTCTTCGTTTGGGAGGTACCAACTTGGACAGTGTTATTTGCAACAATACAATTAGAACAATAAACATCTCTTTCAAATCAGACTATCCGCACTCTACCTTGATTTGGGTCACAACAAACACGGTTCCATATCCTTGAACACAATTTAGTTTAGAAGAAGAAATGTCTATATCAGCTGATTGCTCACAATTGTGAAGATGACGGCCATATTTCTCTCTTCCCCCCTCTCTCTCTCACTCACCACTACCTCCTCCTTTCTCTGTTTGTGTCTACTCCTCCCCACCTCCGGTCTGGCAGTGGTTTTTATAGTGTTCAACAATTCTCTGATTATGAACTACTTATATATCTACTTATGCTTATTCAAGTGATGAGTAACTTGAACAATTAATTAAATATTTGGTGAGTAAGTATTGAAAAATGAGTTTACTGTCTGTATACCTCTTGGTTTCTAAGCAAATATATATACTAGTGTACACGGCATTGAAAATAAATCTTTTATCTATCTATTATTATACTAAAGTTAATCAACTTTTGCTTCCTAAAGGCTTTTTTACTGTTTAGTTTAAAAGTAAAGTCGTCGGGGCGGTCTAAAGTCAGTACCAGCCAATCAGCGAGGGAGTCTATCCCCTTTTCAATAGCGCTAGACCAAGGAGATTGTTTTTTAGCATCTGCGGTGGAGCGCCACACCTACCATCAGCTCCTTACTTTACCGCACAGATCCCCGTGCTACTCACACGCTGAGTTGGCGAGGATCGGTATCGAACTAGGAACTTTGTGGTTTCTAGCCGAACGCTCTACCGACTGAGCTAACCAGGCCCCTTTTAGTTTAATGACACGAAAATTATGCTAAATTATTCCTTACTTTTAGGATTGAATTATGTTTGAAAAATATTGTTTTAATTGGTTTTAATTAGTCGTAATTTGCAATTAAGTAAAAAAAAAGACCAATCTCTTACTTTACTATGTGTCTATCTCTTTCTTCCCCTCTATGTATCTCTTGACTAACTCCTCATTATATAATGTTAGTTTCTCTGGAGGGTAGAGAGCGAGAATTTGAAATGTATTTCTATGTTAAATTTCACATCCAGCAACACGTAGCTTAAATGAGGTCAATTAGAAAGCCTACCAAAATAATTTTAAGGTTTCGTTTTTTTTTTAAAATTTTATTCTCCCTTTTCCCTAATCTTAATTATCTACCCAGAGCTGAATGGGTGACCCAATGGGTCACGTTTAGTCTAGTACTATATATATATATTAATAAGAATTCTTTTTCTATATATTTATTTTATTACTTTTATTCTTTATATATTCTTGTTTTGGAGTTGTTTATTTCTATTATTATTTTTGTTTGTATTTTTTCTTTTTATGTTTTATCTTTTATCAAAACGTTAAAAATAAATCTCATCTATATTCATATAGGCATACTTTTCTTATTTGCTCAGTCGGTAGAGCGTTCGGCTAGAAACCACAAGGTTCCTAGTTCGATACCGGTCCCCGCCAACTCAGCGTATGAGTAGCACAGGTATCTGTGTGGTAAAGTAAGGAGCTGATGGTAGGTGTGGCGCTCCACCTCAGATGCTAAAAACAATCTCCTTGGTCTAGCGCTATTGAAAAGGGGATAGACTTCCTCGCTGACTGGCTGATACCGACTTTAGGCCGCCCCGACGACTTTACTTTACTTATATATATATATATATATATATATATATATATATATATGAGAGTAAGTAAACAATGTGTTTATTTGATATGGCTTTTTAGCCGACAATTTTTGGAGAATATGTGCTTAATTGAAGTCATACCTAATTTTGAAAATTAATTAGTTAATAATTAATGAATTTAGGCGGGCATATATGTTCAAATGTAAGGCTAAAAGCCTTACATTTGAACATATATGCTCATTCATTAATTATTAACTAATTAATTTTCAAATTAGGTATGACTTAAGCACATATCCTCCAAATATATATATATATATATATATATATATATATATATATATATATATATATTGCACGGATTTAAAACATTAAATATAAATATTTTATCTATATTTGTATATGGATTAATAAAAATTATTTTTCTATATATTTGTTTTATTAATTTTTATTCTTTATAAATTCTTGTTTTTAAGTTGTTTATTTTATTTTTTTTTTAACCCTTTATAAAACAAAAATAAGGTGTTGATTTTATTAAAAAAGTGCTCAGTCATCAGGAGTCGGAACACAAACCCTCTGACTCCAACTCCTCTTTATGTAATTTAGTGCTTATGCTCTATAAATAAATTTAAAACCATGATTTAAAAAGAATCTATTTATAAGGAGTGTGCACTGTATAATTTACAGACTAAACCAGGGCCATATGAAGTGTAAATTCAACTGGAGTCTGAGTTGGTTCGAGTGACCCCTTAATTGCTTCCAACTCTGACTCGATAGCCCTATCAGTTTTTTTCAACAAAGTCAGTGTTTTTATTCATTGTACAAACAAATATACAGATATAAAGACAGACCGACATACAAAGTCTTTCTTATATATATAGAGAGAAAGATAGAGAGATAGAGATGTATACACACTTTAAGGACGGTTTACCTCAGTCCGTAGAGCACCTACCTAGAAATTGCAAGGGTCCGGGTTCAATACCAGTCCCTACTAACTCAGCGCATGAGTAGTACAGATTGGGTAATCTGATCTGTACGATAAAGTGGTGAGCAGATGCTAGGTGTGGCACTTCACCTCAGCAAAAAACAATTTCCCTGGTCTAGCACTAGCAAAAAGGAGATATATTCCTCCTTGATGGCTGATACCGACAATAGGCCACTCTGCCAACTTCACTTATGCACACTTAGACATTTGGTGCCACTTAGAATGAGGATGGGCCCCTGAGCTGGAGTGGCCTTTAAACCCCTTCCCCAGCAAAATCCAGGAGCAGAGACCCTGGTAGGTATTTATGTGTTGAGAAGCTCTCAGTGTCCAATTGGACACATAGCGTAGTGGATAAAGGAGTTAGTTAAGACAGTTTTAAGTGACAGTTATCTCTAGACTGCAGGTTCAATCCTGGTCAGGGACAGCAATAACATAGAATAATAATTAACACCGCTTAACACCTGTACCCCAGCGGAATGAGAACAAGATACCCCATGGACTGAATAAAGGGTTAGGTTCAAAGTTCCTTGATGGCTTCCGATTACTACAAGAAGGTTTCCGAGTCCCAGAAGGTTCCTGGGTCCAACAAGAAATACCTGAAGAAGGCAGGAGGGCACATCGGCCGAAATGTTGTACAGATAACAATAAAGACGAGGACAATAGTCCGAATAATACAAATAATACTAAGCTCTTAGATGTTTTGGTACTTTAGCAATATTACAAGTTTTAATAACAAATTTCAGTTATGGTTTAAAGAGCCAATTTCTTTTGTAAAACGTTCTCTGATTGTAAACATCTGTGCATTTAATTGAATAATTTATTGAAAGTTTAAACACATTGTCAAGAATTACTATATTCATGTATACATAATATATATACAGGGTGCGGCAGAAATGTCTTCTATATTTTAAACTGTCACCTGTGAGATGCAATTAAACTTAGGCAAGTGGCAATGGTAGCTCCATCTAGCTAATGTCTTACCATTTTTTTCTTCTTCAGACAAACAGATAAATATATTCAGGAACTTAGTTGTGGTGGTGGTGGTGGTGGGGTTTTTGACAATAAATTTATTTTAAAAGTCATGTCTTCCTAATTTTAACAAAAAATACCTGTTAAAAGAAACCTCATCTCTTATTGCTTTAAATATTGAAAAAATTTTTAAATCAAAATACGGTATTTGAAAAAAAAAAAATGGTGCTTCAGCAGGTGTTCTCATGTCTGAACAATATTCCTACATGATTTTAAGTTAATATATATATATAGTGTGTGTGTGTGTGTGGGGGGGTGTTTGTGTCTCTGTGTGTGCAGTGTATATATATGTGTGGGAGGGCACCTCATATAGTGTAATGGTTAGCAAGCTAGATTAGCAGACCATTGTTAGTGTTCGATTCTCACTGGGTACCCCATACTTTTGGCTTGTGTCGCATTTAAGTTACGTTTAGTAAATAACTATATATATGTATCTTTCATTGCTAAATTTTCCTAATTTAACTATTGTTAAAATAGGAAGTAAAGAATAAAATGACAGTTATTTCTTCTTGTTAATGGTTTCTTTTAAGATTTATTGAAGAGATTTGTTCTCATATCCATTAAGATAAAACCAAACAATTAAAATCAATAATAATAAGCACATATTTATTAAAATCTAATTTTTAATATCGATATGCAAATTAGCCTTTCCGTTCACACTACAAACCGTTATTTTGTTGTATATATAAATACAATTGAATGTTATTACGATGTAGATATTAGCATTAATAAAGCATGACGATTTTTATTGATAATTGAAGTTTAAATAAAAATAAAATCATAGAGAATGGGACGTAAATAAATAAGGGAATGGTGACTTGAGTTGTGGTATAGTTTCGGTTACAGACATTAAAACACACAATCTCCAAAAATGTTATCAAAATAGGCATAAAATAGGAAGGTAACAAAAATGATAACAATATCCTAGGTACCACCAATTTTCCATGTGAAATTTAACCCCCCTCCCTATATTTAACAGAATAAAATTTGCATAATTTTTGTAAAGATAATTTTAATTTTTATGCAAGTTTTATTCTGTTAAAAATAGGGAGGGGGTAAATTTTACAGGGAAAATTGGTGGTACCTAGGATATTGTTATCATTTTTGTTACCTTCCAATTTTCAATTCTAAAATGAAATGTGGTGCCGATATTGACGTTTGTATATTGTCAGAATTTTGCAGGCAATATGATTAATACATGGGAAATATATTGTTTGTATATTATTTTAAATATATCCAACCACCAACATAATCCTGATAATTTCTATCGAACTCAGACAGTTATTTTGCTTCATATGTTGCTTATTCAATGGCTGAACGTAAAAGTGCCAAATTTTAACTGATGTTGTAACTTCGATTGTGAGCAAAAACCAAACTCCATTTTTGGTACAAATAATGTTCAATATATGTAGAATAATAATTTAAAGGAAAACAAAAATTATATGTAGTGCCACACTGTGATTTTTTCACTTATTGATCTTGCATTGAAAAAATCAGAAATCATTAATAAGGTAAAAAAAGATTAATTTTATGCCTATTTTGATAACATTTTTGGATTTCACAGGTCAAAAGCTTCTATAAACCAATTTTTAGGAGTAGGGGAGCTCTAGAACACATTTTATAGACAAAAATAGATTACAAAATGTCGCCATTTTTCTCGCCCCCACTCAATTTTTTCTAGTTTAAAATCAACTTAACTCGGCGAATATTTTGAATTGAAGTTCAAATTTGGGGGATTGTCTAACTTTAACCTAGTCGACACCTGTACACAATTTCAGAAAAATTGAAGGGGGTGGGTGACAATTTTATTTTTTTCTGGATGATTTGACATGGAATTCCCATTATATATTAGTGTTTCTAACATAACACAGATACACACCTTAGAGACACTAAAATATAATGCATATACACACATTTAGAAACACTAAAATAATATATATATACGCACACACTTAAAAACACTAACATGATATGTATAGACATAATTAGAATTACAAACATATGATACATACACACACACACACTAAGAAACACTAACATATAATATGTATACTTACACACACTTAGAAACACAAGCATATAATACATATATACACGTACACTTAGAAACACTGACATAATACATATATACACACACTTTAAATCACTAACATGATACGTATACACATAATTAGAGTCACTAACATATGATACGCATAATCACACCCTTAGAAACACTAACATATGATATATATATATATATATATATATGTGAGGAACAAATGAGTAAAGAAAAGAAATGTAGATGGATAAAAATGAATTTTATCGATATCACTTTTAATCGATATCACTTACACATGTTTCGGTCTGTTTATCAAAATGTATACGGATTTACGTTATTATTATTATTATTAAAATAATCAGATGGAGTTGAAATGATGATGATTATTTTAATAATAATAATAACGTAAATCCGTATACATTTTGATAAACAGACCGAAACACATGTGTAAGTGATATCGATTAAAAGTGATATCGATAAAATTCATTTTTATCCATCTACATTTCTTTTCTTTACTCATTTGCTCCTCATATTGTCGGATTAATTTCCCATTCTCTCTCTCTCTCTCACACACACACACACACACACACACACACACACACACATATATATATATATATATATATTATATATATATATACTCTCTCTTGGAAAGGTAGGTCGATGGTAGCTGTAAGGATTTGAGGTAAGTCAACTTGAGCACCCCATTCTGAAGCGGCCTCTACATATGCGGATCATGACGGACGGCACGTACACATTTCCTACAGTAAAGACTGACCATATATGTGACCTGTGTGACAGGGCCTGCCTGCCAAGGGCTGGGCTTCTCAGTCACGTATGGTCGCAGGCGAGAGGAAGCTGAGAAAGGGGTCAAATGTGACAGGGAACATAAAAAAATCAAAAATCAAATTTGGGCCCTCTGCCTGCTCACAACCGAATCACTTGTAGAAATGGCTTTCTTCTGCGAAGAAGTGACAGTCACCATATATATATATATATATATATATATATATATATATATATATACTCTTAGAAACAACAACAAGCATACATATATATATACACAGACTTACATGGTGTAATGGTTAGCAAGCTCTATTGGCAGACCATTGTTAGTGAGTTCGATTCTCATTGGGCGCCCCATACTTTGGCCTTGTACACATCTAAGCTAAGCTTAGTAAATAACTATATACACACAGAGATGCTGATAGGTACGCACTCTGCGTCCCTGACTCACAAAAATTTAAAGGACACAGTAAAATTGTATCCATGCGTCCTAGTGTTTTTCTTTTCTCTTCCCCAACAACTTCAAGCTAACAGTAAATACATTTTAATAGTTTCTTAGAAACGAATTACACAGGATAAGTTACGGGTAGGAGTTAGACGGCTTTAGTTATTTCCCCAGATCATAGATAAAAACCCTACAATTTATTAAGAAACTTTAGTTGGGACCCATAAATTTTCCCGGGGACTTATTCAAAGCAAATATATGCGTCCCAGGACGCACTATATAAAAAAGCTATCAGCATCACTGTAGTGTACACACCCTTAGAAACATTGACATATAATATATATATATACATGCTTAGAAACACTGATATAATACGTATACTCACACAGACTTAGAAACACAAACATATAATACATATATATAGGCATCACAAACAATACATATATACACGCACACACACTTAAAAACACTAACATATGACACACACACACACACACACACACACACACACACACACACACACACACAATGACAATGTTTTACTTTGAAATAAAAAGTAATTTTATGATCTGTATTCGCCCACTTCAACAAAACAAATGGGAAAAATTAACATAATACATATATAATACACACAGACTTAGAAACACTAAAATATAATAGATATACATATGTTCATTAACACTAATATATATATATATATATATATATATATATATATATATATATATATATATATATATATACACTTAAGCATACTAATACATGATTATATATACATTAAATATATAATACATATACAAACTTAGAAACACTGACATATAATACATATCTATACATGCTTAGAAACACTGACATATACACATACTTACACACTAAGTAGCACTGACATATAACACACACACACACACACACACACACACACACACACACACACATGATGACCATGCTTTACTTTGAAATAAAAAGTAATTTTACGATCTATCTTCGCCCACTTCATCAACTATTTTTATAAAACAAATTAAACTCACAGCCTTAGTTTATATTATTTATTTATTGCGCATACAGTAAATACTTATATGGTTCACTGCAGAAATATTAATGGGTTTGATGTTTGTTATAGATATAGTAACTATATGTGCTATAACACATGGCCTGTTTGCATGCTACTTTTAAATAAATATGGCCAAATAGTGTGGCCTCTTGGAGAATTTGGCTTTTACTATTGGCTATTTCCAAGATTTGGTGTTATGGCTGGCCTAACAATGTAGAGAAACGGGTGACCACAAATTGGGGGCATGCATGCATGTATCAAAAAATCCTAGATTTATTTATTTGTATATTTGCTGAATATCTTATATATATATATATATATAATATATATATATATATATATATATAAGGTTTGGTGTGTACGTGTCGACTTATAACTCTAAGAGAAGTCACTCAGATTCGAAATATTGTGTTCTAACTAAGAAACACACCAAATTTGGTTATTGATTTTTTTACTGATTAAGGGATATAATCAATTAATTTGAAAAAAGGTGTTCTATAAGTACCACCAAAATAGGTCACGTGATCCGTTTAGGCCATATTAAATGAAGAAACGTAAATATTTTTTAACTATTTTTTAAAAATCTCGCAAAAAAGAAATAACGAACATAAAGAGTTATTACAAAGAAAAACAGCTAATTCAAAGATCAAATTATCCGACTGGGGGAAAATTACTCACCATTATCTTGAAAAATACGTAAAATAGTCCGTTTTTTTTACGACACGATCAGTTTCTTTATTGATATTTTTTTTAGCTGAATTCTGTATTCATGGTTCTTTTACTAAAAAAAAAAAAAAACCTCTGGTATTAAAATCTTCTGATATAATTATTCAGACACTTATCTTTATAGAAAAAAAAAAGTAAAAATTGTTTTTTGTCGGTTCATTTTTTCATATTTCATAAAATAAAGTAGGGAGCGGGGTAGACCTCGGAAAAAAATCCCTAATATATTTTAGGAAAAAACCATTTCAGACATATTTTCATTACAAGGTAAGTAATTATGGAAATTTTCGTGAAAATCGGACCATTAATTGATTTTTCATAGAATTTTTTAAAAGCCTCTCGACATAACTTGTTTTGGATTACGTTAAATTTCAATTGATTTAACTGTGCAAAAATGTAAACATTGTTTTTCGTTTATAATTTTCATTATTTGCGTGAGCTGAAAATTTAAAAAAATCATCAGGAGTTTATTTAATGTTTCTTCTTTCGAATGGACAAAAGATTTCCAAGATAATCTTAACCTTTATGCAGTTTCATTGTGTTAAATATAGTGGCGGTAAATTTCACAAAGAAAATTGGTGGTATCTAGTGTTCTAACTTGTGTTTCAATTGGTTCTAATATATAAATATTGTCTCCTCTTTCCTTTGTCAAAAAAAAAAAAAAAAGGTTCTTAAATGCAATGTCTGCCGAAGTTCAACTTAGGCATCCGTATAAAAATTGTTTTATTGGGTTGAAGTGTTCTTTAGAAATTTATTAAAAAAATCCTTTGATAGTAAAGGAAACAGACATTCCCTTAGAAAAGAATTTTGTTCAGTGCATTCCATTCAGACAGAAAGAAAAAAATATTAGGACGACAGACAGGAGCCAATACCTACAGTCAGATTTATTTGACTTCATTCAACAATAAATCGTCGTATTGAAAAAAGAAAAGAAAAAAACACACCAATAAGCAAAACAAATAAATATTAATGCTTTAATCTAATAATTCGATTTTTATGTTACGATAACCCAGTAAAAAGGGCATGTCATAGTTAGATATCTATTTATTTTGTCAGCATGCTATTTGTAAATACCTGCCTAGTCGGTGGGGCTTAGAATACGTTGACTGTCTCCTGGCAGAGGGGTAACGACTCTCCCCAAAATATATATTTATTGTTTTATAAAAGCAATTGGTAATTTGCTTGAAGCATTGTTAAGTAGGTTATAATATATGAATATTTTGAAGGCCAATACAATGCGTATGAAAAATAAAAACAAAAAGATGTTATTTTTGTCTTATTCGATTTCGAAGCATGAACTTCATCATCAGAGTTTCTTTTCAGAAATGGACGTTCTTATGTTTTTATTTGTGTGGTTATAATTTCTCTTCTTATTTCCTTTTCCTCTCCTTTTTTTTCCTCTTTCTTCTTCTCCTCCTTTATGAATGAAATGGGTGAATAATTGTAATTTCTTATTTCTCTCTTTTCTTTTTTTAAAATGTTTGTTGAGAACAAATGTTCTAATATTGTCTGTCATCCGGTCAAATGTTCCAAGTTTGTTGCCATGTCAAAATTCAAAATAAAATAAAATAAATAAATAAATAAAAACCGTCAATAGAAAAATGTATATACCTAGCTTTTGTTTCGCTTTCCCTTTTCTTCTCTTTTTCCTTTCTCCCTCTTTTTCTTTTTTTTTTTTGGGGGGGGGTGTTTTTTCTTTTCTTTTCCTTTGTTCTCTAATTCAATTTTTTTTTAGTAAATAAGTAAATAAAAGATTATCTTAAATTATGTTATCATTTTATGTTTTTGACATATCAGACCTTTTCGGGTCTAGGCTATACGGGCTGTTGGAGAGGCACGTCCAATCAATTACTTGTTTTTTTTTAAATTTTTATTTTTTTTATTGCATGTCAGACTTCTTCGAGTCAGCACCAGCCTAGGAATCATAAGGTTCCTGGTTCGGTGCCGGTCCCCGCCAACTTAGCGCATGAGTAACACAGATTTGGTAATCTGATATGTGGTCTCTTTGGTCTAGCGCTAGCGAAAAGATGATAGACCCCCTCGCTGTCCGGCTGATACCGAAAATAGGCCACTCCACTAACTTTACTTTTTAATACCGAATCCATTGATTTTTTATTAACAAAGGACTCTACTTACTTACATTACTTGTTTTTCTTAAGTGGACAGTTTGTTGGGTCAGTAAAATAGTAATTCAGGGTGGACATGAGTCCAATGGGGTTGTCTTCCCTTGCTGTGGTTGTTCGCCGATAGGTGGCTAGAGTATTTAGGCAGCAGCCCGGGAATTCTGAGTTCTCTTCCTCTGGCACTAGAAAACACTTCACATGGTTTAGACGCTTGTGCCTCTTACCTTTTATCAGTAAGTGGCACTCCCTAGGACGTAAATCCTACATCCTACTTCCTTTATAATGCGTTATGTATCTGTTTTGTATATCTACCTTGTAATGAGTATATGTATTCCTGTCTTGAATGTATTTCTCTATGTGCTCACGGAATAAAGTCTGTTTGTTATTATCTTATAACTTCTTTGTCGGAATATTTCATGTACTTATATGTACCCACGTTGGAAGGTTACCCTGAATCTTCCAACTTAATATAAGAACTTTCTTACAATTGTTGAACCCGCCGTGATACGAACACGCAACTAAGAACAATTACCTCTTATAACCTAATTAAGTATTAAACAGGATCATCGCTGCTTAACTTCAGTGATCTTGCAGGAACCAGTGCTTTCAGCGTGACTTGACCTTAATGCCCAAAACGGACTGTCCTGGGTATGACACTAAACTGCATCTGATGATGAGGCTCCACTTCTGGAGCTCTGGGAAATGTGGAGTTATCCTTCATTGCCATTATTCCAAGATCCACTCTGACCGGGAGTGGTAGTACCTGTTAGGGTCCCGTCTATAGGAAAATAAATCTATCTAAAAATTATTCATATTCGAGAGGGATACTTGATATCATGTAACTGTAAATTATTTGTATTAAGAATAGTTACTTGAAGTTATAATTGTTTAGTAAGGGCCGGGTTAGCTCAGTCGGTAGAGCGTTCGGCTAGAAACCACAAGGTTCCTAGTTCGATACCGGTCCTCGCCAACTCAGCGTATGAGTAGCACAGGGATCTGTGCGGTAAAATAAGGAGCTGATGGTAGGTGTGGCGCTCCACCTCAGATGCTAAAAAACAATCTCCTTGGTCTAGCGCTATTGAAAGGGGGATAGACTCCCTCGCTGACTGGCTGATACCGACTTTAGGCCGCCCCGACGACTTTACTTTATTATTAGTTACCTGAAACCATATAACTGTGTGCAAACGAATGACTCTTATTAAATTGAAATAATTAATTGAAATCATATAATTATTAGTATTAGATAGGAATACTTGAAACCATAAAATTGTGTGCATTTTTATTGGATATGGATGCTTGATATATAACTGTGTAAAAAAACAACTCTTAAACAACTACACAAAATATGTAAATAAATATAAATGTATATTGAACACAATTCCCTAACCTCAAGACATAAAATAAGGCTCAACGGGTTGACGTGACATTAAAATCAATCAATCATATAAAGGTAAACATGATCAATACCATACTAAACGTAATTAGAAAACTTTCTTTATTTTTGTCATGTTGCTAAAACAAAAACAAAAAAAACCGCCCTGTCGGTGGGGCATTAGAATGCACCGATAGCACCTCTTCAGACGGCTAAGACTCCCCCAATGGAGCCACCTGTTGGCCGTGGGTGGCGACCCGTGATGCTTAAGGATAGACCCCAGGTGGCTGAGCAGTCCATGACTTGCAATATTCCACTTTAGGCTTTTCTTGGGCTAGACGGGCGGTCGGAGGTGCCCCCTCCAATCAATAGGCTGGTCACGTCAAGCCCTAGCAACTATATGATTTTCCCAACCCTATTGCCCTTATGGCAACCCCTAATCCTTCTTATCATATGGCTGCTAGAAGGCAGTGGCTGAGGATCTACATGTCCTGGGAATGACGTTAAACTCTATCAGATGGTGAGGTTCCAGTTCTGGAGGTTTGGGGAATGTGGAGCACCCCTTCATCACCATTGCTCCCTGGTCCACTCTGACCTGGAGTGGTAGTATCTGTTAGGGTCCCATCTATGGGTTAAATAGAAAAATGTATTTATAAAAAAATTGTATTATCCATTAAGAATTGATTTATTTCAAAACTTTATCGGCATTAAATGACCCACTGAGGTTGATATGCCGTAAAACAAAACAAACAAACAAACAAACAAAAAAACTCTTAAGAAATAATTACACTAAACCTCTGGGCATAAAATAATCTCAGACGGTAAGATCAATCAATCAATCAATCTATCTATCTATCTATTAATCAGATCTTTAAATGCCTGAGCTTTGAGAATAAAGCAACTTAAAATCTAATTTGCATATTGTGGATCAGTGTTTGTGCTGACATGCTCCTGGTAATTTCTCAGGGCAAATTATCATTAAACGTCATATAATATATTATATATATATATATATATATATAATATAATATATATAGATGAGAGAGAGAGAGAGAGAGAGAGAGAGAGTTTATGAACCACCCTGCATATAGAAAGTCGCCCGGATTTAATCGAAAGATCTACAGATCCATCATATTACAATCTCCCCTTTCAAAGCAAATTACAATTTGGTAGAGAATGTAGTAGTCAACGCCATGGTCTCGACGACACAGCGTTGATCTTTGTATGTCGTTTTGACTACCATAACTCACTAATAACATTATTAGTTCAAATGGAGAAAAAAAAACCTGGACACTTTTTAGCGTAGGCGCCTGGTGTACTCGTTAGAGTCATAGGAAATGAATTCATCGACTCGAGTTCAAATCCTGGACGAAGCCACAGTTTCACATAGCGCTAATACCCTTGGGAAAGGTATGAATCCAACTATTCTCCTAGCTTGGGTAAATAGTAGGGCAGACTGGGTTCTTTAACCTTGGTTAGGCAACCAGTCTAGAAGGAAAATTCAGAATTCAGACCTGTGGGGATTTTTGTCCCCGGAACAGCACTGTTTAAACCCTACGTTTTGTAAGAGAATAAACCGTACTTCGAACGCAGTGAGGAGATGGGTGCTGCTTTGAAGAAAGGAGACAAACTACTTTTTAAGAACAAAATGTTTACTATACATTTAAAACATAAAACAAATATCAAACAGGGGTATACAATATACATAAAATGAAACAACCAAACGAGTTTTAAAGAATGTTCATAGAGTCCAAAGGGAATACAAAGAGTTCAATGTGTTTGGTTGGTAAAAATATTTTAAGGAGAATTGAATGTGGTTAAAGGGTTGGGTTGCAGGTAAAAATGCCTGCGGAACTTAGCTGAAAAAGAGTCCGAATTCTTCGGTGCCCCCTATTTTATAGTTGGCATCATGTGACCCTAAGGGGCTGCTGCTAGTGACCGGTGAAACAGGATTACCATTAGCTGAAATCCTTGAGAGTTTGTTCCTCGTAACTTTTTGAGCCCTGTAGAATTGTTTTTTATGTGTGCGTTTGCCGCTCCAGCTTCTAACGAGGTGAGGGTTCCGATTCGTCGCCATTTGTGGGCTTTTAACGGTACGGAGCCAGTGTCTGCTAGCCCAATGCTAGAGGCAAAAAGAGTCCGAATTCTTCGGTGCCCCCTATTTTATAGTTGGCATCATGTGACCCTAAGGGACCGCTGCTAGTGACTAGTGAAACAAGATTCATCATCATCATGACGTGCTGTTTGCACGGATATCCATGAGAATCTCTCGCCAACCTTCCCTATCATTCATCGACTCTGAGAGCTCCTCCACGCAGCAGCCAGCATCCTTACATAGTTGGTCAATGTAGGTTCTTGCTGGCGGCCCACATTAGCGTGCCCATGTGCTGGCTTCCACAGTAGTACGTCGCTTACGAGCTCATCCCTGCTTCTTCAGCAGTGTCCCGCATGCCTACTCCGTCTTACTCGTATGATTTGTGAGATGGGGGGCAGGTGGCCATACAGTTGCTTCTTTGTGGGGTGCTGCTTCCACGACTTATTCAGGACCGCTCGCAGCATTCTTGTGCAGCTCTCATCTAGCTTATTCTCAAGGCGCTTCGTTAGGGTCCAGGTGGTACACCATACAGCAGTACCAACACAACCACAGCCTGGAAGAATCGTCTCTTTAGCTTGTCAGGGAGATCGGATTTCCATATGACTGATAATTTGTTGGTGGCCAACCATGCCTTTCCCATTCGAGTGTTAACTTCGCTTTCTGTGGATTACTAGAATAGGCCCAGTCATACATAGTGATCTATTTCAATTTAAAAGAAAAGAACAATTTTTTAAATTTAAAGACCTATGTGTAATATGATATATCCTCATGTGGATATACATGCAAAAACAATTGACGACGATTTAATAAGAAAGAGTATTTATTGCCTGAGCAAACTTAAAGAGAATGACTACAAGAATAACAATGAGATAAAAGAAAAGCTCATACAGAGTTGTATGAATGAATGTCCTTGTGTGTAGATTGAGTCTTTAGTAAATTGTTGATAGAGAATGAAACTGTTAGAGAAAGACTTACATGTTTGGGACAATACTGTCGTAGGTCATGCGATACGAGTTTGTTGGGGCGGAGCTCAAAGAGTAAGTCGATTTTTCACTAAAAAAAATCAAATTGTCCATCTATGCGAAAGTTGTATGCAACGTATACTGAATACTGATACCAAAAATTAGATCTTTTACTTGCACCATTGTTTGAGGAAAGATTGTCTACTAAAATGCACTAAATATCCTCGTTTTCTAAAGGATACATTTTGCGAAAACGTGGATTTTTAGTGCATTTTAGTAGACGATATTTGATGCTATTTCCTCAAACAATGGTGCAAGTAAAAGATCTAATTTTTGGTATCAGTATTTAGTATACTAATACACAACTTTCGCATAGATGAACTATTTGATATTTTAAAAAAGTGAAAAATCGGCCTACCCTACTGTCCATGGCGGACAGGTGGCGTCTGTTTCAAAGGATTATCGAAGTCGAAAGAGAGGATTTAGCTTAGACGTTTACTTTTTTATACTACGTTGACTATGCCCCTTAGTGGCCATTAGTTAAGACGGGAGGTAATTCTAGTCCTGTCAGTTGGGGTTGTAGAATACGCCAACTGCACGTCTGTAGAGGGGTCAACCCCCAATATGGCCATCTGTTCGCCTTGGGTGGTGACCAGTGTTGCTTAAGGATGGAATCCTGGTGGCTGATCAGTCCATAACATGCAAGACTCTACTTTGACCCTTAGGTTAGACGGGTGGTCGGAGTGCCCTCCTCTGATCAATCGGCTGGTCACGTCAAACTCTAGCATTTATATGATTGTCCCGACCCTATTGTCAATAACCCTTTTTATCATATGTGTTAGAAGCCGATGGCAGAGGGTCCTAATGTTCTGGGTATGACGTTAAACTGATAATGAAGTTCCAGTTCTGGACCTCTGGGGAATGTGGAGTATCCCTTCATCGCCATTACTCCCAGGTTCTCTCTGACCCGGAGTGGTAGTACCTGTTAGGGTCTCATCTATGGGTTAAATGTGTAAATAAAGAAATGTGTTTAAAAATTGTGGAAAATGAATACCCCAAAAAATGAAAACAAGCACATCTTCGTCAAAACACTGGGACGCATAGATACGATTTTATTGCGTCCTTTTAGATTTTTATGTGTCATGGACACAGGACGCGCACCAATCAGCCTCTCTGCATACATAAAAACCCCAATGATTCATAATTAGCTACTATATTATTGCGCGTATTGAGTTCCATACATTTCGGTGGGTTTTATGCATCTATATGTCTCTGCCCAATCGTAAGTTATTTTGAATGGAAGTTCTTCATTGAAGCTCTATAACTGCATGTAAAAGGACTGACTCCGGCATTAAATAACCCAACAAGAGTTGACATACCGGGAATCTAGCTCCAGGGCGTCCCATCGTGGTGTAACAGTTAGCAAGCTAGTCTCGCAGATCCATTACTACTGAATAGCGAGTTTGATCCTCCCTCGATTCCCATATTTGTTACCTTGCGTCACGCTCTACCCGTGGCGAACGGGTTTTCCCCTCATAGTTTAATTGTTAGCAATCTAGTCTCGCAGATTCATTACTATTGAAAAAACGAGTTTGATCCTCGTTGAATGTCCCATACATTCGACCTTGTGTCACATCCTACTTGGCAAACGGGTTTGGCGTCTTAGCAAGCTAGTCTCGCAGATTCATTACTACTGAAAAACGAGTTTGATCCTCGTTGGATGTCCCATGCTTACGACCTTGTGTCACATCTTACTCATAGCGAATTTACCGTAAATCCTACCCAGCTAAATAAGTCGTCGTCGTCGGTGTGGCCTAAAGTCGGTATTAGCCAATCAGCGAGGGAGTCTATCCCCTTTTCACTAGCTTTAGATCAAGGAGATTGTTTTTGCGTCTGAGGTGGAGCGCCACATCTCCCATCAGCTCCTTACTTTACCGCACAGATCCCTGTGCTACTCATACGCTGAGTTGGCGAGGGCCGATATCGAACTAGGAACCTTGTGGTTTCTAGCCGAACGCTCTACCGACTCCACTTAATTGATTGCTAACTTATATGAAGATATGGAGGTGCGTGGTTTAATGGTTAGAGTCGTTGGAAATGGACTCGTCAATCCGAGTTCAATTCCTGGACGAAGCTGTTTGCATTTCACATAGCGCTAATACCCTTGGGAAAGGTATGAATCCAATTCTCCCCCCAGGTATGGGTAAATAGCAGGGTGCGCTGGTCTCTTTAACCATGGCTAGGTAACCAGTCTAGGAGAAGGAAAACTCTGAATTCAAACCTGTTAAACACCGCTTAAGAAATTGACCTTGTGTCGCATCCTGCTCGTGCGGAGGGGTTGGTAAATATATATATGAAGATAAAAAAATAGAATGAATTAGACTGGAAATGTTGTTCATTAAGTTACTTTAGAATTCTGACCGTTGACTTTTGAGTGTTTGTTGTGTTGTGTGCTTATGAGTAAGCTCAACAGGTGGCGCTGTAAAAACGTTGTCAACTTGTGACTCAGGTTGGACACTAAGATCAGAAAGCAGATGACGGAAGTAATTTTGTCATTTGTCCGGGATTGAAACAGGCATCTCTCTTAAATTGACATTAAAGACTAATTATTCGTTGGTGGTAACAATCAGAGATGACGCGGAGACAGTTTTGAAAACTTTATTTATAAAGCCAAACTTCCCTTTTTCTCAATCACATGTGTGTATGTGTGCGTGTAATTCAGAGAGATAAAATACTTATATATATATATATATATATATAATATATATATATATATACACACACACACACACAAACTCCTCCGCACAAGCGGGATGTGAAACAAGGTCAATTTTTATGC
This sequence comes from Doryteuthis pealeii, assembly GCA_023376005.1. Classification (NCBI taxonomy): domain Eukaryota; kingdom Metazoa; phylum Mollusca; class Cephalopoda; order Myopsida; family Loliginidae; genus Doryteuthis; species Doryteuthis pealeii. The sequence goes on along the minus strand of CM042164.1, from coordinate 79,103,428 downwards.
GGAGTTTACCAGGTTTGAGTTCAGAGTCTTCCTTCTCCTAGACTAGTTGCGTACCAAGGCTGGAAAGCCTAGTCCACCCTAGTATTTACCCATAGCTGGAGGGAGAATAGTTGCATTCATACCTTCCCCAAGCGTGTTAATACCACATGAAATGCAACCAGCCTCGTCCAGAATTTGAACTCGTATCACCATGTCCATTTCCTTCGACGACAACCATTACACCACAGGAAATATATATATATATATATATGTGTGTGTGTGTGTGTGTGAGTGAGAAAATGGAAGTGAATCCGACAATTATGTTGAAACATAGAATTTGAGTATACAAAATCAAAATATACTGCCCCGAAGAAGACCGCTTTTTGTATACTTAAACTTTATGTTTCAATATTATTTTATTTTATTTCATATTTAAAATAATACTAAATAGGATACTATGTATACAAGGACAAACTCTTGGTCGAAACACATGTCGGCATTCCAATGAATAATTTTTATTTTTTATCCATACAATAATTTTCTTTCCATTTATCTTTCAAAAAAAAATATAAATATAAATATAAATATATATATATATATATATATATATATATATATATATATATTTCTGTGTGGGTGTATGTGTGTGTCTTTAATTTAAATATGTTATGATTATGCACATACACATATGTATATCCGTGATTCAATTCAAATAAACGTTTAACCTTGAACTTTCAACTGTCCAATCAGGATACGGAACTACTCTGTATTGCGTGTTTTACTATGAGAACTGGATAAAATATGCATATATAATTATAATAAATAAATATATATATATTTATCAGAGAAACTTGAAAAGTGATAGGTAAAAATAGGAGACACTGAATATGCACAAAAACGTGGAAATTAAGAAAGTATAAGCTGTACCTTCGCGTACCCTACCCAACGTTATCTACCCATTATAAACCCGGGCCAGATAGGTAATATAAGTCCCAATTCAAAATTCTTATTGATAAAAAAGATATTGTTTTGTTGAAAAATACTTGATATTGGCGATAACTCATTCTGTGGTTGTTAAAACGTGGGATCCGGAAATGTTAGCCTTGATAAACATTTTGAGGAAAAATATAGTTGGGTAAATACAATATTGCAATAAAGCAGATATTGTCTCAAGTCCGACGCAAATACGGAACCGTTCTTGAGTCGGCAAAAGGCTGAATTGTTGTCTAGTCCGATGCAAAGACTGAACTGTTCTCTAGACTGCCGTAAAGGCCGAACCTTTCACTAGTCCGTAAAGGTCTGAACAGTTTTCTAGTGTGTCGTAAAGGCCGAACCGTCTAATAGTCCGATGCAAAGGCTGAGTCGTTCTCTAGTCCGGTACAAAGGCTGAACCGATCTCTTGTCTGACGCAAAGGCCGAACTGTTCTCTTGTCTGACGCAAAAGCCGGATCGTTCTCTAGTCCGGTACCAAGGACCACCCGTTCTCTTGTCTGACGCAAAAGTCGGACCGTTCTCTTGTCTGACGCAAAGGCCGAACCGTTCTCTTGTCTGATGCAAAAGCCGGGTCGTTCTCTAGTCCGGTACAAAGGTCGGACCGTTCTCTTGTCTGACGCAAAAGCCGGACCGTTCTCTTGTCTGACGCAAAGACCGGACCGTTCTCTTGTCTGACGCAAAGGCCGAACCGTTCTCTTGTCTGACACAAAAGCCGGGCCGTTCTCTAGTCCGGTACCAAGGACGACCCGTTCTCTTGTCTGACGCAACGGCCGAACTGTCCTCTAGACTGCCGTAAAGGCCGAACCTTAAACCGTAAAAGTCTGAACAGTTCTCTAGTGTGTCGTAACCGTCCAATAGTCCTACGCAAAGGCCGAACCGTTCTCTTGTCCTGACGCAAAAGCCGGACCATTCTCTAGTCGGACACACGTTGGAAAAATAACTGTCCCAGATCCCAGAGATTCCGATGTTTATTGAAATATCTGCTACTGGGTGATTGTTCAAGAAAAGCAGAACCTGAGGCCTGTGTGTTAGAATAAGTATAACTTAATAAATAACAAAACTTATTTTTTAATAACTGAAAACAAAATGTTGGTAGACAATAGATAATTATCTCCCTTAGAAAATAGGCATGTCTATAGGATGCCTCATGGACAGTCATTGAAATTCATTCTCGAATCTCTTTTGCTTCTGTTCTTTTGATCAGTAGAGACGCTGTCTCCTGTCCTTGCTATGCAAGAATAAAGACACCTTTTAATTTCCATCATCATTTCCATTTTTTGTACCCGTTTCACGTACTGCTGGTTCATAAAACAATATGTGCATATTTTTTATCTGTTGGGAGACGTTCGTCTATCCTTTCTTTCAATACAACTTGCATGTTTATTATGCTTACTAGCAAGAGTATACGCCCTATGGGCGGAAGTATTCAAGTCTTAATGTAATAAAACATATTAAATTAGAAAGACTAATGAAATTAAAGAAGAACGCATATAAAACATGACTTATTTTAATTATATTTTAATTGGTTTCTATATAAAATCATTCATAGGATTGCTTTTAATATGAGTATAAAACAATAATATTAGAGATCAATCGCATAAGTAATTATTTGTTAAACCCGATTTTGTTAAAACCAGTATGCAAATTAACTACACCGTATATCATGTAACCTTTATTTCTTAGTGATATATGAGACATTGCAGGGTTTTAAATGCACTAATAATATGGGCTGTTTTGAGGCAAATCTAACTCAAATGTTCGTAGAGACATCGTTAATAAATAAGATATATTCTATATATTAATGATATTGAGTATAAATTAAATAATTATTGATTAACATACGTAGACGTAGTTTCGGTTACAGACAGATAGACTGACACAGAATCTGCATTATAATAAGCTATTAAGTGTTTCTGTATGTGTAATTGAGATTATCTGGTCTTTTCCTTCCGTTTATTTAGTGTTATAATATCACGAATATGCTGATATTGGTTCTTGGTGAATGGAGAATCGAATAAATATCTTCCCTACTTCCAATAAAAACCCAGAGATGCTGATAGGTACGCGTCCTGCGTAACTGACGCATAAAAATCTAAAAGGACGCAGAAAAATCGTATCCATGCGTCCCAGTTTTTACTTCCCCTAACATTTCCAACTAACTGTAAATACATTTCCGTACTTTCTTGGAAACGAATTACACTGTATGGGGTACAAGGTAGGGGTTATACGGCTTTAGTTATTCACAGGTAAAAAAAAAACAAGAAAACTCTTCAATTTATTAAGAAACTCTAGTTGGGACCCATCAAATTTCCCGGTGACTCATTCAAATCAAATTCGCGCGTCCCAGGACGCAGTAAATTAAAAAGCTATCAGCATCACTGAAAACCAAATAAAAGCATAAAAGAACCACGAAAACTAGTTGACGTACAGGAAATAAAATAGATTTTACATAAAATACTAACGTACTACATCATTGAAAAGATAGATTACCCGCCTAAAAATACATCTGACTGCCACTGCTGTAATGGCAGAGTGAAACCCCATCCCACTCACCCGAGAGAACAGGAAGTGATATGACGTCATGTTCATTGCGAAAACTCTCGTGCGTAGAGGTAGATTGCGTCAAAAATACCTCCAGATTCGTCGTATAACGTAGTCGGTTCTCGAAAGAGTAAAAGAGTTTAATGTTTCAAGAATGTTGCCACTTGATCTCCTGGGCAAGAAAGAACGAAATACCCTCCCCCTCCCCTAAATGAACACCCACGTTTTATTTCAGTTGTTACATTTCTCTCTTCTTAGACCGACCCTAAAAAGGGGAAGACATGACGTAGTTTTGTTTGTCGGTAAATAGTCACCTTTTCATTCATAAGTCGTCCCCCCGCAAACAGAATGGTTTATACATGTAAATGTTGGAAACGCGTAGTGTAATGGTTAAAGTCATGGGAAATGGTCGTCGCCCCGAGTTCAAATCCTGGATGTGGTAACTGCATTTCACTTAGGGCTAATACTCTTGGGAAAGGTATGGATCCTACTCTAATAGTAAGGCAGGCTGGGCTCTTTAACCTTGGTGAGGCAACCGGTCTAGGAGAAGGAAAACTCTGAATTCAAACCTGTTGAACTCCGCTTAAGAAATTGACCTTGTGTCACATCCTACTCGTGCGGAGGGGTTGGTATATATATATACATGTAAATGTGGAGGTAGTGGTGTAATGGTTAGAGTAATAGGAAATGTTTCTTTTCTTCCTGCAAGAAATGAACCACCGTTAGCTGCAGGAAACTAACCAGTGTTGAGATGACAGACAATGTTTAGTGCACCTTTTCTAGCACTATTTCATTAGTTTGGGTGAGCAGTGCTCTCCTAAATAGGGCTGCTCAGACACAAGAGTCTCCACCGGGGTTAGTCCCTATCACGGGTAGACACAACAACGATGTTAAGATAAGACTCCTGCCGCCAATGTGTAGATATGTAACTGCATGCTTCCAACTGGTCAGATTTGCACACGTTGCCACACATCCATCGCCATGGGACTTTTTGAGAGGTTGATAGATGAAAGAAAGAAGGGAACATTTGTACATCATGATATTATAGTAGTCAACGCTTGTACAACACGAATACCACTCTCTAAATTTTCATGATTATTGTCCAGTGACAAACCTAAGCAAGATAACCGGTAATCATGTCAATCGCAGGTGTTAAATCAGAGTTGTCCTTTTCCTAGATGGATAACCTAACAAGGAATAAGGGGTCCAACACTCCCAAAAATAATGTTCTAGATGGCCGTTGAGCTAATAACTTCCTCTGCCCTTTGAACAGGTCTTGTTTTTCGTCCTGCAGGGTGACTAGCGACCCTCCTCATCAGATAAAATCTGTGGGGTTACCGGTTTAGTCGCCGATGACTCGACTATGAAACAGGTCGTACTGGATTACATAGTACCAGTAGCGCATTAAGCAACCTGACCATAGTGCGTATGAGTGATGCTAGATTACCAAAGCAACTCTTTTGCGGTCAGCTGCATGATGGAAAAAGGCCCAGCATAAGCCTAGGAAGAGGTATAAGGATTGCTTAAAAAACAACCTTGTAAAAATAAAAATAAATCCTGACAACTGGGAGAGAACTGACTGGAGAATTCATGTGGATGATGTCTGTACCAGTTTTGAAAGTGAAAGAATCGTGCGTGAAAACCTAAAGCGTTAACTTCGAAAGGGTTACACCTGTCATATTGGAGAGAACATGGAGGGTTGGAAATGTCAGACATGCGGTCGAATTCTGCTTTCTAGGGCTGGATATGTCAATCATAGGAAATCTCACCAGGGTCAATTCATGCAAATTCCAGGAACAAACAATGTGTCTTGTGCTATCTGTGGCAAGGTCTGTAAGTCAGCTTCTGGTCTTAAGAGATATATGGTGGTGCATAAGCATCAAATTTGATCATCTGATTCAACGGAAAAGACGTCCTTCCTATCTCATATTTGCATCAAACTTTGTGGATCTGCAGCGGGTTTGATGAGTCATTTGAGGGCTCATGCAAGGAATGGTTCTGGTAGTGGGATTATTGGCTTGTGAGGGACGGCAATGATCTGTAAAGATTATGCTATTTCTATAATAAGAAATGTACTTGTCGATCCGAGTTCAAATCCTGGACGAGGTTGTTTGCAATTCACATTGCGTTAATACTCTTGGGAAAGGTATCCATCCAACTAATCTCCCTGCAACTATGGGTTATTGGTAGAGCAAACTAGGCTCTTTAACCCTGGTATGGCAACCAGTCTAGGAGAAGGAAAACTCTGAATTCAAACCTGTTAAAATCTACTTAATAAATTTACCTTTTATCCCATCTTGCACGTGTGGAGGGGTTGGTATATATATATATATATATATATATATATATATATATAATGTGTGTGCGTGTAAATAGGGCACAACACGTGGTGTAATGGTTAGCAAGCTGGATTAGCAGACCAGTGTTAGTGAGCGAGATTCTCATTAGGTGCCTCTATATTTGCGGCCTTGTGCCACAATTAAATCAAGCTTAGTGAATAAGTACATGTAAACATAGTATACATATTTACCAACCCTCCGCACGAGTAGAATGTGACACAAGGTCAATTTCTTAAGCGGAATTTAACCGGTTTGAATTCAGAGTTTTCCTTCTTCTAGACTGGTTGCCTAATCAAGGTTAAAGAACCCAATCTGTCCTACTGTTTAGCCATAGCTGGAAGGAGAGTAGTTTGATGCATACCTTTCCTGAGGGTATCAATGCTATGTGAAATGCAAACAGCTCGTCCCGGATTTGAATTCGTCTCACTGCCCATTTCCTACGACTATTGTCCAATTGTTCCCGAGTTCAAAACACTTTTTTCTATCCCCACCCCCATTTTATTTTATGAAATATGAAAAAAATGAACCGACAAAAAACGATTTTGACTTTTTCCTATAAAGATAAGAGTCTGAATAATTATATCAGAAGATTTTTATATGTTTCAATGCCAGAGCTTTTTAGTAAAAGAACCATGAATACCGAATTCTGTTTTAAAAATATCAATAAAGAAACTGACACTGTTGTAAAAAAAAAAAAAAAAAAAAAAAAAAAAGGACTGTTTTACTTATTTTTCAAGAGTAACGGGGAGTAATTTTTCCCCAATCAGATAATTTGATCTTTGACTTAACAGTTTTTTTTTCTCTTTATGTTCGTCTTTTCTTTTTTCAGAGATTTTTTTAAAAAAGTAAAAAAATATTTACGTTTCTTCCTTCAATATGGCCTAAACTGATCACGTGACCTATTTTAGTGGTACCTAAATACAATGTTGCATTGCTTTAGGGACCAAACACTTTCCTAGGGCAATTTACTCTGCCATGTCGGTAGAGTGGTTTGTGTTGTGAAATTGACTAACGTAATCAATTACCAAATTGAACGAATGAGCTCACAACCTACGACAAAATTGCAGCGCTGAAATCTGCAACGTTAAAAAAAAAAAAATATTTTAAATAATGTATGAACACGAAGTGGGTAGTTGTTTCTTAAGAGTTTTTGGTACTAACACAGAATAGCGCACAAGAGACAATATCATTAGATTACGTATAAAAAGCATTACATTTCACGGAAATATCCGAAACTTTTGAGTCGTTAGAGTAAGGCTACTTCGGGAGTTTCCGTAATCTAATGCTGTACCATTTTGATCATTTCGACAAAATATCAAATCAACAGCCTTCCACGAACGCAAAATAAAATACTGACCCCCCCCTTGCCAAAAAAAAAAAACACCTGTTTGTTATTCGTGTTCTTGTTTATTGTGTGGTTGGGGTAAATTTGCATATGCCTCAACCATATCTCGCCAATTCTCTTAGTCCCGAGAGCATGTTTTTTTTTTTTTTTTTTTTTTTGAGTTTTTCACTCATCTTGCACGCCAAACAGATGTGAACGCGCTCTATCCCTGCAGGTAGGACATTTTCTCTACTACAATTATTACACTGTGACTTGTTACATCAAGATTGTAGATAGTTGCTATATTTCTGATGCATTTTGGCTGAACTTGCAAGTCGGTCGGAAAACTAAAACATATTACAGATGACCCAGAAAAAACAGAACCCAAATTATTTATTTATTTTCCCATTAAACTAACCCCAAACCTCCCCCGCCCCTAGTTAAAATTAACGGTTTTATTACAAAATTTGTGGTTTCTGTTTTTCTAGGTCACCCTAATTTTCCGATCGATTTGCAAGTTTAGCCTGCATTTTTATCGTAAAAATGATTGACCGTGGAGTGGCCATGTTTCTTTTTCTGAGTTTTTCACTCCTCTTCCAGGCTAGGCAGATGCGAACGCCCTTCAATCCCGAAGGTAAGCTACATTTTCTTCTACAGTTTGAATTTTCCTTCTCCTATATTGGTTACATTAGTAAGGCTAGAGACGAATCCAACTTACTGTTTACCCATTTTGGGAAGAGAAGAGTTTGATTCATGCTTTCCGATAATGCATTAGCAGTAAAATGCAAACAATTTCATCCAGAATTTGAACTCGTTTCGCTGAGTTCATTTTTCTACAAGGATAACCTCTCCGTCCGCACGCCTACATTAATAGATCGGCAGCCAACTTTATTTTGCTGAATTTGCACAAAGGTATCAAAATTAAGGTGACCCAGAAAAAACAGAACCCACAAATTTTGTAATAAAACTGTTAATTTTAACTATGGGGGTTAGGGTTGAGCTTAGGGTTTAAGGTTAGTATAATGGGAAAATGAATAAATAATTTGGGTCCTGTTTTTTCTGGGTCACACTAATTTCGACACGTTTGTGCAAGTTCAGTCCTTTATTTTCCCTTATTCAGAATTCTACTACAGGGTGTTTCAACGGGGCTATATGGCTCCCTTGGGACCGTAAGATTCGGAGGGGGGCACAAGGCCAAATTTGAAAAATAGAGGGAGTGCACAAGGAACAAAATTTAGGACCCACAAAATCTGGGCTCTACTTGCAAATCGTCCTCAAAATTAAAACGGAAAATTTTGACAACGATTTGCAACACATCAAACTAAAGTCAGGTTAGTAATTGTTTTATTTCATTTATTTAACGAATTTTGAAATATTTTCTAAACTGAACATAAATATGTTAGTTTAGAAAATATTTCAAGATTCGTTAAATAAATAAAACAATTACTAACCTGACTTACCAAAAAAAAAATTCAAGTATTTTGAATCGTATTTTTTAAATTAATTTTAATTTCAAAATTTAGTTTGATGTTTTGCAAATCGTAAAAATTTTCCGTTTTAATTTTCAGGACGATTTGCAAGTAGAGCCAAAATGTATATATGGAGCATTTTGTAAATAATTTTTTATTTTTTTTATTTTTATTTTTTTAAATTTAAAAATTTTTTTAGAATAAAATATTAAACTTATTATTTAGTTAAAATGTTATATAAATTTAACCCATTTTTTTAAATATTTATTGTATAACATAAACGTCTATTTATTGTATTAAAAAATCTGATTTACATAAAGTTGACGGACGGAGTTCAAAGAGGAGAAAAAAATCCGTGTACGCTATCTTAAGACAGCGTTTACGCCATATTTGAGCAAAATTGACCGAAAAATCGTTTTAAATGTATTAAAAATAAATTACATGTTATATTATTTATTTTCAACTGATACTCATTATGTTACCACTTTTCGACTTAGACAAAAATTTGGGCAAAACTTGCAAATCAGTAGGAAAATTAGAGTGACCCAGAAAAAAGAGCCCACAAATTTTGTAATAAAACTTAATTTTAACTAGGGGGTTTAGCGTTAGTTTAATGGAAAATAAATTTGGGTTCTATTTTTTCTGGGTCACCCTGTAATGTTTTAATTTTCGATCAGTTTGCAAGTTTAGCCAAAATTTGACCTTAGATAATCGATTTATTTAATTTTAATTCGTTTTTAAAATGAAAAGCAGACGAAAAATTGGGTATGCATAGTTAAAACTAGTTGGCATGGGGGGGGGGCTACAAAGAACTCGTCATCTGGTGTTGAAGGGGGTCACTGCAATTATTAATAATAATAATGATGATAAAAGGTTGAGAAACTGTTCTATTCTACCTGGAACGACGACCATACATTCCGACCCGTGTTGCAGCCCAGAGCAACATTGTTGACATTCCTGTAGTACCACATCACTTGCTTAAAACCGTCAACCATACAGCCGATTTTGTTGACCCAGTTATTCAGGCACACACGGATCCTGCTGAACGCGCCTGGAAGAAATAATTGCCAAAAAAATAGGAAGTACATTCTTCTATGTAATCGGTGGAAACTGAAGCAACTAGTCTTATTACCTACATTTTCTTATATTGTTCCTTAGTTCATAGAGTTACATGGCTGTTTGATTTTCACCGTCAATTTTCCCGCCTTTCAAGTACTGAACACACTAAATATACTAAGTAGACCAAAGCAGTCTACATAGACTGCCTGGGATCTATACGTCAACTCGGGGGGTTAGTATTATTTGGATTATTCGGACTATTGTCCTCGTCTTTATTGTTATCTGTACAACATTTCGGCCGATGAGCCCTCTGGCCTTTTTCAGGTATTTCTTGTAGAGAAGTTTCCCCAGACCGACAATAAATACCTGAAGGCCGGAGAGCACATCGGCCGAAACGTTGTACAGATAACAATAAAGATGAGGACAATAGTCCGAATAATACTTATTATCAAGCCTCATCTAAAAAAAAATTCGGTGTCTGTAAGTATTCAGGGGTATACAAGAGGTCTTAGTAATTAAAAGAAATTAACTCCACAAGAATCCTAAATAACAGGCACATGTTGCTATATTTTCAAAAGTTTAAGCCCAATATTCATGAACTTATCAAGTCATCAGCTTCACCCATCACATTAGAAAATGTGCTTCCTTGGTAAATTATTAAGTTAGTATTAATTATTTGCAGCTTCTTTTTTATTATTATATATATATATATATATATATATATATAATGTTATGCTTACTTTACTATTTATTTAACGGTTATTGTAGAATTCATTAATTACATAATTGGTTGCAACAAAACAACTGCAAGGTGAGCTGGTGTATATAAGGAGCGGGGTCCATGATAGGTCAATCAAATTTGTGAAGACGTCTACGGACTTTGAGAACCTCTGAAGTAGAATAACATTTTGATAAGTTTATGATAATTCACCAAATGTTCGTAATCCTGTCGGCTAGAACATGACTGCACCTCTGCAGAGGGGTAAGCCCTCCAATGGGGACACCTGTTGACAATGGGTGGTGACAGTGATGTTTAAGGACGGAACACTGGTGGCTGGGCAGTCCATGACACGCAACTCCACTTTGGCCCTTACTTAAGCTAGATGGGAGGTCGGAGAGTCCCCTCCGATCAATCGGCTAGTCACGTCAAACCCTAGCACCTATATGATTATCCCAACCGTACTACCCATATGGCAGGCCCCAACCCTTTTCATCATATGGGTGTTAGAAGGCGGTAGCTGAGAGTCTTAGTGTTCGGGGTATGACGTTAAACTAGGGACTGCCAATTTTGTTGTCATAGGCATATTTTGCAAAATATTTGCGATTGGAGAGGAGGGAAAAAAAAAAAAAAAAAACAAAAATCAGGGAATTATCCAATTTTAATGAAATTTTCAGTGTTGATTTATCAATGAATGAATTTTATAATGCATTATTTTATTTTCAAAACTTTGATATTTTTTCAGGTCTCTTAACTTTGAACGCTCCTTATTTTGGAGGCGTAAAATATCTGGGGTTATATACCTTTGAAACTAATTATAGCAAGAATAAAAAGACAAAAGACCGAAGTGTGACTAGAAGAAAAAAAATGAAGGGTGAGACTCTGGTAGAAAATAATTACCGAAAATTGGAAAATTAAATATAAAAAAAAAAAAAATTTTTTTGAGATTTAAAAAAAAAATTCTGTTTAAGTATACAATTGCCTATTATAAGTGAAAAAATTATACATTGTTATTTCTTTTTAAAAGGGTGGGAGCCTAAATTTTCAATTCAGTTTTCTCCAAAAATTAAGAGATAACAAAAATAAAGTAGACTAGTTATTGAATAGATATTTGTTTTTAGAATCTAAAAATATGAAATTTTAAACTAAAAATTAGGAGGTTCATATTTTAAATGAATTTTATGTTAATTAGGTATATAAATATTTTCTCAAAACTGTAATATTTATTTTAAAGAATTTCAATTTATTTCCATTGAATCGGTTTGATTGAAACGATTCGGTAACTTAAAAGAAAGAATTCGTTGATTAATAAGTCAACACTGAAAATTTATTAAAATCAGATAATTCTCTGATTTTTGATAAGGTTTTTTTTTTTTTTTTTTTTTTTTTTTTTATTATCAAACTGGGTCTACATATTTTGCTGACTTTTGTAAACAAAAACGCTAGATTTTTTTTTAACTCTTAGTTTTCTGTGTGTTTTTGAAACTAAAACAAAAAAATTTGCAGAAATCTTCACTTAGCTATTGTTTTTTTTTAACAGAATTTGATTGTTTAAAATGTATCAAAAATAAATTAAATATGCAAAATTATTATTATTTTTTTTTCTTACTGATCATATTACTACTTTTTGACCAAAATTTTACCTTAAATAATCGATTTAATTATTCTTAATTCATTTTTAAAATGAAAATGAGCCAACAAATTTGCAGTCCATACGTTAAACTCTATCTGATGGTGAAATGCTAATTCTGGAGCTCTGGGGAATATGGAATACCCGTTTATCACCATTAATCCCAGGTCCACTCTGGCCTGGAGCGTTTGTTCCTGTTAGGGTCCCATCTATGGGTTAAATAGAAAAAAATGAGTTTAAAAAAATTAAGTACCCATCAAGAATAAATAAAACAAAAATAAAGGGTAGTTGTGTGTATGTATGTCCGGAAGAAACTATGAAAGTAAAACAACTAATGACAAAGTGAATATATAAAAATCATCGGGGCAGCCTAATGTCGGTATCAGCCAGACAGCGAGGGAGTCTATCCCCTTTTCACTAGTGCTAGATCAATGAGATTATTTTAGCATCTGAGGTGGAGCGCCACACCTACCATCAGCTCCTCACTTTACTGTGCAACTCATACGCAGAGTTGGCAGGAGCCAGTATCGAACCAAGAATCTTGTGATTCCTAGCCGAACACTCTACTAACAGAGCTAAACTGGCCTCTTAGAGCAAAAATAATGAAGATTTGATAGGTATTTGCCTCATACCCCACTTGTATGGGCTGGGCACAAGGCCTCGTTTTAACGTGGGCCCATCCACAAGCCGAAGCTCATGGGTGGGAAAGAACAAAAATTGCGTCGTAGGAGACACTGATTTTTCTTTTCAGAGTGTTTGTGCAATTTTTTTTTTCTGACACCCTACCAAGCAGGATCAACACTAGGTCTTTTTTCATATGGATTTTAATGGGGCATCCTGCGAGAATCTAATTCACAATTCAGTAATGATGGATCTGCGAGACTCACTTTTTTTGTCCCATTCTACTTGGGCGACTTTGGGTAGCCACTTCTAGTGGCTAATATATGACATCATAATAAGCGACGCCCATAAATAACTCTTCCAGTTTTTTTTTTTCTAATTTTTTTCTTAGCCAAAGATCATCATTATCATTGAGTCCCAACCACACGGATTCCCATGACTCTCTCTCAGCAGCCATCCCGATCAGCATCACCCCTGGCAGGTTTTTATCACGGCATCCAAAATCTGCACACATCTGATTGATATACATTTTTGATGGTTGGCCTATATTGGTGTTTCCATGTGTACATGTCCACAGGAGAAAGTCACTTATGAGTTCATCCTTGCTTCTCCAGTATGGTCCAGCATATCTTGTCTTACTTGGATGGTTTGTGTGATAGAGGGAAAGTGTCCGTACAGCTGCTTCCAAGATTTGTTCAAGACAGCCTGCAGCGTCCTTGTGTAGTTAACATCTCATTTGTTCTTTAAGCGTTTTATTAGATAGTCCATAATGAAATTGACGATTTATTTTAAAGAAAGGGAAACGAATGTTAGTTCACATTTCGTAAATATATCCATTTGAACAATGTAATAGAAGTGACAGTGACTTACCGGGAGCTAAACGCGTGAGACAGCGAACGTGTCAATCTACTCTATGAGAGCCATTCGCCAAACTGACATTTTTATGCTGTAGACTTATTTACATAAGATGGCAGTGACACATTAAAAAAAAAACAGGTGAGTGGACTTGGTGGGGAGCAGTTCTCCTACAGGCTTTGCAAGTGTGATGATGAAGGAATTGTAACCCTGTTATAATCTTTACTTGTGTGGTTTTGTCTTACTTGGATGGTTTGTGTGATGAGAGAAAGTGTCCGTACAGCTGCTTTCAAGATTTGTTCAAGACAGCACATCTCGTTTGTTCTCTAAGCGTTTCATTAGAGTCCAAGTGAACAAAAGTCCATAATGAAATTGACGATTTATTTTAAGGAAAGGGGAACAAATGTTAATTCACATTTCATAAATATATCCATTTTAACAATGTAATAGAAGTGAGTGACTTACCAGGAGCTAAACGTGTTTGCTGTCTCACGTGTCAATCTACTCTTTGAGAGCCATTCGCCAAACTGCCATTTTTATGCTGCAGACTTATTTGCATAAGATGGCAGCGACACATTAAAAAAAAACAAGTGAGTGGACTTGGTGGGGGCAGTTCTCCTACAGGCTTTGCATGTATGATGACAAAGAACTTGACACCCTGTTATAGTCTTTACTTCTTGTGTGTACTGAAGGTTTTGTGTGTTGCTGTGGATAACAAAATCCTGATTTAAAGTAAGAAATCGAAGAGTGTAAATTTATGAGATTATCATAGCAGCTTCATTTTTTTTTCTTTCTTCTAGTAAACCATACTGTTACAAACAAGGATATTAGGGATTAAAGGTGACGCTATAACAGAAAATAAATCCTTAGAAAATTACCATTGATTTTTAAATTTAAAAGTAAAATGACATTATTTTAGTTTCTAAAGCAAAATCCTCTAATAAAAATCACACTTTTGCAGAGATGCTGATAGGTACACATCATGTCCGTGCGTCCCAGTGTTTTTCTTTTTTCTTCCCTCACTATTTCAAGCTAACTGTAAATAGATTTCAATAGTTTCTTAGAATCAAATTACATAGGATAGGTTACAAGGTAAGAGTTAGGCAGCTTTTGTTGTATCCCCAGATCATAGATAAAAACCCTACAATTTATTAAGAAACTTTAGTTGGGACCCATCAAATTTCCCGGGGACTCATTCAAAGCAAATATGTGTCCCAGGATGCACTAAATCAAAAAAGGCTATCAGCATCACTGCTTTTAGTTCCATCTATGCATAAAGGGGATTTTAATAGCAGAAAAAAAAGTATCAACACTGATATCTTATTATAATGGAGATTGTGTGTTTTTCTGTCTGTAACCGAAACTATATTACTAATTGAGTCACAATTTAACATAGTTATTTACATCACATTCTCCATGATTTTATTTATATTTAAACCTCAATAAAATTTCTTCACCTTTTAATTAGTGTTGTCCATATCTACATACAAATAACATGCAATTGTATTTATATATACAAAAAATAGCGGTTTGCAGTGTGAATGGGAAGGCTAATTTGCATATTGATATTAAAAATGTGATTTTATTAAATATGTGCTTAGTATTATTGATTTCTAACTGTTTGGTTTTATTTTAATGAATATAAGCAAAAATCTCTTCAATGAATCTTAAATGAAATCCATTAACAAGAAAAATAACTGTCATTTTATTCTTTATTTCCTAATTTAACTAAATAGTTAAATAAGTAAAATTCAGCAATGAAAGATGGGAGTGATGGAAGAGGAAGTTTCATTTCTCTTTTTCTATTATACCCCCACTCTGTTACATATCTTTTTGTCTGCCTCTAATTTAATACGATATTTCATTACATTAAAACTTAAATACTTGCACCCGGAGGGTGCATATATTTGCTAGTTTATATAATGAATCTTCAATACAATTACAATACCTCAGTAATTTGAAATAAAAAAAAATGGGATGGAATTGCTCCTGCAGATGCCAATTTTATTTTCTTTCTCTACAAATGAGTCTTTTCTGATTAATTTTAGTCTTAAAAGTTTTGGGATTATCCTCCAAGGTAGGGGTGCACCCTTTCCCAATGGGTAGAAGTCACACTTGTGGGTGTGCTAATTTTATTTTCTGGGTGAATTAGACTTTCTCTAGTCAATTTAAATCCAAAATAGTCCAGACATCCCCACTCCTTAACCTCCAAATCCTCTTAAAACACTTCCTCAGGTCAAGAGAGTTCATATGTCAAGTTTCAGCAACATTGGTCCATTAGCAAAGGACTATATAGGTAACAAGCAAGTAAATAAAAAATGATCTTGTATATATATATATGTGTGTGTGTGTGTGTGTGTGAGAGAGAGTGCATATATATATATATATTGTTTTTTTTTTCGTTTTCTATTTTTCATATATATATGTGTGTGTGTGTGTGTGTGTGTGTATATATAGGTTAGGCATGTTTATACATATTAAGTGGCATAAGAGCACTTTTATCAGTAATTGGGACTACCTGGTTATTAGGGGTGTGGGTGGGGGAATGTGACTATGTGGATGCTGGTGTTGATAAGGTAATGAGTTTTTTAGTATCCTGCTTTTCAAAACTTCTTTTCATGGAATTATGTAAACAAAGACGGAAGAAATGAAAACTTTCAGAGTGAATTGCAGAGCAGGTGTCCAAAATTTGGGTCTGATATTTCTAGACATCTTTTTATTCATCTTTAGTCACCTTTTACACGTTTTTTTTTTTCGAGTGCTTCCATAGGATTATAGCCCAAGATCATGTTTTCGAATATAATTCAAATTGATCCATACGTAAAAAGTTTGAGAACCATTGGTGTAGATGTAACAATTTAGGGACTCAAATCATATAAGAAAAAAAAAGAGCAAAAAATATTCATTGCATAGAAAAATGTAATGGGCCAACTCAAGTTTTAGTATCCCAACCCTATTGCCCTTATGGCAAGCCCCAACCCCTTTTTATCATATGGTTGCTAGAAGGCGGTGACTGAGGGTCTACATGTCCTGGGAATGACGTTAAACTCTATCTGATGGTGAGGTTCCAGTTTTGTAGGTTTGGGGAATGTGGAGCACCCCTTCATCACCATTGCTCCCTGGTCCACTCTGACCCGGAGTGGTAGTACCTGTTAGGGTCCCATCTATGGGTTAAATAGAAAACAAAATTGTATTATCCATTAAAAATGAAATTATTTCAAAACTTTGTCAGCATTAAAATTTTTTTTTTATCAATAGAAGTATTCGGCATAAAATAACCCAAGGGGTTGACATGCTGTAAAACCCAACCAACCAATCAAGTTTTAGTAGTAGTCATCGTTAGTAGAGAAACAATGCACGCAGTTGTATAGTCCCGAGTATTTATTCCCAGGCTCGTGTGCTCTTCCTCAGAGAGAGCAGGAAAGACAAAGAGAGAGGGTACAGTTAAATTATTCTACCTTCTAACATGGTATCATCTTCTATACTGCTGTTTCACACGAGGGACCAGGAGCCCGTCTGACCCCTGCTACAACTGAAAGGAAAAGAGAATGATCTTCTTCTTCTGTTACTCGTCCCTACGTCACTTCTACTTCCAGTCAACACCTGGAACTTCCGTTTTTACTTTCAAATCCACTTCCGGGGTCATTCCTCGGTCAAGTTACTGGCACCCCGTTGTGTGTTTACTCTTCCAAATTTTAACCTTTGTCTGCTCTTAATTCTTTTTCCTCTCCTTCTCTAGAAATCCGAACACAGCTTTATTTTTAATCTCAAATTCTGGTAGACCCTAATAATTACGCTACGAAAAACTTAAGGGCAAACAAAAAACAGTCAAAAAATCTAGAAAAAATACAAGCAACAGACTAGGGAAATTGCACACAATATCTGGACAGAGGAAGAACTGCTGGTGTTACGATTTTATGGGTCATCCTTTAGGCTTCAAGCAAGAGCGCTTGTCCAGTGGAAATCCTTGGCAAAGAATCCTTTGGTTGTTACTTGGTGCTCCTCAGTATTGCAAGTCCTTCATCAATGATTGTAAATGGATGACTCTCAGTATCAGTGATTAAGTAGTCAACCAGCCACGCATTATGGCTGTTGATTGGCTGAGGTTTAAACCACATTACCTTGCCTAGTCTATAAATTTAAGTGGTATATTGTAGCACACCTTTTAATAAAAAAGCCATCAGCTTATGCTGGTGATCGAATTCATAAAGCATAAGTTCCCACCACCCTGTCAACTGGGGCATTAGAATACACCAACTACACCTCTGTTTGGCTGTGGGTGGCGACCTGTGATGCTTAGGGATGGAATCTAGGTGGCTGAGCAGTTCATGACATGCAACACTCCACTGGCCCTTACGTGGACTAGATGGGCAGTTGTATAGGCCCCTTCCATCAATCGGCTGGTCACATCCAGCCCTAGCACCTATATGATTTTCCAAACCCTATTGCCCTTATAGCAAACTCTAATCCTTTTTATTATATGTGCTAGAAGGCGGTGGCTGAGAGTCTTCATGTCCTGGGAATGATGTTAAACGCTATCTGATGGTGAGGTTCCAGTTCTGGAGACTTGGGGAATGTGGAGCACCCCTTTATCACCATTGCTCCATGGTCCACTCTGATCTGGAGTGGGAGTACCTGTTAGGGTCTCATCTATCTGTTAAATAGAAAAATGTGTTTAAAAAAACAAAATTGAGTTAAAACAATTTGAATACCCATCAAGAATGAATAAAACAAAACGTCTTCAGCATCAAATCACCCATAAAAAGGGTTGACTTGCCGTAAAACAAATTACCAATTAACCAACTCTGTGTATTTGTATTTTGTTGAAAACTACATGCAGGTGTTTAGTTTTTGAAAATTTACTTCCCTGTTGCGTAGTAGCTAACATACTGGACTGTGACATCATGATTACCTGGTTCGAACTCCAGCTGCTCTATTACTATTCACTTTTGGATTAATACCTTTCTGACAGTATGGATACACTTGACTCTCCCTCATTAACTGCCCCTATCAGTGATCGCCCCTGGAAGGTTGTCTGTAGAGGTTGGCCTACACTGGTGTGTCCATGTGTAGGTGTCCACAGGAGTGGGTTCTTGCTTTTCCATCAGTGTCCAGCATGTCTTGTTTTTCTTACTCTGTTGGTTTGTATGATTGGGCTAAGTGGCCATACAACTGCTTTCTTGGGGGCTGGACTTTCTTCCAAGATTTGTTCAAGACAGCACACAGCATCCTTGAATAGCTCCCATCTAGCTTTCGATCTAAGCATTTCATTAGTGTCCTAGTGGTGCAGCCATACAGCAGTACTGACATGGCTTTGAAGAATTCTTGATCTATCTTATCAGTGAGATCCAATTTCCATATGGATAATCTGTCTATAGCAGCTCATGCCTTTCCTGTGAATACATTGACATTGCATTCTGTTGATGAGATATTACTACCTAGGTATGTGAATGGGTCTACTAATTTGAGAGACTTACCATCCAGTGTGGAGATGCATCCATCTTGTGAAAAACAGATGAACTCAGTTTTATCTGATCAGTCTTTGTTAGTTTAGATGGTTGTAAAGTTTTTAAGTGCCATCCTTGGCCAATTGAAAAGGGCTTAAAGAAAGTCCTATGTTATGGAATCCTTTGGTGAGCGTATAAGTTGTATCCTGTGTATTGGTAAAGTGTTACATAATTATTAGATACCTAATATTTATGTGCAATAGTGTAGAAATCAAAATGGCCATTATAAGCTGCAGCCCATGGCCTTGAAGGATTTGAATGACAAGGCTTGACCTGTCCTGATCCTTCCTTCCAGTGGATACCGTGAGAACCGGTAGAGAGGACCCTCTCTTCCGGTTTAGATAGTAAGTTTCAGTCAGAGACTAGCAGCCGAGCTTGACGGAAGGGTAAGTCGCGTTACACGAACTCCCGTCTTAATCTGCGCAGATGTCTGGTTGGGGATTTAAAAATAAAGTAAGATCAAAGCAAATCGGAGTCTTGTGTTATTACCTCTAAAAACTAACAATGACACAGGGCTTCTGATAGAGAAATCCCCAATAGAAGACCAGACCCGAAGTCCCCAAGAAAGTCCAGACCTTAGATTCCAGACGAAGAAGAGATGTTAGAAGAGACCTAGAAGAACCTAAGATGTCAGAAGAACAGAAGAAGAATAGAAGAAGTAATGAGAAGGGTATGCAACAAAAGGTCCAGTGTTTTAATCCTATGTCCGTCATCAAAGAGTGTTGACGTAATTATGACCAGTAGGGTCGAGGTTAAGTATTGTATTAACCTCAGAGTACTGCCAGTGATTGGCTAAGAGATAGATCACATGATTCTGGCCTAGTCTATAAGTAGGAGCGGGCATTTAACACATACCTTATATGTAAAAAAAACTCAACATTGCTTCCCTGATGATCAGTGTTTTGCTAATTCCTTCATAACATCTCTTATGCAGGATGCTGGTGCCACCATCTCCTCTAACCTCTTTTTCTGTAGATGAGATATTACTACTCAGGTATGTGAACTGGTCTACTAATTTTAGAGGTATACCATCTTGTTTAAACACATGGATTCACTTTTATCCAAGTTCACATAGAGGCCAACGCCTCTTTCTGCCTTCTCCCACACACACACACACACACATATATATATATGTTCCCAGTTCTTGCAGATGATCAGCAGAGCGCCTTGTTAATTCCTTCATGGCAGTATTTGTAATGCAGGATGTTGGTGCCACCATCTCCTCTAACCTCTTTTTCTGTAGATGAGATATTACTACTCAGGTATGTGAACTGGTCTACTACTGGTATACCATCTTGTTTAAACACATGGATTCACTTTTATCCAAGTTCACATTGAGGCCAACGCCTCTTCCTGCCTTCTCCACACACACACACACACACATATATATATATATATATATATATATATATATATATAATATATATATGTGTATGTTAGTTCCCAGTTCTTGCAGATGATCAGCAGAGCGCCTTGTTAATTCCTTCATGGCAGTATTTGTAATGCAGGATGTTGGTGCCACCATCTTTCCTCTCTTGTAACATGAGTAATTTGTTAGATGCAAAACACTTGTACAAGTCCATTAAAATCTGATATATTTCCCATTTTATCCTGTGAGAACAAGGAATGTGAAACTCATCCAATTATAAAGTGAGATTTATTTAGCTTGAAAATTGTTAAAATTCGTTTTATGATGGGAAATGATTTTGTAAACAAAGTCAGCTGATAGATTTGCACTTTTTGTTTCTTATTCACTTGGATGACTAAAAACTATTAAATTTTTTATTATTTTCAGATGAAAATTAAAGTTGATAATTATTCAGTAATTTCTTATGTGTATGATTCCTTTGTGAAATATTCTGTCACATCTAAAATTAAATCTGAAACCGAGGAATGTGTATAAATGTGTGTGTGTGTGTGTGTGTATAATATTATATAATATATATATATATATATATATATAATGTATGCATGTCTAAAGTTCTAAAAAATGTGTTTAAATAAAAAGAAAAATGGAATACCCAATCAAAATGAATAGAATAAAAAAAAATAAAAAATAAAAAGTTCTAAAAAAGTGTTTAAATAAAAAGAAAAAATGGAATACCCAATCAAAATGAATAGAATAAAAAATAAAAAATAAAAAGTTCTAAAAAATGTGTTTAATAAAAAGAAAATGGAATACCCAATCAAAATGAATAGAATAAAAAAAATAAAAAATAAAAATTCTAAAAAATGTTTAAATAAAAAGAAAAAAATGGAATACCAATGAATGAATATAAAAATAAGTTTTTGGCATAAAATACCCAATGGTTTGACATGCTGTAAAATCCAACAATGTTAGGATCCTCCTTGAAGGATTTAAAAATCTATTAAGCAAAGATTACTTAATTTTTATTCCCCAAAATCTATTATCTATGCCAATAAAACGTTTAGTAATCCTAACAAAATTACCACGATTTGTAATTTAGACTCATGACATTCAAAGAGAACTGATGTCAGTTTCAAAATCTCTAATCTTATTAGAATCAACATGAATTACAAACTGTTAAAATCCTTTAATTAATTGATGCCTAACATGTCACTTTCAAATTCTGTCTCTTCTTGTCTGGGTAATTCCATGTCAAATCATCAAGTACAAATAATGTTCAATATATGTAAAATAATAATAGAAAAAAAATCTTTGTCATAGATTAAGTGCCACATCAGGATATTGATCTTGCTATGAAAAAAACCAGAAATCATCAATAACTTAAAATTGGTTGACTATAAGACATTTTGATAGCATTTTCCAATTCCTCGGGCAAAAATGGTTTTATAAACCTAGGAGTAGGGAAGCTCTAGAACTCATTTTACAGACAAAATAGATTACAAAATGTCGCCATTTTTTGTGACCCCCATCAAATTTGGAGAACTAAAAATCGACATAACTCCGCCAATGTTTGGAATTGGAAGCTCAAATTTTGGGGATTGTCTAACTTTAACATAGTCCACACTTGTACAAAATTTCAGAAAAATTGAAGGGGGTGGGTGGCATTGACTGGATGATTTGTCATGGAATTACCCATTAATTACACTGGCCTGCAATGTTTTCAAGGTTGAATATGTAAAAGCTGATTTAAGATATTTTATGTTGAATCTAAAAATCATACACATTTTTTCTAATAAGATCAATTTTTTAAGATACAAACTCTTACTTGAAATGTATAGAACAGTATTATAGCTTTGTCAAGTCGTCTACAGGCTTTTAAATAATGGTTATTATTGTGTACAACTTGTGAAGTATTCAAGCACATCTTAAAAATCAGACCTAATCATATAATAGTTGATTTTAAGGCAGGTTTTTTTTAACGCTGAATCCAAAAATCATACTCATTTTTTCCTAATCAGATCAATTTTTTAAGATGCAAACTCTTATTTGAAATGTATAGAACAGTATTATAACTCTGTTTATTTGTGACAAGGAATGAGATGTATTGGTGACAACCAGGGGGACTTTGACAGTCTAATTATTCCAGCTTGCAGGAGTATTGTGAACTCCTGTTTTATTGATTTATATTTCTCTTCTGAGAGTTGTTGAACTTTAGCCTAGGTAGGACACTCTCTTCAGTGTCTATCTTAGACATTTGAGGCTGCTCCGTCTGTAGCCTGGTAAGTTTTGGAAATTCTTGGAGGAGAGATTGCACTTCTTCTGGTAGTTTGGTGGGGTCATCCACTATTATACTTTGAATTTGTACAGTGACACATCATCCTTGAATAGATTGGTGTCATTTCATTGATAATTTTCGTTGTTGCAGTCCAGGATTAGGCCATAGTGGTGCCAAAAATAGACTTTTTGAATAACTGTTATCATTATGTACAACTTGTGAAGTATTCAAATACATCTTAAAAACTAGACTTGACCAAATACAATGAATGTTATCTTTGAATTCAGTTTCATAAATTGACGATCATGTATGACTTGGTAAAAGTTGACCGTAAGAAAATTTTTTAATGCAGACTAGTTATTAGCATTGATAATTAAAATATAAATTATAGAAAGTATAATAATTAAAGTTGTCGGAGGGCCCTATTGTTGGTATCAGCCGGCTGCAATGGAGTCTATCCCCTTTTCCCAAGCATTAGACCAAGTAGATTGTTTTGCTGAGGGGACTGCAATACCTACTGTCAACTCCCCACTTTACCAAACAGATTACATTACTCAAACTGTGCTACTCATGTGCTGAGTTGGCAGGGACTAGTATCAAATCCAGAACCTTATGATTGCTTGGTGAGTGCTCTACCAACTGAGCTAACCCAAACCCTCATTATTTACCGAGTATATTATGAAATTTTTATCTATGTCTTTCAAACAGGACCATTCTTTTTTTTTTTTCTGCAGGAGGTTTACTGACAACATGAACAAAATTTTTGAGATGAGGCTTGATAATTAGCATTATTTGGATTACTCAGATATTTTTCCTCATCTTTCTTGTTATCTGTACAACGTTTTGGCTATGTGCCCTCCAGCCTTCTTCAGGTATTTCTTGTCGGACTCTGTAGTCTTCTTGAACTTGGGAACCTTCTTTTTGAACTCAATTACAACAAAGAAGGCTCCCAAGTCTGAGAAGAAATACCTAAAGAAGGACGGAGGGCACATCAGCCAAATCATTGTACAGATAACAATAAAGATGAGGACAACAGTCTGAATAATCCAAATGATACTAAAGATATCTTTTTATTCATTTACTAAAACAGATACAATGCATAAAACCGTGGAACCTTATTAGATTGATTGATTGTTTTAATGGCATGTCAACCCATATAGGTTTATTTTATGCCAAACAGTAAATTGTGAAGGATGGCCAAATTTATTATGTTTTTCCAAGATTTCCTCTGGTTAATAATGGACCATTCTGTTTTTATTACCAAGAAAGGGAAGAAAAAAGATATGCTACACAGAAAGATAGAAAGAGAGGTGAGTACTTGGAAACAAAAATGCTAATCTGTTTCAAATGAATATAAAGAAAAGAAAGAAAGAGGGTTAAATCAAGATTAGCTCAGTTGGTAGAGCGTTTGGCTAGAAACCCCAAGTTTCCTAGTTCAATACCGGCCCTCGCCAACTCAGCATATAAGTAGCACAGGGATCTGCGGTAAAGTAAGCAGCTGATGGTAGGTGTGGTGCTCCACTTCAGACGCAAAAACAATCTCCTTTGTCTAGCGCTAGTGAAAAGGGGATAGAATCCCTCGCTGATTGGCTGATACTGACTTTAGGCCACCCCGACTACTTTACTTTTTACATATTGAGCTATTTTGATAGTTCTTAAGTAAGCATATCAAATGTTGTGATAATTAAATTATCATATTGAGGTATATACACAGGTCCTGCTAGTCAATGTATAATAGTAAAATTACCTCATCTCAGTAATTCAGACAATGAAGATATTATCAACAGTATTAAACTGGGTGTGCATCTCCTTATCAAACACTTTTCATCATCCCTTTTAATTGTTTTTACAGTTGAATTATTTTCCTTTCTTTCTTTTTACAATTATTGTTACACACTACATGCCACCCCAGTTTCATTAATCTGCCCGAGATTATTTCTATTGATTTAATCAGGATTAACTCTTATTTATTTATTTTTATTTTTTTATTTTTGGCGGGTTGGGGGGGGTAAGGATTATCTCCCCTGACCCAGTCTCTACTCCCACTTCCTCTTTGTCATTCTCCTCCTGCTTCCCCTCCCAATCTTGGCTAATCCTTGTTTGTCTTTTATTATTTGCCTACCAATTGCTCTCCATTAATCCCCCTCGAGTTTTTTTCTTTCTTTCTTTCTTTTTTTTTCTTTCTTTTTTTCTTCTTTCTTTTCTTCTTTTTTCTTTCTTTCTTTCTTTTTTTTCTTTTTTTTTCTTTTTTTCTTTCTTTCTTTTTTCTCTTTTTCTTTCTTTTTTCTTTCTTTTTTCTTTCTTTTTTCTTTCTTTTTTTCTTTTTCTTTTTCTTTTTTTTTCTTTTCTTTTTTTCTTTTCTTTCTTTTTTTCTTTTCTTTCTTCTTTTTTTCTTTTCTTTTTTCTTTTTTTTTTTTCTTTTTTCTTTTCTTTCTTTTCTTTTTCTTTTTTCTTTTCTTTTTCTTTTTCTTTTCTTTTTTCTCTTTTCTTCTTTCTTTTTTTTTTCTTTTTTTCTCTCTTTTCTTTTCTTTCTTTTTTCTCTTCTTTCTTCTTCTTTTCTCTTTCTTTCTTTCTTTCTTTCTTTTTTTCTTTTCTTTCTTTTTTCTTTCTTTTTTCTTTCTTTCTTTTTTCTTTCTTTTTTCTTTCTTTTCTTTTCCCTCCCCTAGTCCTCCCTCCCTTGTTACACCCACCCACCCTTACACACTGTCTCTTCTAATTAAATGAAATCTAAAGAGAAATGTGTTGCTCATAATCAATAACAGGATGGCACAGCTTAGGGAACTTGCATCTCTGTTGACATACATGACAATATTTATTTGAGGAATGATTTTCAAAAGGAAATACAAAATGGTGGTTCACTCTGATTTTTAAAAAAAAAAAGAAAAAAAGCCAAATCATCTGAATTTTGAAGATGAGGTTTGATAATTTGTATTACAGTCATGCTGATAGCTTTTGGATTTAGTGCGTCCTGGGACGCACTATTTCTAAGAAACTATTAAAATGTATTTACAGTTAGCTTGAAATGGTGATGGAAGAAAAAAAAACACTGGATGCATGGATATGATTTTACTGTGGCCTTTTAGATCTTTGTACATCAGGGATGCAGGATGCGTTCCCATCAGCATCTCTGTATTATTTGGATTTGGATTTTTTTGACTGTTGTCAATAAAGATGTGGACAACAGTCCAAAAAATCCAAATAATACAAATGAGGCTTGATTTGTATTATTTAGATTTTTGGACTGTTGTTCTCATCCTTATCGTTTGGTCTGGGTTTATGGCATATCAACCTTAGTGGGTCATTTAATGCCAATAAAGTTTTGAAATAAATCAATTCTTAATGGATAATACAATTTTTTTTATCAACACATGTTTCTATTTAACCCATAGATGGGACCCTAACAGGTACTACCATTCCAGGTCAGAGTGGACCAGGGAGCAATGGTGATGAAGGGGTGCTCCACATTCCCCAAACCTCCAAAACTGGAACCTCACCATCAGATAGTTTAACGTCATTCCCAGGACAGGTAGACCTCAGTCACCGCCTTCTAGCACACAAATGATAAAAAGGGGTTGAGGCTTGCCATAAAGGCAATAGGGTTGGGAAAATCATATAGGTGCTAGGGCTTGATGTGCTGATTGATCGGGGCCTCTGACCGCCCATCTAGCCTAAGTAAAGGTCTAAGTGGAGTGCTGCAGGTCATGAACTGTTCATCTACTAAGACTCCATCCTTAAGCATCACGGGTCGCCACCCACGGCCAACAGGTGGCTCCATTTGGGGAGTCTTACCCCTCTGCAGAGGTGCAGTCGGTGCATTTTAATGCCTCAGCCGACAGGGCGGCTGGGTGTTCTATGAAATATTGGTCATTTTGAGAAATGTAATAAATAAGCTTATTTACTTCTGATGATGAAGTTAAGCAACAATAAGTCTGTTCAATGCTTAATTGGGTGACCATGTTCTGTCTAATGATTGTGTTATCCATAGCAGGTACTGTAAGCAAACAGTCTTTTGTTTATCAAAAAATGACTTGAATCGGTATTGAATGATTTGAAAAGAGTTGATATGCCTTAAAACAACCAACCAATCATTCTGATCTCATATACTTTACCTAGGATTAGGGCTTCCCATTATAGAAGGTAAATGTATATTAGGGTAGGTTGATTTTTCACTTTTTTAATATATCAATTTACATGAAATACCAGAGGATGGGTGTTGGTTGATTAAGTACTGATACCAAAAATTAGATCTTGTACCAATTTTTGAGGAAATGGTATCAAAAATTGTAAACAAAAATGCACTGAAAAGTCCTCGGTTTTGCAAAATTTGGCCAAAAATTTTATCAGAAAATCTAACAATTTCAGTATTTAAACCAGGGATTGTTGTCATTTTATTTTATAAAAATGAAATTAAATGATGAAATTATAATTAAAGTTCAAATTAAAATATGCTTGCAAAACCATTTTTTTGTGTGATGCCATTTTCTCAAAAAAATTTCAAGATCTAATATTTTTATACTTACCAGACTAATACACAACTTTCGGTGTTTCATGTAATTTGATATTTTAAAAAAGTGAAAAATATA
Source organism: Doryteuthis pealeii (assembly GCA_023376005.1). Taxonomy (NCBI): domain Eukaryota; kingdom Metazoa; phylum Mollusca; class Cephalopoda; order Myopsida; family Loliginidae; genus Doryteuthis; species Doryteuthis pealeii. The sequence goes on along the minus strand of CM042164.1, from coordinate 79,076,166 downwards.
TGTATATGAAATTTTTAAGATAAAAAATCAGCTGACAAGAGTGAGAACAAGGGTTTGGACATTAAAATGTATTTTTTCATTTTTTTTTTTTTTTGTGTGTATATATATATATATATATATATATATATATATATATATAAAACATTTGAAATGCATCAAGATAAAAATGGATATATAAAAGCAGAAATTCTGTAAACATTAAATTGTCATGTTTATTATTTTTGTTTACTACACATTTCTACTGTCAAGAGTCTTTAGAGACCCATATATATATATATATATATATATAAAAGTAATTGGTAATTTGCTTGAAGCATTGTTAATTATGTTATAATATATTAATGATTTGAAGGCCAATACAATGCACATAAAAAATAAAAACAAAAAGATCTTTTTTTTGTCTTATCGATTTCAAAGTAAACCTTTATCTTCAGAGTCGATTTTCCGAAAATCGTCTCTGAAGATAAAGGTTTACTTTGAAATCGATAAGACAAAAAAAGATCTTTTTGTTTTTATTTTTTATGTGCATTGTATTGGCCTTCAAATCATTAATATATATATATATACAAAGCAATAATTGTATATACAAAGAGCTGTTGATAAATCTGGACGAACAAAGCTTATAAAATATTTGTTGACTTCAAAAACCTTTTGTTGATTTTTGTTTGTTTTTCTGAATTTGTGTTATTGTTTGCAAACTTCTAAACTCACTCTTCCTGCTTCCCTCGTTTACCTGCCGTGAAAGAAAATGCCATTAACATTCCAACAGGTGTTACCAGATTCCATTATTGTAGAATACCATTTTCATTTAGTCAATATAAATAATCTATTCACAGGTGAGATTGGCTGAGACGATGATTCATGAACAACGTTTTTTTTTTTTTTTATTTATTTAAAAAAAATTTTTTTTACCCAGCTTGATGACAACAATACTGTCTGTGGATTGCGTTTCAAATTTGTCGCATTTAGCCAGTCTCGAACATCAAAGCAAATCCATACCTTTTAGTCATTTGTTATCTTGAGTCACTCACATGACTACAAGCTAGTCATACAAATATTAGTATTAGTAAAAAAAAAAAAATAAAGTCGTTGGGGCGGTCTAAAGTCGGTATCAGCCAATCAGCGAGGGAATCTATCCCCTTTTCACTAGCGCTAGACCAAGGAGATTGTTTTTTTTGGCACCTGAGGTGGAGCGCCACACCTACCATCAGCTCCTTACTTTAACGCACAGGTCCCTGTGCTACTCATACGCTGAGTTGGCAAGGACCAGAATCGAACTAGGAACCATGTGGTTTCTAGCCGAACGCTCTACCGACTGAGCTAACCCGGCTCTTAATATTTTGATATGCATGTTCCTTATTTGTACAACAGTTATCTTGCAACAACTGGCACATCAACATCTTCAGGGATACAATAATTATATAGTCTTCCGAGATTGTAATGTTGATAAGATATATATATATATATTAATACTCGTCTTCCTTAAAAGTACAACCATTATCATCTTGCAACATCCTCTAGTAAAAAATGAGACCGTCCAAATCATCCAAGATGAAATGTAAAAATGTAAATTCTGATTATCTGGTGTCACTTATCCATCAAATTCTTCTTTTTTTTTTGTGTCGTCCCCTCACCTAAATAATGGACCATTCTGTTTTTATCATAAAAGAAAGATAGGGAAGAAAAAGGATATGCTACACAGAAAACATAAGAAAGAAAGAATTGGGAAAGGTAAAGAGAGGGGGGTTGGCACGGGATAACGCTAATCTGTTTTTAATCAAACATGAAGAAAAGAAGAAAAGAAAAAGTGAGAGAGTTAAATCAAGATTATTGTACTTTTTATATATTGAACTATTTAGCAATAGCTTTTAAGTAAACATATCAAACATTGTAATAATTAAATTATCATACTGTGGTATATCCACATGTCCTGCTAATTAATAATAATCATCATCATATCGAGCTGGCATAATGGTTAGAGTCGTAGGAAATGAACTCGTCAACCCGAGTTCAAATCCTAGACATAGCTGTTTGCATTTCACATAGTGCTAATACCGTGGGAAACGTATGAATCCATATATTCTCCCTCCAGCTATGGGTAAATCTGTGGTTATAGAGATAAATCAATTATACAAACAGTAATAATTGTAACAAGAATGAAAGTAAACTCAGTTTCCCCAATCTTCTACTACCAAGGGTCACGCAATCAAGTCCGACGCATATGCTCACTAGTCTCTAGTCCAACACATGGGCTCACTTGTCTCTTCAGGTGTGCACACAGCTCTCCCAACTACCAAAGTCTTCTATATGCAACAATCTTCCAGTAGTTCTACACACGCCTTTCTTCTCGACAGCAAGATCCGACTACGGTTTTCTCCTTTTCCAATCTGGGAGGGTAGGCCTTAAATAATCAGTAACTGTTTACATCCGGGCTACTCCCATTCAGCATTGCCCGTGCATAGTTTCTAAAATAAACAGTATTTCAACTACGTGTCACTCCTCACGACAAGACTGTTCACATCCGGGCTACTCCCATTCAGCACTGCCCGTGCATAGTTTCTAAAATAAACAGTATTTCAACTACGTGTCACTCCTCACGACGAGACTGTTCACATCCGGGCTACTCCCATTCAGCACTGCCCGTGCATAGTTTCTAAAATAAACAGTATTTCAACTACGTGTCACTGCTCACGACGAGACTGTTCACATCCGGGCTACTCCCATTCAGCACTGCCCATGTGGAATTTCTATATTCAACAGTATTTACAACTATGCGTTATTCCTCACGATTAGGAGGTGGCGAGTTCAATTTCTGTGGTCACTCGCCACAATAATAACAATTATAAGGACATTGCACATTCAACACTTATTCCCGTCAGAGGCTAAGTGATGCAGTCATACAGTAGCACTGATACCAACCATCTTTAACTTGTCGGGGAAATTTAATTTCCATATAATTGATAATCTGTTTATAGAAGACCATGTCTTCTCTATGCATACATTAACATTGCTTTCTCTGGATGAGATATTACTACCTAGGTTCGTGAATTGTTCTACTGGCTTTAGATGCTTACCGTCGGGTGTGGAAATGTCTCCTTTCGTTTTTAAAGCTTATGAAAATAGGATCTAATGATGTTCAAAGTACTTAGTCTAGACATATTAGGAATATATATGGAGCTAACCTATCTCCTTATAGGACTCCAGCGACAATGTCAAAGATATGTGTGTCACCATCAAGTGAGCGTACCATTGCTTTAGTGGTTTTTTAGAGCATCATTATAGTGGCAACTGCTTCTTTAGGGAGGCCATATGCTAGTAGTATTTTCTCCATTTCCCTCTGTATATGGAGTCAAATGCCTTGGAGAAATCTAAAAAGAGCAGACTTGCCTCCGGATTCTTTGCTCTTATACCTTCTATGATTCAATGAATGGTCAGGATATGAGAGGTTGTGGATAGATTTCAGCAGAATCCATTTTGTTTTTTTCTACGGATTTATTTCTATTTCGGGTCCGGTGCGATTGAGAAGGACGGCATTATATATTGGTTGAAAAACCTCCAAAACTCCTTGGTTTGATTTAATGTGAAGCTGTGCCATTGTATTTCTTTTGATTTCATCCCTATCAACAAATCTTATACTTGAGATGAATTTTCAATTTAGGGAAACATAAAAACTTGGAGGGAGCATGTGAGGGTCTGGTGAGTATGGACGATTATGCACTTGTGCTCACTTGTGTTTCACCAAAAATATTTCACTGGAAGATATTGAGACTGGTTTCATAATTAAAAAAAAATCTTTTTTAAATTGACCTTGACTAGCTCAGTCGGTAGAGCGTTCGGCTAGAAACCACAAGGTTCCTAGTTCGATACCGGTCCTCGCCAACTCAGCTGTGCCATTGTATTTCTTTTGATTTCATCCATATCCACAAATCTTACACTTGAGATGAATTTTCAATTTAGGGAAACAATAAAAACTTGGAGGGAGCATGTGAGGGTCTGGTGAGTATGGACGATTATGCACTTGTGCTCACTTGTGTTTCACCAAAAATATTTCACTGGAAGATATTGAGACTGGTTTCATAATTAAAAAAAAATCTTTTTTAAATTGACCTTGACTAGCTCAGTCGGTAGAGCGTTCGGCTAGAAACCACAAGGTTCCTAGTTCGATACCGGTCCTCGCCAACTCAGCTGTGCCATTGTATTTCTTTTGATTTCATCCATATCCACAAATCTTACACTTGAGATGAATTTTCAATTTAGGGAAACAATAAAAACTTGGAGGGAGCATGTGAGGGTCTGGTGAGTATGGACGATTATGCACTTGTGCTCACTTGTGTTTCACCAAAAATATTTCACTGGAAGATATTGAGACTGGTTTCATAATTAAAAAAAAATCTTTTTAAATTGACCTTGACTAGCTCAGTCGTAGAGCGTTCGGCTAGAAACCACAAGGTTCCTAGTTCGATACCGGTCCTCGCCAACTCAGCTGTGCCATTGTATTTCTTTTGATTTCATCCATATCCACAAATCTTACACTTGAGATGAATTTTCAATTTAGGGAAACAATAAAAACTTGGAGGGAGCATGTGAGGGTCTGGTGAGTATGGACGATTATGCACTTGTGCTCACTTGTGTTTCACCAAAAATATTTCACTGGAAGATATTGAGACTGGTTTCATAATTAAAAAAAAATATTTTTTAAATTGACCTTGACTAGCTCAGTCGGTAGAGCGTTCGGCTAGAAACCACAAGGTTCCTAGTTTGATACCGGTCCTCGCCAACTCAGCGTATGAGTAGCACAGGGATATGTGCGGTAAAGTAAGGAGCTGATGGTAGGTGTGGTCCTCCACATCAGATGCTAAAAAACAATCTCCTTGGTCTAGCGCAATTGAAAAGGGGATAGACTCCCTTGCTGATTGGCTGATACCGACTTTAGGCCGCCCCGTTGACTTTACGATGATGTATATAAATCACTTTATTATATAAGTTACTCAGTTGTGTATATTTAGATTTTAAATGAAAAGAAAATGAATTAATGATTCATTGATAAAATTTTATTGTTCAGACATCATATAAATTATATTGTAGTACGTATATATATATATATATATATATATATATATTCAGTGTGTGTGATATATGCAAAACAATCAAGGTTACAAGGTATTGTTTAAATTAAAATTTGTTCTGCAATTACCATCCTCTGCCTTTTGTTTTTAAATTTTTAAATTAGCTCTAAGTTGTCTAGACAGTTGTCTCATTGTCTAGATATCATCACTTTATTATGTAAGTTGCTCAGTGATGCATATGGCTTAATTTAAATTTTAGATTTGAAAAAATTCAAAGCTTCAGTCTCGACGCATTCTGATCTCATATTTTATTACTATTTTGACTCTATGTAATCATTATCGCTACCGCACACGCTCAACCGCCCTCTCTATCTTTCCTCTACTCTCTTTTTTATTATATTTTTTCTGAGTAGCATGTCCCTTTTCTTCCCTTTCTTTCTTTATGATAAAGACTGAATGGTCCATTATTTAGCTAATGTGACAATACTCCTAAGAAATAAGAATTCTGCGGATAAGCAACACCAGATAATCAGGATTTACATTTGTATATTTCATTTGGGATGATTTGGATGGTCTCATTTTTAATCAGAGGGTGTTGCAAGATGATAAAGGTTGTACGAACACAAGTAAGTTTCACTCCATCTTATTATTGTTGCTTTTTAGATGAAACACGGGGTGTGGTGTAAAAGTTAGTCATGGACTCGTTGAACAGAGTTCAAATCCTGGTTGAGGCTGTGTGCAATTCACACATCGTAAATACTCTTGGGAAAGGTATGCATCTAACTACTCTCCTTCCAGCTATGGGTAAATAGTAGGGCAGACTGATTTCTTTAACCTTTGCTTGGTAAGAAGTCTAGAAGGAAAACTCTGAATTCAAACTTGTTAAATTCTACTTAAGAAATTGACCTTTTTTGATAGAGAAAGTGAACCAATATGTGTAAGATAATGGGAGGGGGGAGCCATGAGGGTAACACTGATGTATAAATTAGTACAGAAAGGTTTTTAGCAAGAATCACTTGTTTGATGAGAATGGAAAAGTTTAAGGATTAATCATCATAGGTCACATTGCATTGTTTCTATTGGACGAGCCATGAAATGTGGCAAAGTGAGAGAGAGGAGAAGTAAGAGTGTGGCTGAGTCTGGTACAATGTGCTGAGAGAGTATGACATGAGCCCTTGCTCCCAGCAGTTGTGACTTTGGGAAAATAAAAATCTCATGAGAAAAAGAAGTGAACTTGTGTTATTACTAAAAACTCTAAATGACACAAGGCAAGATGTTCCTCAGCACCTCAAGTTGGTTTCCAGACTCCAAACATCCAGGAATTGTCAGCCAACTGAGCATCAGCCCAGCAACGAAGATTCGAGCCTCTCCAATGTACAGGGTTTCCACAAAATCTGGGTACATGGAGATTTCACTTTTGTATTTATTTGTTATTTTTCCGAGAATTTTGCAAGGCACATCAAGTTATGCATTGAAAATGATGGAAATCATATTGAAAATATTATTTATTAACATTATAATTAAATAAAATTGTTTTGTTTTGAAAGTATGTGTTAATCCCCATGTACCCAGACTTTGTGGACACCCTGATCCAGAGATAAGTATACAATTATCTCTATTATCAATACATCCTCATTCCATTCGATTTGAAAGCCATAACGTAACAAATGTTGACACGTCATCTCTCCATTCCAACAATGAGAGCATAACGTAACTGATGTAATGAATATGTAAATACCTTGGTACCCACTCACTATAATCTGATTGGACAGTGTCATCTATAAATATTCAACACTGTGGTGGTACAAGCACCTAAGCCTACTAGTCAAAGCACCACCATGACTGCTCGGAAGACGTACTGCTATTCGACGCATCAACTACTACTGCGATAATATACCAAATACCAACTTCATAATATATCCCTTAACCTGGATATATCAGTAACAATGCATAGTTGTCAGGGTGGCTTAAAGTCGGTATCAGCCAGACAGCGAGAGAGTCTATTGCCTTTTCAGTAGCACTAGGCCAAGGAGATTGTTTTTTAGTGTCTAAGGTGGAGCGCCACACCTACCATCAGCTCCTCACTTTACTGAACAGATCTCTGTGTTACTCATACGCTGAGTTAGCCAGGGCTGGAATCTAAACAGGATTTTTGTGGTTCCTAGTCGGGCATTCTACTGAGTTAAGCCAGTTTAACAATGCATAGTCTTTATTACTGTTTTTGTTGAATTCATTATTTACCTTGAAAGTTCTTGAAGGATGACATCTATCTATATCTATATTTATATAAAGGGCAGTTGCGTGTATGTATGGATGGATGGATGTCCCGATGAAACTATAAAAATAAAACAATTAATGACAAAGTAAATATATATATAAGTAAAGTAAAGTCGACGGGGCGGCCTAAAGTCGGTATCAGCCAGTCAGCGAGGGAGTCTATCCCCTTTTCAATAGCGCTAGACCAAGGAGATTGTTTTTTAGCATCTGAGGTGGAGCGCCACACCTACCATCAGCTTTTTACTTTACCGCACAGATCCCTGTGCTACTCATACACTGAGTTAGCGGGGACCAGTATCGAACTAGGAACCTTGTGGTTTCTAGCCGAACACTCTACCGACTGAGCTAACCCGATATACACATTCACTATCACCAGATTTTGCTTTTTGAACAAAAATAATGAAGATTTGATTCATATTCATGAAGATAATTAAAAAAATAGAATTTTTTTTTTGCATTTAATATTTTAAACAAGAGACATTGTTTTTTCTTTTCAAGGTGTCTGTACACTTTTTTTTTTTTTTCTGACACCCCACCAGGCTGAATCAATGTAAGGTTTTTTATTTTACCTAAGGATTTTAATGAAGTGACTTTAATCCTGCGATTCATTAATAATGGATCTGCGAGACTTACTTTTTGCACCCCCTCAACCCAGGCAACACTCGGTAGCCAGTTTTAGTTAACAAATCTATTAATGATGGAGATTGTGTGTATTTTTGTCCGTAACCAAAACTGTATAAGCTTATATCCCAATATTCTCAAAGAAGTCTATTAATGAGTATTTAATTCATAGTCAAAATCATTAATACATAGAATAAAACAACCCTGTGTTATATACGCTCAAAATTTGAGTAAATAATTTTAAAAATCAATTTTTTACTCTCACCATTTTTTTTCAGTAACAAGAAGTTAACTAAAAAGAATAAAAAAAATAAAAATAAAAAAAAACCCAACATATTTTAGTTAAACCACTATGATCATAAATACCTACGATTTTGTGTAAAATATTAAAGTAAAGTAAAATATTCAAAATAATTATTTAATTAATAATTAATAGATGCATGCACCATTTTATCAGAGAGGCACAAGACTAAGTTTCCATTTAAATTTTTTTTTTTTTAATCCTTGCATAAATTTGATAATTTCGCTTACTTATGATACAAGCCCACTGACATTGAATCTTTAACTCCCTCCTATCTCAGGCAATATCTTTCAAAAATTAATTTTTACACTGCCTGGAAGGTGTTTTTTGTTGCTAGTAATGTAATAATGCAAATAAAATTCAATGGTAGAAAAAACTTTTTTTTTTATTTGTAAAGTTTTATTTTGGAAATCAGGCTTTGCGGTAAATACAAACACTGAAAAAAAGATTCAGTTGACATTTTGGTGGTCAGGTGATTTAATTTAATCTTTAATTAGGGTTAATTATCCTTAATTACACCTGTAAGATTACGGGAGAATGCTTAGCCCAGCAGATTTTTTTTTTTGGCAGAACACGCCACTGATATATATACATATACAATATTACCCATAAGTAAGTACTCCTAACAATTTATATAAAGCCTTGTCGGCTGAGGCTTTAGAATACAGCGACTGCACCTCTGCAGAGAGTTAAGACCCCCTCTCCCAATGGGGCCACCTGTTAGCCGTGGGTAGCGACCTGTGATGCCTAACGACAGAATCCTGGTGGATGAGCAGTCCATGACATGGCCCTTACTTAGGCTAGATGGTTGATCGGAGAGGCCATCTCCAATCAATCAGCTGGTCACATCAAGCCCTAGCGCCTATATGATTGTTCCAATCCTATTGCCCTTATTGTAAACCCCCAACCCTTTTTATCATATATATGTTAGAAGACACTGGGTATGATGTTAAACTACATTTAGTGGTGAAGTTCACATTGTGGAGCTCTGGTATCTTCATCACCATTACTCCCAGGTCCACTTTGACCCGGGGTTGTAGTACCTGTTAGGGTCCTATCTATGGATTATATAGAAAAACATAAATTTAAAAAAATGTGTTTAGAAAAAAAAATTAAGTACCCATAAAAAAAAGTCTTCAGCAATAAAATGACCCAGCAAGGGTTGACTTGCTGTAAAATCCAACCAACCAACAATCTCTATAAAAGAAAGTTTCTGTATGTCTATTTGTACAATAACCAAGTGTACCTTCTTTTTATAAAAACGTGCAGTTTAGTGTCATATTTTTTGTTGGGGGGGGGTCTTACTGCAGAGGATGCAGTCAGCACCTGTTGTGTATATTGTTTAGAATAAAAGTTATTCTACCATTTTGTTTGATATATTCATCTTATCTAGACAGAAATAAAAATTCCTAACCATATATGAGTGGTAGTACCTGTTATCTCTTAATATCTATCTATCTATCATGGACTCTCTTGTCGATTTTCTATATCTATATATATCTCTCTCTCTCTCTCTCTCCATATATATATATATATATATATATATATATATTATTGTGTCATTTCCAAACATCTCATAAACTGCATCTAATGGTGAATTTCCAATTTTGGAGCTCTGTGGAATGTGGAGTATCCCTTTGATCGCCATTACTCTCAGGTCCACTCTGACCCAGAGTGGTAGTACTATTTAGGGGTCCCATCTGTGGGTTAAATAGAAATAAATTAACTTAAAAAATAAAAAGGATCATATAACCTTTAGGCACCCTTACTGCGATCTTGACTCACAAGGACACTTTTCTCATTTACACCATCAAAATCTGGTTGTTTCTTAGGAGTTAGGGTTAGGGGTTAGTTTTATAAAAAAACACTCTAAAAATCGTCTGTTAACAATTAACTGGATTTTGACTGTGTAAATGGAAAAAATGCCCCCAAGAATTAAGATCGCAAAAGGTCATATGGTCCAAAAACATTTTTTCAATACCCATCAAGAAGGAATAAAACAAAATGTCTTTGGCATAAAATAACCCAACAAGGATTGACATGCCATAAAATCCAACCAACCAACCTAACTGCATAATGATTTTAGCTACACCGTGTAGAATGTAGGCAACATGGCCTGATGCCTAAATATCTGCTTTATAAGTAGACTTGCACCAACCATATTTATAATAAAATGACTCGTTCAGGAACCAACTTTATATCCAGACAAATGATAATACCCGCCCAATGAGCAGATTTAGAAAATTGGTTAGTCCAGGTATTTGCATCTACCTGTTATTTTAATAACATTTATCATTTAGCCACCCCCTCTCCACTCCAGGTGCAAAAATAATTACTGAAGTTTAAACAGGTGAATACCAGATACATATAATTGATTGGTCTTTACCTGTCAGTCAACCAACCCCCTACTAGGTGAATAGTGAAATGTGGTATCCTTAAGTATTTGTAAAATGAATGACATCCGTGGAAAACTATTGGTGGTATCTCTATTGTTTCTGGATTTAACCAAAAAAGCTTTTTAGAGCAGCACCTTCTAATTAAAAGAATTGTAATGACTGGTATTTATAAATTCTTCTGACCAATATCTGCATCGAGTGTTTATATAAAGTAGGGCAGTAATTCTGTTATAATATATAATAAGCCTATTATCTAATTATAATAGAGATTGTTGTAATATCTTGTCCAAAGAAAGTGATGTCAAATATACACATAGGAAAGGCATGAACTGTTATCAACAGCAAAATCACTATCCGTACAAAGGTACAAGTGTATAGGGCATGTGTTATCAGCACCCTCATGTATGGAAGTGAAACATGGACATTATACTCCTACCAAGAGTGGCGGCTAAATAACTTCTACCTTCGCTGCCTTAGACGTGTACTGGGCATCACTAGGAGGGACAGGATCACTAACACAGCAGTCCTAGAGAGAGCTCAACTCCCCAGCCTGTACTCTCTACTGAGACAATGTCGTCTCCAATGGTTGGGTCATGTACGTTGGATGGATGATGGACGAATCCTGAAAGACATTCTTTATGCAGAGCTTACGTCTGGTAAAAGACAGATTAGTCGCCCCCTGCTGCGGTTCAAGGATGTCTGCAAAAATGATCTCGGGTGCTTTGGCATTGTCCCTTCAGCTGGGAAAATTTGGTTCAAGACTGCCCTCAGGGACTGTACATGTCAGAAGTCACCCTGATACAACATCATGAAGCTAAGAGGTCCATAAGAAAGCAATGGCAACAAAGCATTGGAACATCATCTACAGGGACAACCTACAAATGCAAAATCTGTGGTCGAGAATGTTTCTCAAACATCGGACATAGTCACAGGAAGCGCTGCAACTTCAGGGGCACACAAAAACTTTATCATAGTCTTTCGAGACTGAATTGCCAATGATGATGATGATTGATCATATGGAAATCTGATCTCTCTGATGACATAAAGTGAAATTCTTCCAGGCTGTAACCATGTCAATGCTATTGTATGGCTGTACCAATCAAAATGTATATAATTAGGTATTAAACTATTGCCATTAAATAAGTACATCCCTAAGAATTTTTTAATAAAAATTTGAATATTCTTCTAAACTAAAGATATTAGGATTTTATTATTTTTTGTGGAAGGTTATACAATCAAAACAGATATTAACTAAACATAATGGAGACATCTCCACACTGGATGGTAAGCCTTTGAAATTAGTAGACCAGTTCACATACTTAGTTAGTTATATCTCATCTACAGAAAGCAATTTCAGTATACTCATGGGAAAGGTATGGTTTGCTATAGAAAGGTCATATGGAAATCTGATCTCTCTAATGAGATTAAAGTGAGAATTCTTCCAACTCGGCGTATGAGTAGCACAGTGATCTGTGCGGTAAAGTGAGGAGCTTATGGTAGGTGTGATGCTCCACCTCAGATGCAAAACAATCTCCTTGGAAGGAATGAAAAGGGGATAGACTCCCTCACTGTCTGGCTGATACTGACATTAAGCCACCCTGACGATGACTACTATAATGAAGATTGTAGTAATATTTCAGTAAGTGATGTTAATATAGGAAAGGCATGGACTGCTATAACAGGTTATTGATCATATGGAAATCTGATCTTTCTGATAAGATAAAATGAGAATTCTTCCAGGTTGTAGCCGTGACTCTAATGAAACACTTGTAGAAAAAGCTTATCTATACATATATAAAAGGCATTTGGTGTGTATGCATGTATGAAACTATGAAAATAAAACAATTAACGACAAAATAATATATATATATATATATATATATATATATATATATATATATGATATATATTGCACATATTATATATACAATACTTGTATATGCTATACATAATATACATATATATATATATATATATACATACATTGAATATCGCTGCTTCTTGCTTTTTGTGCAAAAATTATGAAGATTTGATTTATATTCGAAGATATTTAAAAATTGAAATATACATAGAAATAGCATATATATACAACCAAACTGATTTACAGTTTGAATGGGGAAGGCTAATTTGCATATTGATCTTAAAAAATTGGATTTTAATAAATATTCGTTTGGTATTATCAATTTAAGAAAATCTTATTTTAATAAATGTGAGCAAAAATCTTGTCGATAAATCTTAAAGGAAATCCACTAACAAAAAGAAATAACTAATTTTATTCTTTACTAATTTAGTTAAATTTAGCAATGAAAGCCAGGAGTTATGGGAATAGATGGATGTGTTATATAAGACTAAGAAATAAAGGGAGATTTAATGCTGAATTGTGTCATTTTGATAAATGATTTGTTTAACTTCATGATGTATTTCTTTACATTATCTGGTATTGCTTAAGGTGTTACACAACTATGAGGCACGCCCTGTCGGCTGCTTTAGAATGCACAGACTGCACCTCTGCAGAGGGGTAAGACTCCCCCAATGGGGCCATCTGTTGGCTGTGGGTGGCGACCCGTGATGCTTAAGGATAGAACCCAGGTGGCTGAGCAGTCCATGACTTGCAATATTGAATTGAGTATTCATTAAGAATGAATTTATTTCACAACTTTGTCGGCATTAAATGACCGACTGAGGTTGATATGCCATAAATAAACCTAACCAAACCAATTATGAGGCTTATCGCTGCTTAACTTTGTTGATTTTGTTGGAATTGGTGTTTTTTTTAGTGTGGCTTAACCATAATCAAGATTATCATCATCATGTCGCGCTGTCAGCACGGATATCCATGACAATCTCTCTCCATCCGTCTCTATCACTCGTCATTCTCGTGAGGTCCTCTATGCAGCATCCTGTATCCGCACAGAGCTGATCAATGTATGTCTTTGCTGGTCGGCCTACACTGGTGTGTCCATGTGCTGGCTTCCACAAGGGGGACATCGCTTATGAGTTTGTCCTTGCTTCTCCAGCAGTGTCCCGCTTGTCTTGTCTGTCTTACTTGGATGGTTTGGGTGATATGTGGCAGGTGACCGTACAGCTGTTTTCTCGTAGGGTGTTGTTTCCACGTCTTGTTCAGGATCACCCGCAGCATTCTTGTGCGGCTCCCGTCTAGTTTATTCTCTAGTCGCTTAGTTAGGGTCCAGGTGGTGCAGCCATACAGCAGTATTGACACGACAACGGCCTGGAAGAACTGTCTCTTTAACTTGTCTGTGAGATTGGATTTCCATATGATCGTTAATTTATTTATAGTGGCCCATGCTTTTCCTATACGTGCATTAACGTTGTTTTCTGTGGAGGAGATGTTACTGCCTAAGTATCTAAATTGTTCTACAGAGTTTAGGAGTTTGCCATCGATGGTTGAGATGTCGCTTTTGTTTAGACAATAGGAAGACCGCGGGCCTCGATGAAGTACCACCTGAGGTCTGGAAAATAAGGAAATTTGATGATAATGAAGATAATAGTTTGAAATTGTCAAGAAAAAACAATTTTTTTTTAAAGAAATTAATTTTTAAGAGATTTTAAATCTTTTGTGTACTTAAATAATTTTTTTTTTTTTTTAATGTTTAAAAATCTTTTTTTGTGTGTACAAATCGAATTTTTCACTAATATCTAAATATGTGAATTTTAGAATTCAGGTGAACGAAAAATTTGTCTGATCCATGATATATTAATATTTTTAAAAGAATTTGTAATTTTTATTGTTGAATAGTAATGTTTGATTCTTATAATCTACAATTGTCGAATAATGTTAACTTACTAATATTTTTTTTTTCCACTTAGTCGTAAACATTCTGACAGATTGTCGGCTTTAATTAATTTTGAATGGATTAAAAATACTGAGATAATTAACATTAAAGTTGGTGAAACGAATTTAAAGAATCTTTCTGCTTTCTTATTGGATGATGAGTTAAACACATTGTCAGAGGAATGTTTGGACTGTACATTCAAATTATGAATTAGTGGAGGCACCTGTAGTACAATGGTTATCATTGTGAGGTAATCAAACGGCGAGACGAGTTCAAATCCTCCCTCTATTTATGGGTAAATAGTAGGGCAGACTAGGTTTAAAAAAAAAAACCTTGGTATGGTTATCGGTCTGGAAAATAAAACTGAATTCAAATCTATTAAACTCTGTTTAAGAATTGATCTTGGGTCACATCCTGCTTGTGTAGGAGTATTGGTAAAATATATATATAGTCGAATACTGACTGTAAATAAAATGTCTTTTTTCAACTTTTAAAAATGTTGCAAATATGGAACATCCATCAGTATTGGTAGATCTGTGAGACTAGCTGGATCAAGTAACCAATAAGCACCCCGGCTGTATGCTAGATTCAAAAGGACAGGTTTTGCTTTTCACTGTCAACTTCCAGTTGTTTGTTAACAGATGATTTTTAGACCCTTTTTTTTAGTTATTTCATGTTGTTGTTACTTCAGTAGGAATTTTTTTTAAATTGTAAAACAAAAACGAGAGACACATTTTTTAAATTATTTCATGTTGTTAATTCAATATCAATTTTTTAAATTATAAAACTTTAAATGAAAGACATGTTTAACATGAAAATGGTTAAGTTTTATGGGAAAATCCTAAATCATGCTCAATCGCTCTGGCACCAGAAAATTAATATTTTTTCCTCATTTTTAATGAAATTATTGTTAGTGTTAAAAAATATTCATCAACTTCTGATTAATAAGCAAAACTTCTGATTTATTAAAGTAATGCTCTCCTTATTTTCAATAACTTTATTTCTCTCTTTTACTTTTTCTTTTCTTCTATCTCTCTCTCTCTCTTTCTCTCTCTCTTACTCTCTTCACCTTTCCTTATTTTCAATAAATCTCTATTTCTATTATCTCTTTCTCTCATTAGTTTTATTCCTTTTTTTTCAGTAACTCATTATTTTTTTCATCTCTCTTTTTCCTTTTCCTTTCTTTTTTTTTTTTTTCAATAATTCTTTTTTCCTCTTTTCTATCCCCCTCTCACTCATAAGTTTTCATCCTTTATTTATTTTATTTGTTTCAGTAACTCATTTTCTTCTTTCTTGTCTCTCTTTTCCTTTCTTTTTTTCCCCAATAAATCTTTATTTTTCCTCTTTTACTTTCTCTTCTCTCTCTCTCTCTTTCTCAATAGTTTTCCTCCTTTTTTCAGTAACTCATTATTTTATTTTCCTCTCTTTCTCCTTTCACCCTTTTCCTTTTTTTTCAAGAACTCTTTATTTTCTTCTTTTACTTCCTCTTTTCTATCCCCCCTCTCTCATAGGCTTTCATCCTTTTTTCAGTAACTCCTGTTCTCTCTCTCTCTCTCCCTTCCTCTTCTTATTTTTTTCAATAATTCTTTCTTTTCTTCTTTCACTTTCTCTCACCTGTCCGCCACCCCCCAACTCCATGTCTTTTTCTTTTCTCACCTTCAATAACTCTAATAACTTTCTCCTCTTTTTCTCTCATCACCTACTTACCTGTTTTGTCATTAGTCAACCTGTTCAGTCTCCAATTTCTCTTATTGATTGATTCCTACTTAGCCTTCTTTACCTGTCAGCCAGGTGGCACACAAACAATCCTAATCCTGCTACAGGTGCCTACAAGTCACATGTAACGTATTAAATAATTTCTGTCACACTGTATCGGCTGTCAATTGAAACTTATTTTAAAAACTAGACAACTCTCTTAACCTGTTTGGTCACTTCCCCATTGAGAAGAGAAAAAAAAAATAGTGTCTTCTAATCTGAGCAGAATGGACATTAAATATTCTCGAATGGAAATGTTTTTATTTTTCTTTGGAAGTTAAAAGGGAATATGTTGATTTATTTGAAAAAAAAAAGAAAGAAAAAAAAACACATAGCGAGATAAATATTGGGTTAATTTAAACAGTTTTTTTTTCAATTTCTGTATATCATTACAGTATTTTGATAAGTATCATTATTAATAATTATTATAGTATTTGTGTAATTATTATTATTAAGAATTAATTATTAACAATTTAATTTTTGTAATTATAATTATTAACAATTTAATTTTTGTAATTATATTATTAACAATTTAATTTTTGTAATTATAATTATTAACAATTTAATTTTTGTAATTATAATTATTAACAATTTAATTTTGATTTAATTTTGTAATTATAATTATTAACAATTTAATTTTTGTATTTAATTTTGTAATTATTATTATTATTAATTTAATTTAATTTTGTAATTATTATTATTAACAATTTTATTTTTGTAATTATTATTATTATTATTATAATTATCATGTTATTAAATTTCTATATATTATTATAGTATTTGTGTAATTATTATTATTAACAATTAATTTAATTTTTGTTATTATTATTAACAATTTTATTTTTGTAATTATTATTATTAATAATTATCATGTTATTAAATTTCTATATATTATTATAGTATTTGTGTAATTATTATTATTAACAATTAATTTAATTTTTGTTATTATTATTAACAATTTTATTTTTGTAATTATAATTATTAATAATTATTATATTATTAAATTTCTATATATTATTATAGTATTTGTGTAATTATTATTATTAACAATTAATTTAATTTTTGTTATTATTATTAACAATTTTATTTTTGTAATTATTATTATTAATAATTATCATGTTATTAAATTTCTATATATTATTATAGTATTTGTGTAATTATTATTATTAACAATTAATTTAATTTTTGTTATTATTATTAACAATTTTATTTTTGTAATTATTATTATTAATAATTATTATATTATTAAATTTCTATATATTATTATAGTATTTATGTAATTATTATTATTAACAATTAATCTAATTTTTGTAATTATTCTTATTAATTTTATTTTTGTAATTATTCTTATTAATAATTATTATAGTATTAGATTTCTATACACTATTATAGTATTATCATAAGTATTTATATTCCTGATTTTTTTTATTTCCCTTTTCCTTTTATTTGTCTGAATTTTTGAGATGTGGCTTGATAATTTGTATTATTTAGATTTTTCGAACTGTTGTTCTCATCTTTTTTGTTTTATACACAAAATTACGGCTGATATGACCTCTGACCTTCTTCAGGTGTTTCTTGTCAAAATCAGGAAAAAATCTCAGTTGGTTTCAAAACCGATTATTGACAGGGCCAGAAAATGACTTGAGAATTGTTTTCTATTGGCCAGGTTGTTGGGTGCTCTACACTGCTTCTATTTTGAGAAATTGGTACTTAAATCAACCATCAAAGAAATTAGAAATCTGGAATTATAACGATCATTAAACCAAACTAAGCTAAGCCCTGTTGGCTGAGGCTGTAGAATATGCCTACTGCACCTCTGCAGAGGGGTAAAATATTCCAATGGGGCCACTGTCAAAATCAGGAACCTTTGACCTTCATCTTTCCCTTCTGTCCATCTTACCTCTCTTTCCCTTCTGTCCATCACATTTTCCTTTCTGTCCATCTCACCTTCATCTTTCCCTTCTGACCATCTCACCTTCATCTTTCCTTCTGTCCATCTCACTTCATCTTTCCCTTTGTGTCCATCTCACCTTCATCTTTCCCTTTGTGTCCATCTCACCTTCATCTTTCCCTTTGTGTCCATCTCACCTTCATCTTTCCCTTTGTTCCATCTTTCCCTTTCCCTTGTGTCACCTTCATCTCACCTTCATCTTTCCCTTCTGTCCATCTCACCTTCATCTTTCCCTTCTGTCGCACCCATCTGCACCTTCATCTTTCCCTTCTGTCCATCTCACCTTCATCTTCCCTTCTTTCCATCTCACCTTCATCTTTCCCTTCTGTCCATCTCACCTTCATCTTTCCCTTCTGACCATCTCACCTTCATCTTTCCCTTCTGTCCATCTCACCTTCATCTTTCCCTTCTGTCCATCTCACCTTCATCTTTCCCTTCTGTCCATCTCACCTTCATCTTTCCCTTCTTTCCATCTCACCTTCATCTTTCCTTCTGTTCTCATCTTTCCCTTCTGACCATCTCACCTTCATCTTTCCCTTCTGTCCATCACCTTCATCTTTCCCTTCTGTCACCTTCATCTTCCCTTCTGACCATCTCACCTTCATCTTTCCCTTCTGTCCATCTCACCTTCATTTCCCTTCTGACCATCTCACCTTCATCTTTCCCTTCCATCTCACCTTCATCTTTCCCTTCTTTCCATTCACCTTCATCTTTCCCTTCCATCTCACCTTCATCTTTCCCTTCTGACCATCTCACCTTCATCTTTCCTTCTGTCCATCTCACCTTCATCTTTCCCTTCTGTCCATCTCACCTTCATCTTTCCCTTCTGTCCATCTCACCTTCATCTTTCCCTTCTGACCATCTCACCTTCATCGTCTCATCATCTTTCCCTTCTGACCTTCATCTTTCCTTCTGACCTTCATCTTTCCCTTCTGACCATCTCACCTTCATCTTTCCCTTTGTGTCCATCTCACCTCTCTTTCCCTTCTTTGTTGCAATTCTGCTTTTTGGTTACATAGTTTCAACACTGTAGAGTTGAAATAAATAACAAATAATATTATCTCTTTTGGTTGTATAATATTCCAATTGAAATAATAAAATCCTGATATATTTGCTTTTGAAGAAAATTAACTCTTTTTATGAGGATTCAGCTTGAGTATTTAAAGGTAATATTGTACATATATAAAGATATGAAATCTCCTGTAAACCCCCGTTCCTCAAAACACAAAAAGAAAAGAAAAAGAACAAGACAAAAACAAAACAAATGAGCTAGGCAGATTTCATTAATTTTTTTCCCCTTTAACTTGAAAATTAACACAGCATTACCGTTCTAAATGCACACAAAAGATAACCCTAATATGCACATTTAAAAACATATTTAAGATTGCTGTCTTTTAGGAAAATGGTGGTAATTATTGAATTCACTCAGATTCTGTGAAATGTCAACAAGTAGAGAATCCTGCTGTTCTTGGATAATATTTCACAAATTATCTCGGTTTGAAAACTTCCTCTCTGTTTCTTTTGATTGCGTAAAACTCTAAATCTTCTCTGTTTCATATCCGATTATTGGCGAGGCCAGAAAATAGACTTGTTTTCTATCAGCCAGGTTGCTGAGTGCTCTACACTGCTTCTATTTTGAGAACTTTGTACTTGGAGTGGCCATCACAGAAATTAGACAGAATTATGACAACCATTAAACTAAGCTAAGCCCTGTCAGTTGAGGTTGTAGAATATTCCAACTGCACCTCTGCAGAGGGGTAAGACTCCCTCTCCTTCCCACTGGGGCCACTTGTTGGCCAAGGGTGGCAACCCGTGATGCTTAAGGATGGAATCCTGGTGGCTGAGCAGTCCATGACATGGAACGCTCCACTTTGTCTCTTACTTGGGCTAGACAAGCAATCAGAGGCCTCCTCCCCGATCAATCATCTGCCCACATCATGCCCTAGCACCTATATGATTGTCCCAACCATATTGCTCATGACAAACCCCCAACTCTTATGATCATATATATGCTAGAAGAAATTATGGAGGTGTGTTGTGCAATGGTTAGAGTCGTAGATTGGACTTGTCAACCCGAGTTCAATTCCTGGAAGAAGCTGTTTGCATTTCACATGGCGCTAATACCCTTGGGAAAGGTATGAATCCAATTCTCCCTCCAGCTATGGGTAAATAGCAGGGCAGACTGGACTCTTTAACCATGGCTAGGTAACCAGTCTAGGAGAAGGAAAACTCTGAATTCAAACCTGTTAAAGTCTGCTTAAGAAATTGACCTTCTGTCGCATCCTGCTCGTGCGGACAGGTTAGTCAATATATATATATATATATATATATATATATATGGGTGGGTGTGCTAGAAAGCAGTGGCTGAGGGTCTTAGTTTCCTTGGTATGATGCTAAACTACATCTAGTGGTTGTTTTTGCTTTCTCTAAAATTATTACATGAGGCAAATTTACACATACAAACACACAGAGTATTTGGAAGAAAATATCACCAGGCATACAACAGAATGAACAAATCCTAGCAACAAAGTAACAGCTCCAGAACTTAGCTTTCAGAAATCTTCTGATGAAGGGATCTTTATCCTGAAAATTTAGAATAAATCAAAGGTAAACAAACATCATAGTTACTTCATTTTTCTTTACACTTGCATTGTGATAGCCTTGAAAACCAACCACCAAACCATATATATATATATATATATGTATATATATTTGAGATATATTTTTGTAGTTTCTACTACTGTCCACGGTCTTGAAGAAGGGAGGATCACAATCCTGAAAATTTACCACTACGTCTAAATAAAAGAAACTAAAAAAAAACTACCGAGTTTTCTGATATTTATTCCCAGATGAATATATTATGGTAACTATATTAGCATAATATAGCACTTTAATGCTTCACACCAATGCCCAAACCTGGTATATGTACTTCCAAAAAACGGATACAGATACAAAAATATATCTCAAAGATATATACATACGGAGACACAAAATCAACACACACACATATATATATATATATATATATATATATATATATATAATTATATCTTATTATAATGGAGATTGTGTGTTTTTCTGTCTGTAACCGAAACTATATTACTACTCAAGTCACAATTCCCTTAATTATTTACGTCAAATTCTCCATGATTTCATTCTTTTAAACCTTCAGTTATTAATAAAAATTGTTTTACATTATTAATACTGTTGACCATATCTACGTACTAATAACATGCAATTGTATTTATATATACAACAAAATAGCGGTTTACAGTTTGGACGAGAAGGCTAATTTGCATATTGATATTTAAAAATGTTATTTTAATAAATATGTGCTTAGTATTATTGATTTCTAATTGTTTGGTTTTATTTTAATGAATATAAGCAAAAATCTCTCCAATGAATCTTAAATGAAATCCATTAACAAGAAAAAATAACTGTCATTTTATTCTTTATTTCCTAATTTAACTAAATAGTTAAATAAGTAAAATTCAGCAATGAAAGACGGGAGTGACGGAAGAGTAAGTTTCATTTCTATTTTTCTATTATACCCCCACTCTGTTACATATCTTTTTATCTGCCTTCTTATTAGACTTTCTAATTTGATTTAATATTTCATTACATTAAAACTTAAATACTTGCACCCGGAGGGTGCATATATTTGCTAGTATATATAAGTGAGAAAACTTTGCAAACTGTCAATTGGGTATTATAGATTTATTTCAGCTGGTATAAAAGAGACCAGTTTCCCCAGACAGCCCTCACATAATGGAGAAAAAACAAAATCTTCTATTTACTGTGGACTCTTCCTCATTTAAAAACATAAAAATAAATAAATAAAGAATAAAAAGGGTCACAAATAGAATTATTACCAACTCATCTGGTCTATTGGATATACCTTTATATATTTATACATACCTACCCAAATATATATATACACTGGTGAACAAAATAAATGGGCCAAGCAAGTATTATACATTTTATTGTACAAAAAGCTAAATTAAACAAAATACAATTGAACAAAAAACAATATATATATATTTGGGTAGGTAACCAGTCTAGGAGAGGGATAACTCTGAATTCAAAATTCCTGAGGTCAGTCGTTGATTGGGTTTGTGGCAACCCTTGATGCACCAATTCTTTCCTATCGACTGTGCCAAAAAGTGTGGATGGTCCAACACAAGCCTTCACCACTATAAACAAATCACTGTGTGGGTGTTCATTGTGTGTGTGAACCCTCATGCGTCGAAAATCGACGAGAGAGTCCATAATATATATATATATTCTTCAAGCAAACTATAAAACTGTGTTTATACACAAAATTTAAAGAAAAAATTAGTCTTCCTTTGATAATTTAGGAATGGCTGACACACATAAACAGAGATGCTGATAGGTATGTGTCCTGTGTCCCTGACACACAAAAAGGATGCAGTAAAATCATATCCATGTGTCCCAGTGTTTTTCTTTTTTCTTCCCTCTCCATTTCAAGCTAACTGTAAATACATTTCAATGGTTTCTTAGAAATGATTTATACAGGATAGGCGTTAGATGGCCTTAGTTGTTTCCCTAGATCATAAATAAAAACCCTACAATTTAAGAAACTTTAGTTGGGATCCATAAATTTTCCTGGGAACTCATTGAAAGCAAATATGTGCATCTCAGGATGCACTAAATCAAAAAGCTATCAGCATCACTGCATGAATTATTATATTAGACTAGCAAATATATGCACCCTCCGGGTGCAAGTATTTAAGTTTTAATATAATAAAATATTGTATTAAATTAGAAAGGCTAATGAAACTAAATAAGAATACAGATAAAAAGATTTGAAACAGAGGGAGTATAATAAAAGATTTGAAACAGAGGGAGTATAATAAAAATGGAACAACTGAAACTGACTCTTCCATTACTCTCGTCTTTCATTGTTATTTTTTCTAATTTAAGCATTTAGTTATAAGAGGAAGTAAAGAATAAAATGACAGTTATTTTATCTTGTTAATGGATTTCATTTAAGATTCATTGAAGAGATTTTTGC
The DNA here is from genome assembly GCA_023376005.1 of Doryteuthis pealeii. Classification (NCBI taxonomy): domain Eukaryota; kingdom Metazoa; phylum Mollusca; class Cephalopoda; order Myopsida; family Loliginidae; genus Doryteuthis; species Doryteuthis pealeii. Next base: position 79,052,970 of record CM042164.1, on the reverse strand, counting down.
TTATATTCATTAAAATAAAACCAAACAGTTATAAATCAATAATACTAAGCACATATTTATTAAATTCGATTTTTACATATTGATATGCAAATTAGCCTTCCCATTCACTCTGTAAACCGCTATTTTGTTGTATATATAAATATAATTGCATGTTTTCAGTATGTAGACATAGTTAACAGTATTAATAATGTAAGACAATTTTATTAATAATTGAGGTTTAGATAAAAATAAAATCATGGAGAATGTGATGTCAATGACTAAGAGAATTGTGACTTGAATAGGAATATAGTTTCGGTTACAGACAGAAAAACACACAATCTCCATTATAATAAGATATTATTATGGTAATTCACCATGCATGCATGAAGTCTTCCAACTATAAATAGCAGCAGGTTCTGCTCTTAAGCGAGAATCAATATTTCAGCGGACAGTTGATAAGACCGCCTCGCGAGGAACCATCCTATTTGTATATATTTGTACTACTGTTCTTTGTTAATATATTTGTTTAACTCATTTCCTCTCTTGTCTTTATTCTGGCCCCTATCCAGGCCACAACAGATATAAAGGTAACTAGTTCCCCAAAAGCAATTAGATTTGTGATTAGCACAATATTATCCAGTGGCTAACCTGAGACAAGTTGGCTGCTTTAACTACAGAAGAAAATCAGATATTTTGTTTGTTCGAAATATTCTCTTACCAACCAACTGGCTTGTATCTTGGGAAAAAAAAGACAAAAAAAAAAAAGACATGAATCTTCTTGTTCTCTCCAGTTCACTTCATTTTTCCATTGCACCAAATCTGTGAGTGTTTTTTGTGAGTCATGCTGTGTCTAGCTTATGGGTCAGTCATGTTGACCTTAGCTCTGCTCAATAACACATTGACCCCCAACCCCACCTGCTGCAGGATTAGAAAAAAAATGAAACCAAATAAATAAGTAAATAGATAAAAATAAAATAATAATAATAATAATAATAGTAAAAGTAATAAGCAAATTGAAATAAATAAGTACAAGTAATTTGCAAAAAAGAAAAGCTTAAAAACAAATGAGCAGTTTGATTTGTTGAATGACAGGTAAATGACTGATTGACCTACCAAGTTGATCAGTCTAAAACAATATTTAGGAAAAGGGGGTGGTTAGTGCAGGGTGGATGGAGAGAGTGGGCATGATTTTTCTTTTCCTTTTTTGGTTCTTTTTTTTTTTTGTTAGTTTGATTTTTTTTTTTGCTTTCTTTCTTTTAAAATTTTTTTATTAAGTGATGGTGGTGGCAATGGACATGAAAACATAAAACGAGAGGGGAGAAAGAGAATGCATGATTTTCTTTTCCTTTTTTTTCTTTTTTTCTTTTTTTCTCTTTGGATATTTTTTCTTTTCTCTTTGGATATTTTTTCTATCTTTTTTAGAATTTTTTTATTAAGTGATGGTGTCAGCAATGGACACAAAAGGACCTAAAACAAAAGGGGAGAGAGATGATTTTCTTTTCTTCTTTTTTTTTTTTTTTTTTTTTCTTTTTTTTTGTTCTTTTGATATTTTTTCTTTCTTTTAAAATTTTTTTTTACTAACTGATGTAGGCAGCAATGGACATGAAAGCAAAAAAAAAAAAAATCCTGAGAGAGAGAGAGAGAGTGTGTGTGCATGATCTTTTTCTTTTTTCTTTTCTTTCCTTTTGATATTTAGGACCATATGACCTTTAGGCACCCCTTTTGCGATCTCGTTTCATAAGGACATTTTTTTTCATTTACACCATCAAAATCCGGTTGTTTGTTAACAATGATTTTTTTTTTTTTTTTTTTTTTTTTTTTTTTTTTTTTTTTTTTTAGATTATAAAACTAATCCCTAACAAACAACCGGATTTTGATAGTGTAAATGAGAAAAAATGTCCTTATGAAATGAGATCGCATGGGGTGCCTAAAGGTCATATGGTCCGATATTTTTCTTTCTTTCTTTCTTTCTTTATTTAAAAAAATTTTAAGTGATGGTGGCAGCAAGGGACACAAAAAGCAAAAAAAAAACCCAAAAACAATCTGGAGAGAAAGAAGAGATAGAGATAGAGATAGAGATATCTTCATTATGTGTGCATGATTTTCTTTTTTTTTCTTTTTCTTTTTTCTTTTCTTTTCTTTTCTTTTTTTCTTTTCTTTTCTTTTTTTTCTTTTCTTTTTTCTTTTTCTTTTTTCTTTTCTTTTTCTTTTCTTTTTTCTTTTTCTTTTTTTCTTTTCTTTTCTTTTTTTTCTTTTCTTTTTTTTTCTTTTTTTCTTTTCTTTTCTTTTCTTTTTCTTTTTTTTTTTTCTTTTTTTTCTTTTTTTTTTTTTCTTTTTTTTTTTTTTTTTTCTTTTTTTTTTTTTCTTTTCTTTTCTTTTCTTTTTTCTTTTTTCTTTTTTTCTTTTTTTCCTTTTTTCTTTTCTTTTTTCTTTTCTTTTTTTAAAAATCTGTTTTTATTCTCAACTGGAAATAGTGGTGGCAGTGGGCACAAAAACAAAAATTAAAAACCCCAAAAAACAAATTAAAAAACCCAAAACAACAAGCAATGTAGAGTACAAAAAGGTAGCCATGTTTGAAATGTTCCTCTCCCCTGTCGAACATGCACAAAACTTGCACATTTTCAACATGTTACAAACAAGTGCACTGTCAACACAAGTGGCGGGTGGGGGATGACAGTGAATAAGAAGAGTAGGTGGAGGAGGGGGGAGTTGAAAGTTGATCCTTTTCATGCATTCCCCAGCCCTGACCAGGTAAATTCCAAATCAGTCTATGGTGGTGGCAGCGGCAGCAAGTGGCCATGTTGAAATTGAAAAAATGTGAAGGATTAAAATAATAAAAATAATTTTTTTTTTTTCTTTCAATTTCCTGGAATGAAAAGCAAAATCTATATTATAATAATCCAATTTTTCTATGCCAATGTCTGAGTCAGATACAACATTATTTCAACATGTGAATACTAGAACATATATATATATATATATATATATATATATATATATATGATTTTATATGAAAAAGGTGACTTACCAGTGAAATTGGTCACAATGGTTAGTTGATGCAAGTTTCACAATAAGACAGCGATATAACAAATATAAAGTGCTCAATACATGAGTAGAGCAAATTTATTATTATAATGGTACACAGTAATAAACTACTCGAGTTTCACCATAAGGATCTTCAGGGTTAAATCCACTGAATTAATCAATATCTTGATTTTAAACTAAAAACAAGACAGTAAACAAACATGAATAAAAACAAAATCTTAGTATTTAAAGTAATATAGATAAATATGAACAAATTGAGATAGATAGATGGATAGTTTTGAATAGACTGAACTGGGTCGTTATTTTAATAGTCACCGGGCAGCAACTCTTGAGGCAGGAGACCGGGATGCACTTCCTCATAAATTACACAGTCCCCCATCAGTCTGGAGACCTTACTTTTAGGATTAGTCTTGTATATTATCCTTCTTTTATTTATTTTGAAATGTTTAACATTTTTGCATCAGTCTCTTATATTAATGTTAATACTTAAGGAGTCAGGTATACCTACTAATAGTTTCTCTTCCTAGGTCATCAGGACAAGAATCTGACCACAAAGACTTGGACCAACTGTACTTTTATTACTAAAATCAGTCCCACCGTGGTCTAAACAAATTAGCATAACAAAAAAAAAAAAATAAAATAAAGGTTAGCATTACTATTTGCTCTACTTAGGTATTGAGCACTCTTTGCATTTTAGCTTTAGACAAACCTAGTGGATTATAAATATTTTTTTCTTTTGGTCAAGTATTATGGTGTAAATCTATTATTTTCAGTAGGTGCGACTCTCTTGGTCTTTTCCTTTTTTCATCTGCAGAGTTTAACAGTTTTCAATTCAGAGTTTTCCTTCTCCTAGACTGGTTACCTAGCCACGGTTAAAGAGCTAAGTCTGCCCTACTATTTACCCATAGCTGGAGGGAAAGTAGTTGGATGCATATCTTTCCCAAGGGTATCAGTGTTGGATTTTGTGATATAAGGCATAAGGTAAATGGTCACTTCTACTTATAGACTCGCCTATAAACACATGACTTGAGAAGGATTCTTATTGTCCAATCACTGGCACTGCTGCTGCTGCTTCTGCTGTATTAATAGACCCCATTCTGAGCTTATTTCATTGACATTTGGATTCTCTTGGACGAAGGACTTACAAGGAATACTTTAACACCGGATTCTTATTGGCTTGCTTACTTATTCACTACATCTGGAACTAAGGATGGCTGCCAGATACTTAACAATCAGCCCTATATGAAATGCAAACAGCTTCATCCAGGAATTGAACTCTGGTCTACGAGTCCATTTCCTACAACTCTAACCATTACACGATGCGCGCCTCCAATCAACCTATTATATATACTAAATAGTTGTAGGTATCATTGCTGCTGCTGCTGCTGTTGTGTGTATGTATATGAGGTGTGATACAAAAAAAAAACCCAAAAGAAAGAAAGATAAGTATTTGTATTATAATGGATTTTTATTAGCAAGACATCTTAGCAATGCAGTATCTTTAATACAAGAATTTTTGTCTTCTTCTTCTTCTTCTTGAAATTGTTATCAGTTTATGTCTGTGTTTATGAGTTGGAATTTTATCTTAAGCTTCTGCAACTCCTCCTTTTGTGCACGATGTGAGACTTTACAAATTTACACTTCATTAATCATTATGTCACATAGACCAATAATAATTGAAATAATTTCAAGAAATAATTACTTGAAATGATAGAATTATTAGTGCTACAATTCTGGTAGCCATTTTAAGCATTTGGTTCCTCTGTTTGTATATCCAAGTCTGTATTGAGTTTGGGTTCAGTTAATTAATCCTTGTTCAATTCCTTGAAATCTTAGGTTGAAAAGAGTGTAGTTTCAGTAGATACTCCTTGTGGCAGAAGGTCTGTAGTATTCCTTGAAATCCTAGGTTGAAAAGAGTGTGGTTTCAGTAGATACTCCTTGAAATCCTAGGTTGAAAAGAGTATGGTTTCAGTAGATACTCCTTGTGGCAGAAGGTCTGTAGTATTCCTTGAAATCCTAGGTTGAAAAGAGTGTACTTTCAGTTTATATTCCTTATGCCAAAAGGCAGTATTCCTCTGTGCAAATTATTAGATTGGAATACTTGAAACCATATAATTGTGGACAAATTATTTGGAATACTTGTAACTAAAAAATTGTTCATATTATTAGTATTAAATAGGAATACTCAAAACCATAAAACTATAGAATTTTAACCTAGATATTAATACTTGTGTTCCTTCTGCCATAAGGAGTATCTACTGAAACCACACTCTTTTCAACCTAGGATTAAAGGTAATCCAACCATTTCATCTTGGATGATTTTGACAGTCTCATTTTTGACTAGAAGTTGTTGCAAGAGGATAATGGCCATACAATTAATGAACACAAGTATTAATATCTAGATTAAAGGTAATAACCAACCAACCCCTTCATTAACAATGAATGAATAAATAAAAAGGAATAATAAAAATGCTAAGATAATTCTCTGCTTCAGATAACAATTTTGTTTGTGGTTTTTTTAATTAGTATAGCCACAAATTAAGAATAAATATGTGTGGAAAAAAAAAATGTTTCAACATTTCTTTGTTGTTTTTGTTTATTTTTATTTGAATAAATTAGCAACTAAATACACATAAACAAAACCATTCTTGTTTTTTTTTCTTTATCAAAATTTATATATATATATATATATATATATTTAGTAATGTGGTAAGCAGGTTTGTGACTGAATCTATCTTTTGTACGTTAAAAATGAGGAAGAGAGGAACTGTTATTGTTTAGCTATTAAAGCCAGTATTACTTGAAGAATTGAGTAATTACATTTAGAACGTAAATGCATTCCTAATGGCTATACTATAGAAAATGATGACAGATGACTTTACTATAAAATACATTGAAAATGAGTAAGAAAGGAATTAGCAGAGATCATGAATGAATACAACCAATACTGATAGAATCGGACTATTAATATATATAATGTAAATGCATTGCTAATGAATTTTACAATAAAAATGCATTGGAAATAAAAAAAAAAAATGCTAGAAATGTTTGTTTGACCGGGTTAGCTCAGTCGGTAGAGCGTTCGGCTAGGAACCGCAAGGTTCTAAGTTCGATACCGGTCCTCGCCAACTCAGTGTATGAGTAGCACAGGGATCTGTGTGGTAAAGTAAGGAGCTGGTGGCAGGTGTGGCGCTATTGAAAAGTGGATAGACTCCCTCGCTGGCTGGCTGATACCGAATATAGGCCGCCCCGTTGACTTACTTACTTTTACATCTAATATAGGTTGAGGTGATCATAGTGTAATGGTTATCATCCTAGAAAATGGTAACTTGAGTTCACATCCTGGATGAGGATGTTTACATTTCACATAGTGCTGAAATGAACTCAGAGCTCATATAACTATTTAAATAGTATTTATTTAGCAGTGACACAAAAGAAAAGTTATAGCTTGAAAGTTATAGCTGAAACAACAAAATCAGGCATAGCAGATCATATATAAATTTAAAAAATGCTGGCACTGTCCCTTCTCAAGTAAGGCGAAATAATAAACATAGAACTGCCCTGAAAAGTTAACAAGTAAGTATATGTGTTTATCGCAAATTGAGGATATGAAACAAGATGGGAACCATGAAATTGAATCATGGTCTTTCAGACCTTCCATATAAAAAACTAGCAAACATACTGTTACTTTCTTTTTGCTTTAATTTTTTCTTCATTTTTAACAAGAATAGGAAAAGGTATGTATCCTTATGTTCTCCCTCAAATTATGGTTAAAATAGTAGGGCAGACTGGGCTCTTTTGCCATAGTTAAGCAACTGGTCTAGGAGAAGGAAAACTCTGAATTCAAACCTGTTTAACTCTGCTCTGAAATTGACTGTGTGTCACATCCTGCTCATGCTGAGGAGTTGGTAAATATATATAATACCTTTTGAGAAAGGTATGCATCCAAATATTCTCCCTCCAGCTATGGGTAAATAGTAGAGCTGATCTAGACTGTTTAACTCCTGTGACAGGTGCATTGTAGGAGCTAGGACTGGAAATGGGTCTTCAACCATGATACACATGAATTGAGCTCTTAAGTCACTGGTTTAGGATAGAAGCATTTCTCTACGCTGGTTAAATCATCATGATGATCATCAGGTCGCACTGTTAACATAGATATCCATGACAATCTCTCTCCATCCATTCCTATCACTCATCGTTCTCGGGAGGTCCTCTACGCAGCATCCAGTATCCATACAGAGCTGGTCAATGTACGTCTTTGATGGCTGGCCCACACTGGTGAGCCCATGTATTGGCTTCCACAGGAGGACGTCACTTATGAGTTCATCCTTGCTTCTCCAGCAGTGTCCTGTGTGTCTTGGTCATCTTACTCGGATTGTTTGAGTGATATGGCTGGCTGTACAGCTGTTTTTTTGTGGGGTGTTGTTTCCACAATTTGTTTAAGATCGCATGCAGCATTCTTGTGCAGCTCCCAGCTATTTTATTCTCTAGTCGCTCCATTAGGGTCAAGGTGGTGAAGCCGTACAGCAGCACTGATATGACAACAGCTTGGAAGAATTGTCTCTTTAACTTGTCTGTGAGTTTGGATTTCCATATGACTGATAATTTATTTATAGCGGACCATGCCTTTCCTATGCATGTATTTTCAGGTCCTGCATTTTCATTTATTTGTACAAGCAAGAATATGCACCTTCCAGGCATAAGTATTTAAGTTTTAATTAAATATATTAAACATACTAGTACAAAATTAAAAACGCCCTCCGGGCGATGTAAAAATATTTTTGAAACATATTGCCTGAGGGGTGGAAGTAAAAAATTCAATGTCAGCGAGTTTGTACCCTAAGTAAGTAAAATCATCAAATTCATTAAAGGATTAAAAAATAAAACAATTTGAAATGTAAACTTTAAATATGTATTAAAATAAAACAAACTATATATAGATATATAATACCAGTCATGTATTTATTAAAACTTATTTTAAAAAACAATGAGGACTGTTTAATGTTGCATGTTCAAATTTTGAGTGTATTTATTCTTTTATGACGATTTTGGGTAATGTGACGTAAACAGTGACGTAATTTTTGTTACGGATAAAAACCGGATGTGAATCTCCATTATTAATAGATGAAATCAGTGAAATATATTAAATTAGAAAGACTAACAAAATTAGATAAGAACGCATATAAAAAGATTACACATATCTAAATCATATTACATAAAATCATTTACATATATTATGTAAACCTTTATTTCTTAGTGATATATAAGACACATTGCAAGATTTTAAATGCACTAATAACGTGGGCTGTTTTGAGGCAAATCTAACTCAGATTTTTATTAAGACATCGTTAATAAATAAGATTTATTTTATGTATTCATGATTATGACTATAATTTATATAATCATTGATAAACTTACGCAGTTCCTGAGGGTATTGTGTTGTAAGCAGTGATGTAGCTTCGTTTACAGACAGTCACCATATCTCCATTATAATAAGATATAAGAACATAACATAAACCAATGCTTAGTATTGTGGCGAGCCAGAAGTTATCGCTTCAACAGACAGAGATCGAATGACAAAAATAAGTAGTTGGCGCATGTGGATCGCGCAACCTTAGTAAAAATAAAATTTAAAATAAAATTCGTAAAATTCAACCAATCAGAGGCGTTCCCGCTTAAAAAGAAAAATTATCGAAAAGAGCCTCGCTGATCCTACCTGATTACTATAAAGTCTCAGACTTTTTTATTTCCAAGCAGAAAGATTTCATTTGCCTAAGGGAATTCACGTCACCCTTTTTAAGAACATTTCGCTTACATGCTGAAGGTATCTATCTATCTCTCTCTTTGAATAACCTATGCTTTCGGAGATAAACCTTATATTCATTTAACTTATGCCTGACTGCTTTTGAGTTGACTTTAAACTTTCACCTTTTCTTTCTCACTTTTGAACTGTGAAATACCAGCTTACATTTTACATTTGAACTTTAAAAAAAGAACATTTGGCTAAACCTTGCCCAGTATTCAATGCTACCTTTTTGTATACATTTTGTTAATAGAATTTTGTTTGTTTAATCAAGAGTTTTGTCTTCTATGCCATTGTGCTTGATTGTTTTATGGTCTTTAAATGTTTGAACACTTTTATTGAATAATGACATCAAACAGCCCTACTCTCCACCATAGTATCTTGTAGAGGCACATATTTATCTCTAGTACTTGTAGCTGATGATAATGCTCAAATAAGTCTTACATAACACTATTGTTTTTGATTTTAATTAATCAACAAGCCAACATCAGCTGAAAAAGATCTACGACGTCAATATACACGAAGACATGGTTGGATGACTAAATTTAGTTCCTTTTGAAGCTGGATACCAAGTTTTTATTGTGAAGCCGACCTTGGCATACCAAGACTATATTTGGTTTATAAACAACAGAAAAAAAAAAAGAAATATATTAAGAGACTCCACGATCAGGCAAAAAAAAAAAAAACAACAGCTGTGGGCATCTGGCACTCATACACTCTAACAGAAAAAACAGCAATGGTGTTATCATGAGGTATTGCTTGGGTACCTGCTTATATGTTTATTGGGTGCTCTTCCAATATAATCTACCGAAGGTTTGTGATCTACTATTGATCTACTATTCATGGCATGTGATCTACTAGGAAAAAAGAAGACAGGGTTAGGGTTTAGGGTTAGTTTAATGGGGAATAATGGGTAGTTAATGGGTAGATCACATACTGGAATGTAAACAACTCGGTAGATCACATATTGGAAGAGCACCGTTTATTGTATGTATATGTGTGTGGAGGCATGTGATCTAATGGTTAAAGTCAGATTGATCTGAGTTCAACTGGACGAACTGTTTGCATTTCACATGGCATTAATACCCTTGGGAAAAGGTATGAATCCAATTCTCCCTTCAGCTATGGGTAAATAGTAGGGCAGACTGTACTCTTTAGTCATAGCTAGGTAACCAGTATATGAGAAGGAAAACTCTGAATTCAAACCTGTTAAACTCTGCTTAAGAAATTGACCTTGTTTCATATCCTGCTTGTACAGAGGGGTTGGTAAATATCTGTGTGTGTGTGTATTGTATGTATGCATATGTGAATTTGTATGCATGTGCATTGTATATATATATATATATATATATATATATAATATGCATTGTATGTATGTCCATGATCAGCAAAAAACAACAGTTGTGCCTGTAACCCTAAGTAATTATTTATTAAACCCGGTTTTGTTAAAACCAGTATGCAAATTAACCACATTATATATTATTTAAACCTTTTATTTTTTGTGATATATAAGACACATTGCAGGATTTTAAAATTACTAATAACATGGGCTGTTTTGAGGCAAATCGAACTCAAATTTTCATAGAGACATCGTTAATGAATAAGATTTATTCCATGTATTAATGATTTTGACTATAATATAAATTGAATACTCAGTGATAAACCTACACAATTCCTGATGGTATTGTGATGTAAGCAGTGATATAGTTTCCATTACAGACACAGACACCAAATCTCCATTATAATAAGATTAAGATTAGTTACTAATTGTTGACTAAAAGTTGTTATCAGTTACTTGAATTGTGTGCAAACTAAAAAAAAAAAAAATTGTATGCTAGTTTTTCAGACTGTTGGTAATTCTCATACTGGTGAATTAGGAGGTCGTGAAGAGGGGAGGTCAGTTGCTGGTGCTACTAGGAGTGTTTAAGTTGGTAGTGGGTGTTTGATTTTTTTTTTCTGATATGGGGTATTGCTAGTAAGGTTCTGTTATTGATGCCACGGGAATGTTTTGATAGTGGGATTTTTTTTTATTGTAGCTGGTCAGGTCAAGGATGTTTTGGTGTGGAAAGAGTTCGTCATTGGGTCATATGCGTTGTGTTTGGTGGAGATATAGTAGGTCATGTAAAAATGGGGAATGGTAGTGGGATCTGTTATAAGTGTGTATGTTTATTAGCAAAAATTTAAACAACCAATAACATCCAAAACTATTCACAACATACTAAACAAAAACTGTTGACAGCCAGTAAAATCAGAAGCTGGCGTGTACATGATTCCATGTAGAGACTGCCACAAAAAATACATTGGAGAAACCTCCAGAAACCTAAAAAAAAATCCCGCATCTACGAGCACAAGTGCAACATTAAATTGGGTGACAGCAACAAATGTTCATTCCAACACATATCTAAAACACAACATAGGTTTAATTTCAACAATGCATCTATGATTGCATACATCCACAACAAAAGATTAAGACAAATATATTTGTGTGTGTGTGTGTGTCTATGATGTGTGTGTGTCTATGATGTGTGTGTCTATGATGTGTGTGTGTGTGTGTGTGTGTGTGTGTGTCTGATATATTGGTGTGTGTGTGTGTGTGTCTGATATATGTGTGTGTGTCTGATATATTGGTGTGTGTGTGTGTGTGTCTATGATATATGTGTGTGTGTGTCTATGATATATTGTGTGTGTGTGTGTGTGTGTATGTGTGTGTGTGTGTCTATGATATATTGGTATGTGTGTGTGTGTGTGTGATATATTGGTATGTGTGTGTGTGTGTGTGTGTCTATGATATATTGGTATGTGTGTGTGTGTGTGTCTATGTGTGTGTGTCTATGATATATTGGTATGTGTGTGTCTATGATATATTGGTATGTGTGTGTGTGTGTGTCTATGATATATTGGTATGTGTGTGTGTGTGTGTGTGTGTGTGTGTCTATGATATATTGGTATATATGTGTGTGTGTGTCTATGTGGTATATATGTGTGTGTGTGTCTATGTGGTATATATGTGTGTGTGTGTCTATGATATATTGGTATATATGTGTGTGTGTGTCTGTATATATGTGTGTGTGTATGTGGTGTGTGTGTGTGTGATATAGTGTGTGTGTGTGTGTGTGATATAGTGTGTGTGTGTGTCTGATATATATATTTGTGTGTGTGTGTCTGATATATTTGTATATTTGTGTGTGTGTGTCTGTGTGTGTGTCTGATATATTTGTATATTTGTGTGTGTGTGTCTGATATATTTGTATATTTGTGTGTGTGTGTCTATGATATATTTGTATATTTGTGTGTGTGTCTATGATATATTTGTGTATGTGTGTATAAATATAAGTAATAGCCACAAAACATTGATACACCCATTGTTAACCTTTACAAAGACTATCATCTATATTCATACGAGTAATACATGTGCTTGTAATTATATATACTTATGAGTGCATGCGGAATAGCTGTAAAAATTTGTTGCACCTATTTTAACCTCGACATGAGTCGGCATGTTATGTAAATATTTACAGATTTATACATTTGAAAAGAGCTACTTGAGTTCAATTTCGTCTACTTTGACCCCCCCACTGTGTTTTTCTTTCTCTCTCTCTCTCTCTTTGATCTCTACGAATCACCTGCAACTCATTCATGTTATTTCATGTAGAGAGGGAATTATAGAAATCTGTTAATGATGGAATCAAAACTTTTAAGATGATCTTATAAACTAGGATCCTCAAACTTTTTTCACAGTGAGCTGAATAACGAACATGAGCCACATTATTATTGTGTTCAATACTTGTTAGCCAGAACAAAAGCTCTGAGAAAAAGACATAAAACAAAATTCATCTTTCCTTGTTAAATTTCTCCTGTTTCAAAGTTTTAATTTTGATTTTTTGGAGTGTTGTCCTCATCTTTATTGTGATATCTATAAACACAATGTTTAGGCCACTGAAAAAAGATGTAAAACAAAATTTATCTTTCCATGTTATATTCATAGATGAGTGGCAGAATATGCACAAAAACAAATATAACCAACATATTTATTTTCAAAATATTATCAAAGAATGCAACTTTAGCAGAAAGGTTTAGTGATATTTGTGAAACTGAAGTTTGCCTTTCAAGATATCGTCAATGTTTGGTTTGGAATTGCTACATCCAATCAAGAGAATTGCTTTCAAATGTTTATCAGTCAATGTCGTTCTTCCATGAAGATTTAGAAAAAAGAATATGCCAAAAATGTGCCATTTTGATCGATATATATTTTAATTTATAAATTTCTCCTGTTTCAAAGTTTTAATTTTGATTTTTTTTTAGTGTTGTCCTCATCTTTATTGTGGTATCTATAAACACAATGTTTAGGCCACTGTAAAAAAGATGTAAAACAAAATTTATCTTTCCATGTTATATTCATGGATGAGTGGCAGAATATGCACAAAAACAAATTTAACCAACATATTTATTTTCAAAACATTATCAAAGAATTCAACTTTAGCAGAAAGGTTTAGTGAGATTTGTGAAACTGAAGTTTGCCTTTCAAGACATTGTTACTGTTTGGTTTGGAATTGCTTTTAAATGTTTATCAATCAATTTTGTTCGATGGGTTGATTCCGTAGTCAAGTCTATGAAGATTTAGTAAGCTTAACATGATATTTAAATTTAAATGGTATCAGAACGTCTCGCGTTCTGTACATTTTAACAAACAAATTCAAGTACCATTGGTGGGCCTGATAAAATGCTTCACGGGCCGGATCCAGATCATGGTATTTAAATTTAAAGATTGTCTTTTAAGATATTGTCAATGTTTGGTTTGGAATTGCTACATCCAATCAAGAGAATTGCTTTCAAATGTTTATCAATCAATTTCATCCAATGGGTTGATTCTGTAGTCAATTCCATGAAGATTTAGTAAGCTTAACATGATATTTAAATTCATATGGTATCAGAATGTCTTGCGTTGTGTACATTTTAACAAACAAACTCAAGTACCGTCGGTGAGCCTGATAAAATGCCTTCACGGGCCAGATCCAGCCTGCGGGCCGTAGTCTGGTGACCCTGTTACATACTGTGGATGCCCGAGTGATGGAGTCGCATGGTGTAATGGTTATCATTGGAGGAAATGGACTTGGCGACCAGAGTTCAAATCCTGGATGTCACTATTTGCATTTCACATAGTGCTAATACCTTTGGGAAAGGTATGCATCCAACTGTTCATCCTCCAGTTATGGGTAAAATAGTAGGCCAGACTGGGCTCTTTAACATTGGTTAGGCAATCAGTCTAGAAGAAGGAAAAACCTGTTAAACTTAACTTAAGAAATTGACCTTGTAACACATCCTACTCATTGAAAATAGAAAAAAAAAGTTTTAACAAATTTGTTTTTAAAAAGATTGAGTTTATAAAAAAATAATTTTCAATACCATCAAGAATGAATAAAACAAAATGTCTAGGGCATAAAATAACCCAACAAGGGTTGACATTCTCTTCGTCTTCTCAATATCAATATAGTTTCTATTTATTTCCCCTCTCTTTTCTCTTCACTCTTTCCTTCCTTCCTCTCTCTTTCTCCTTATATTAATGATTTCTCTCTATTTCTTTTTCATTTCTCTCTCCTTTTCTCTCTTTCTCCCAATTCTCTCTCCCCTTCGGATCATTTGGCTGGTCGTGTCAAGTCATAGCACCCATATGATTGCCCAAACACTATTACCCTTATGGCAAGCCCAACCCTTTTTATCATGTGCTAGAAGGCGGTGGATGAGGGTCTTCATGTCCTGGGAATGACGTTAAGCTCTATCTGATGGTGAGGTTTCAGTTCTGGAGCTCTAGGGAATGTAGAGCACCTCTTCATCACGATTGCTCCCTGGTCCACTCTGACTTGAAGTGGTAGTACCTGTTAGTGTCCCATCTATTGGTTAAATAGAAAAATGCATTTATAAAAAAAATTGTATTATCCATTAAGAAGTAATTTATTTCAAAATTTTATCGGCATTAAATGACCCACTAAGGTTGATATGCCACAAAACAAAACAAACCAAACCCGAATGAACAAGATAATGAATTCCTGACCTGGAATGGTAGAAACTGTTGGGGTTCCATCAATGGGTTAAATAGAAAAATGTATTTATAAAAAGAATTGAGTATACATTAAGAATGATTTTTTTTTTCAAAACTTTGTCAGCATTAAATGACCCATCGAGGTTGATGTGCCATAAAACAAACCAGATCTATAAGCCTTCTCTCTCTCCTTTACCATTCACTCTTTACCTTCATCTTTTCTATCTCTTTATGTAAGCGCGTGGTGTAATGGTTAAAGTCATGGGAAATGGACCCGTAACCCGAGTTCAAATCCTGGGTGTGGTAATTGCATAACGATATGTCCCCCTTTTTTTTCTCTTTATTTCTCCTCTCCCATCCACATCTTTTCACTCTCCTTACTTCTACTTTTCTCAACCCTTTACTCTCTCTCTTTCTCTCTCTCTATCTCTCTCTCTCTCTCTCTCTCTCTCTCTCTCTCTCTCTCTCTCTCTCTCTATATATATATATATATATATATATATATATATATATATATATATATTGTTCTTCTCTATTTCTTTCTTTTCATTTCCCTCTACTCTCACTTTTTTCTCTCTGGAGAATTTGGAGTACCCCTTCATCACCATTACTCCCAGGTCAACTCTGACTATGGGTTAAATCGGAATAAATATGTTTAAAAAAAATTGAGTATCCATCAAGAATGAATAAAACAAAATGTCATTAGCATAAAATGACCCAACAAGGGTTGACATGCCGTGAAATCCAATCAACCTTTTCTCTTTCTCTCCTTTCACATCAATATTGTTCATATTTTTTCTTTCTTTTTTTTTCTGTATTTCTCTCCCCCCCTCTTCTCTTCACTCTTTCTCTCTCTTCTCTTCACTCTTCTCTCTCTTTCTCTTCACTCTTTCTGTCTCTCTTCTCTTCACTCTTTCTGTCTCTCTTCTCTTCACTCTTTCTGTCTTTCTTCTCTTCACTCTTTCTGTCTCTCTCTCTCTTCACTCTTTTCTGTCTCTCTTCCCTCCTACTTTCTTCTCTCTTCCTCCTACTTTCTGTCTCTCTTCCCTCCTACTTTCTGTCTCTCTTCCTCCTACTTTCTGTCTCTCTTCCCTCTCGCTTTCTGTCTCTCTTCCCTCTCGCTTTCTGTCTCTCTTCCCTCTCTTTCTGTCTCTCTTCCCTCTCGCTTTCTGTCTCTCTTCCTCTCGCTTTCTGTCTCTCTTCCCTCTCTGATTCTAAACCAATTGATGGGTGGCAAGAATTGGAATTTCACATTCCTCTGAATAAATACTTGAAATATTTTATCTCCTTACCCCCCACCTTGCACCGCATTCTCCTACCCACCCCCTGTCCAGCACAGACAGTTTTGTCTAGTCCACCTAACTTGCCACCCAAATGATATAATCCACTACTCCATTAATATTGAGGGTGATAATCAGATGGATCCCCCCAGTCATTATCACTCCTCTATACTCATCCCTAAAAAACATCATAATAGTCTTAGTGGAATTTATTCACTGTATTGGTTATAAATAACTGGTTTTACATTGATCTTTAAAGAAAAATAAGGTTCTTAGTGATATGATCCAGCATTTTACGGCATGTCAACCCTTGTTGGGTTATTTCATGCCAAAGATGATTCGTACTATTCCGTTTTTTTTACAAGGTCAGTTTCTTTATTGATTTTTTTTTAGCTGAATTCTGTATTCATGGTTCTTTTACTAAAAAAAACTATGGCATTGAAACTTATAAAAATTTTCTGATATGATTATTCAGATTCTTATCTTTATAGAAAAGAAAGTAAAAATCATTTTTGTCAGTTCATTTTTTCATATTTTATAAAATAAAATAAAGCACAGGGTAGAACTCGTAAAAAAATATTTCCCCCAATATATTTAGGAAAAAACTATTTCGGACATATTTTCATCAAAAGGTAAGTAATTTTGGAAATTTCCATGAAAATCGGGCCGTTAATTGATTTTTCATAGAATTTTTAAAGATGCTAGTCATAACTTGTTTTTGGATACGTTAAATTTCAACTGATTTAACAGTGCAAAAATGTAAACATTGTTTTTCGTTTATAATTTTCATTATTCCCATAAGCTGAAAAAAATTTGTAAAAATCATCAGTTTTTTTTAATGTTTCTTCTTTTGAATGGACAAAAAAATTTCAGGATAATATTAACTTTTATGCAAGTTTCATTGTGTTAAATATAGGGGGAGGGGTAAATTTCACAGAGAAAATTAGTGGTACCTACTGTATTGGTTATAAATAACTGGCTTTACATTGATCTTTAAAGAAAAATAAGGTTCTTGGAGAAATGATCCAGCATTTTATGGCATGTCAACACTTGTTGGGTTATTTCATGTTGAACATGATTTGTACTATTCTTGAAAGTATTGAAAATTCTTTTTTTGAACTCAATTTAAAAAAAGAATGTTTTTGTTAACTCATTTTCTTCTATTTAACCCATAGATGGAACCCTAACAGGTACTACCACTCTGGGTCAACATGGACCTGAGAGTAATGGTAATGAAGGACTACTCCACACTCCCTAGAGCTCCAGAATTGGAACTTCACCATTAGATGCAATTTAGCATCATGCCCAAGACACTAAAACCTTCAGTCACCCTTTTCTAACACATATATGATAAAAATAAGTCAGCCAAATTTTGCTGGATATAGTTACAAATCTTACCTATCTTTCTTTCTTTCTTTCTCTCTCTCTCTATCTATCTATCTATCTATGTTTCTCTCTATTTCTCTCTCTCTCTTTCTTTGTCTCATAGTCACTCTCTCTTTCATTTTATTATTTGTGTACTCTTTCATTTTCTATTTCATCTCTCTCTCTCGCTCTCTCTCTCACAGTCTCACAGTCACTATCACTTTCAATTAGTTATCTTTCCAGTCTCTTACTTTGTATTTCCTCTCTCTCTCTCTCTCTCTCTCTCTCTCTCTCTCTCTCTCTCTCTCTCTCTCTCACTCACACACACACACACACACACACACTCTCTTTCTGTCTCACACACTTTCTCTCTCTATCTTACACACACTCTCTCTTTCTCGCTTTCATTTTGTTATTTTTTACTCACTCACTTTCTATTACCTATCTTTCTTTCTCTCTTTCTCTCTAAAATATTTAACTCCAAAGGACCTGGAACAAGATTGGCAGACAGAAAATGGCTGCACAGTTCAACAATATATATATATTTCTAACCCTGCTTCGATCTAGGGTTCATACATACACCCCCTTCCCCCCTTTTTATTGTCCCCCACTCTGGCTCACCCCCATTCGTTCTTATGAATTTTGTTATAGGTGATATACCCTATTGACCAATGGAGTGTGCCGACGGGTTACTATAAGTAACAGGGATAATTGTGGCTTGGTAGTAAGCCAATGCGAGTCATCTCACAATTCTATTTGTCAGATGTAATTTCCAATTCTCTGTATTGTATTTGTCTACTTTCTCTTAATACATTTTCCTACATTTGTTACCCGTCGATTTGTTCTTATTTGACCCCTTAAAACCTCACAACAAATTTCTTATACAATCTGACTTTTATTCGTCGCCAATGTATATACTTGAAAAGTACTGGTCGAAAAGGCCTTCGTATCCCCCTTTATTTTATATTTTATTCCATAATAAAATAGTACCTCCCTAAATACATATGATTCCTCCACTTTTAGTGTTATATATATACACATACAGGGTGTTCGGGAGAAATTTGACAATTTCGTAAGGAAAAAGAAAAAGTGCTTGGTAACTACAAAATTTAATGGATTGTAAAGAAATTCAACAAGCACGTAAATAACACTACTGTCAACAAGTTTCACTTAAAATAACCACCATCAGCATCGGCCACAACCTCAATCCTGCTTCGGAACTTGAAGCAAGCTGATGTTACAGATTCCCTGGGAAGGGTCTTAAAAACTACCTTAATTCTGTCGATTAACTGGGCTTTTGTAGTACTGGCACAAATTTTGGTGTCTTTCTCAACAGTGTCCCATACATAATAATCCATGGGGTTAAGATCTGGGGAGTTCGGAGGCCAAAAATTGGGACTGGTGTAGTCGTAAAAATTCACCGACAACTATTTTTTACTATTCCCAGAGGTGTGGCAGGGGGCCGAATTCTGCTGCCATACATATGGCCTACCATTGGCTACCCTTGTTATCCAGGGCTTGACTACAGTGTTTAGCAACTCCACATAGACATCTGAATTCAACCTGATACCCTCTCTGAAAAAATGCGGAGGCATCACATCACCCTCTGAGGACACACATCCAAAAAGCATCACAGTTTGGACAAATTTAGTCTGCATGACATGAGGAGTGTCCTTTGGACTGTATGTAAGCCATCTGTTATTCTGTGTGTTGTGCTTTTGATCTTGGCAAAAGTTTTTCTCATCGGAAAAGAACCAGATTGTTTGTGGTTTAGTAGGATGTTTCACTTTGCTCAGAAGTTTCTTCGCATTTGTCAGATTTTCTTCACATGCGTTTTTTTGGAGCAGTTGACCTCTACAATGCTTGTATGTGTAGTAGCGATGGTCGTCACACATGCACACA
Source organism: Doryteuthis pealeii (assembly GCA_023376005.1). Taxonomy (NCBI): domain Eukaryota; kingdom Metazoa; phylum Mollusca; class Cephalopoda; order Myopsida; family Loliginidae; genus Doryteuthis; species Doryteuthis pealeii. Next base: position 79,033,556 of record CM042164.1, on the reverse strand, counting down.
CACACACACACACACACACACACACACATATATATAATATACAAAACTTATTGGTAAACACTTGCGGTAAGAAAAAAAAACTTGCAAATAGTTTGATAGTAAAAATATACTACCAAACTTCACCGGGGGAAAAAATGAAAATAAAGAAAAGACCAAGAGGGTTGTACCAACTGAAAATAATCAAGTAATACTATAACACTTGGCCAAAAGAAAAAAAATTATATATATATATATATATATATATATATATATATATATATATATAAACTGCTAGAATTATCTAAAGCTAAACTGTATAAAGTGCTCAATACCTAAGTGGAGCAAATAATAAAGTTAAACCGAATGAGTCAGATATACCTACTAATAGTTTAGCTTAGTAGCTCATCAGGGTGAGAATCTGATTTATAGATATATATATATATATGTGGTAACTCCATAAATAAACTCATTACAAAATAAATAAGAAAATATACTTGAATGGAGAAAAAGAAAACCCCTTTTCTTTCCTTTTTAAAAATCAGTAAATTCTCTCTCATTCAAAAACACCCACATAATAAATGAATAAATAAATAAATATAAATATATATATATATATATATATGTGTGTGTGTGTGTGTCACATTGTATTTTATGTATAAATAGATAAAATAAATCACTGTCTTGCTAAAACTATATTTGTTGAAAAAAATGAATTATGAACATATAGGATAAATATAATAAATATTTTACGATAATAATTTTGTCTTGTTCCTTTTTCTTCATTTCTTGTTCACTTCATCCTCCTGAGTTTTTTTTTCTCTCTATCCTGGGGGGGGGGGAGAGAGACCATCTTAAGAACATCAACACATTTCCTTATAATAATGCATGGATATGTGCTTTTACCTGGGATAAAGATAGGAAACAAAATATTTTGATGAAATGATTCTGATACTAGCAGGACCTATGGATATACCACAGTATGATACTGTGGTATATCCAGATGAATGCTGAGAAGAAGACATGAAACCCAGAGTCACGGTTAAGAATAACCATGTAATTAAATATATATACACAAACTAGTATATATTTATTTATTATCATTATTATTTAGTAAGTCTATCTCAGATATTGGACACTCTCCTAATAATACCACAAATATTGGCCTACCTGTTAAGTTTCTTATCTATCTATCTATCTATCTATCTATCTATCTATCTATCTATCTATCTCTATCTCTATCTATATCTATCTATCTATCTATTATCTATCTATCTATATCTATATATCTATCTATCTATATCTATATATCTATCTATATCTCTATCTATCTATCTATATCTCTATCTATCTATATCTCTATCTATCTATCTATATCTCTATCTATCTATATCTATATATCTATCTATCTATATCTCTATCTATCTATATCTCTATCTATCTATATCTATATATCTATCTATCTATCTCTATATATCTATCTATATCTATATATCTATCTATCTATCTCTATATATCTATCTATCTCTATATATCTATCTATATCTATATATCTATCTATATCTATATATCTATCTCTATATATCTCTATATATCTATCTATATATCTATCTATCTATATATCTATCTCTATCTATCTATATCTATATATATCTATCTCTATATATCTATCTATCTATATCTATATCTATATCTATCTATCTATCTATTTTGAAAAGGACCTAAAGTAAGTAAGTCCTGAGCTATAGAATCCTTTGGTAAGTGAATAAGTTCTGAGTTATGGAATCCTTCGTCATGTGACGTCCAGTGATATAATCCTATGTTCCGTCATCCACGAAGGTTCAAGTAGATATGAGTAGGTATGACCAGAACAGCTGGTATAAATAACAATATCAGCAGCAGAGTACTGCCAGTGATTGGCCAAGAATATGGTTACATGATTATCGCCCAGTCTATAAATAAGAGTGGGCGTCTAGCACACACCATATATACAGAAAAATCTCAACACTACCAAGTGAGATAGTGATAACTATACTCTATTGCAATATATATGTACAAGCAGGAACTGAGGATATACCACAGTATGATAATTTAATTATTATGACATTTGATACTAAGAGCTATTGCCAAATAGTTCAATATGCAAAAAGTATAATAATCTTGATTTATCTGTCTCACTCCTTTTCTTTCTTTCTTTCTTTCTTTCTTTTCATCTTTTCATTATATTTGATTGAAACAGATTAGTGTTATTGATTCCACACACTTACCCCCTCTCTATCTTTCTCCTACTCTTTCTTTCTTATATTTTTATGGCGACCGTGATGCTTAAGGATAGAGCCCAGGTGGATGAGCAGTTCATGACATGCAATACTCCACTTTGGCCCTATCTTGGGCTAGACGGGCGGTCGGAGAGGCCCCCTCTGATCAATCGTTTGAGCATGTCAAGCCCTAGCACCTATATGATTGTCCCAACCCTATTGCCCTTATGGCAAGCCCCAACCCCTTTTTATCATATGGGTGCTAGAAGGCGGTGGCTGCGGGTCTACATGTCCTGGGAATGACGTTAAACTCCATCTGATGGTGAGGTTCCAGTTTTGGAGGTTTGGGGAATGTGGAGCACCCCTTCATCACCATTGCTCCCTGGTCCACTCTGACCCGGAGTGGTAGTACCTGTTAGGGTCCCATCTATGGGTGAAATAGAAAAATGTATTTATAAAAAAATTGTATTATCCATTAAGAATTGATTTATTTCAAAACTTTATCGGCATTAAATGACCCACTGAGGTTGATATGCCGTAAAACAAACCAAACCAAACCAAAATATTTTAGAAACTTTCTTTTGTAAACAACCTATATATTCTTCAAAACAAAAACAAAAAACAAAACATTGTTCCAATTAAAATGAATACTTTTTGGGTAGGGCCAAATAGGGTAGTCATGAATATTTTTATTGCCTGTCCTATTACTTTTGCCCCACCCTAGATAACTGTTTACGTTGATGTGGATTCATTTCAGAATGCAAGACATTTTTCTTTCTTGTATATCTGTTCACAAATACACTCAAAAGCTTACGCATGCACAATCTTAAATGTATCAAAATGGGGTCCCTTAAATCTTTCTTGCCCTCATTTTAGAATCCATGGAGAGTTCAATTTTGTGGGTGGGTGGGTGGGGGTTTCTTGGAAAGGAAATCACTGGCACCATTCCTTTCTCTTCCTTTCCCTCTTTTTTTATTTTATTTACCTACCTCCACCTCTTTCCAGTTACCTACTTTCTCTTCCTCCTACTAGTACTACCCTTTGTCATTTGCCTCTCTCTTCTATTTCTCTTCCACCTCTTCCTCTTTTGAGACCCTTAATTTCTCCTCCCACTCCTCTCTCTTGTCATTTCACTCTCCCTTTTTATTTTTTTACTTTTCCAATTCCCTATTTTCTAGTCCTCCCCCTCCACCTCATTTACTCTCATGTCAAACTTCTTCCCTTCTAATATACCTCCCCCCTCTCTCTCTTGTCATTTGCCTCTCCCTTATATTCCCCCTCCCTTATATTCCCCTCTCCCCTTCCTCCTCTTTCTAAATTCCTACTTTCTTTCCCCTCCTGCTCATATCACACTTCTTTCTTTCTCCAGCCTCTTGTTATTTATCTTTTTCCTTTTTCTTTTTTTCTTCCTTTTTTTCTTTCTTTCTTCCTCTTTTCTTTCTTTCTTCCTCTTTTCTTTCTTTCTTCCTCTTTTCTTTCTTTCTTCCTCTTTTCTTTCTTTCTTCCTCTTTTCTTTCTTTCTTCCTTTTTTCTTTTTTTCCTTTTTTTCCTTTTTTCTTACCTTTTTTCTTTTTTTCTTTCTTTGTTCCTTTTTTAATACCTTCTAGCCATTTAACCTCTCCTCCTCCAAACAGAATTTAAAATACATTTATTTTTCTGTTTTCTTTTACTCCTAATCTACTATTCCCCAACAATACAAAGAATTTACCCTAAACAACATCACCCCCACATCCTCAAGAGAACCCATAAAATCTTATTTTTAAAAGACTTATATTTTAAAAATGGACCTATTTAAATTTCAAAGCTCGAAATCAAAAGAAACGAAACAAAAACCTGAATAAATGAAAAAAAAACAAAAAAAAACAAACATCTTGTATTACATTGTTAAATGATATTAGAATAGTAACTTTAATAGAATTAGCAAATATATACACTGTCTGTCCGGGTGCAAGTATTTAAGTTTTAATAAAATATATTAAATTAGAAAGGCTAATGAAACTAAATAAAAATGCAGATAAAAAGATTTGAAACAAAGGGGGTATAATTGAAAAATAGAAAAACTGAAACTCCCGTCTTTCATTGCTAAATTTTCCTAATTTAACTATTTAGTTAAAATAGGAAGTAAAGAATAAAATTACAATCATTTCTTCTTGTTAATGGATTTCTTTTAAGAATCATCCCTGAGATTTTTGCTCATATTCATTAAGATAAAACCAAACAATTAGAAATCAATAATACCAAGCACATGTTTATTAAAATCAAATTTTTAATATAAATATGCAAATCAGCCTTCCCATTCACACTGTAAACCACTATTTTGTTGGATATATAAACACAATTGCATGTTATTAGTATGTAGATCTGGCCAACGCCGGGGATCCAGTGGCTTCGGTCCTGGATCTTTACAAGTTAATAGCGTCGATCCCAGGGGCTATCCCCCCAGGCAATACCTGCCCCCTTGACTTAAAGGGGCAGGGCTGGGTTTATTGCCAGCGCCTGAGGCACCCCCTTGAGGGGGAATGCTGAAGGGATCGATGCAATTTTTGTTCTTTCCCACCCATGAGCTTCGGCTTGTGGGTGGTCCCACGTTAAAACGAAGCCTTGTGCCCAGCCCATACAAGTGGGGTATGAGGCAAATATCTGTAGATATGGTTAACAGAATTAATAATGTGAAACAATTTTATTAATAATTGAGGTTTAAATGATAATAAAATCATGGAGAATGTGACCTAAATAACATAGGGAATTGTGACATTAGTAGTAATATAATTTAAGTTACATACAGACACACAATCTCCATTATAATAAGATAACTTGTTGGGTTTCAGTTGTAAAAATGGTCCATGATGATATTGGTACTTCTATTTAGGAAGAAGAAAAGAATTCTAAATTCAATGCTCTTATTATGACGCTGAATAACATCCCCAGTCTGACCTGGAGTAGTAGTACATGTTAGGGTCTCATCTATAGGTTAAATAGAAAAAATGAGTTTAAAAATGGGCTTAAAGAAAGATTGATGTTTGAAAAAAAAATTGAATACCATCAAGAATGCATAAAACAAAATATCTTTGGCATAAAATAACCCAGCAAGGGTTAACATGCCGTAAAATCCAACCAACCAACTAAATAATATCTTCATTACCATTATTTCAAGATTCACTCTTATAACAATCGTGCATGAAGACATAGTAGATGTTAAGAAAAAAATATTATGAAAATTGAAGATGACATATTTTCGATAGACTGACCGTAAGCTACATAGGTGATAAGTTGTTGATTTTGGAGTCATGCATATGGATGGGCAAAATGAAAATTTTCTATCAGGTATAGGGTTAAAATAGTTGAATATTTGGATTCTAAAGTCCTTATTTGCCTTACATACCAAATTTCAGAAATATTGAATGTAGGAAAGTATTTTTTTTAAATTTTTTAAAGACACTGAGATTTTGCGACACCGCATGGTCTTAATTTTGAGGCAAAATAGGAAAAATATATCCTCCCCTCTAAAATCGGAACGGTAAGGTTTAAGACAAAATAATTTGGCACACTTTCCTAACTCATGAAGGGGAATATTTGTGCCAAATTTCAGGTAATTCTGTGTTGGTGGGTGCAGGTTTCAACTTTTTGCTGGTGTTTTGACATGGAATGACCCTTAGCATTTCTTAGTTAACACCTGTCCATGATGATATTGATGCTTCTATTTAGGGAGAGGTGAAAGATTCTAATTTGCATTTCATAGTAATTGCAGTTCATGATTATGGAAATCCGATCTTGCTGACAAATTAAAGCGAAAATTCTTCAAAGCCATAGTTGTATCAGTGTTACTGTACGGCTGCACTACCTGGACTCTAACGAAGCGCCTGGGAAATAAGCTAGATGGGATTTGCACAAAAATGCTGTGAGCAATATTAAACAAGATATGGAAACAACACCCCACGAGAAAACAGCTGTATGGCCACCTGCCCCATATCACACAAACCAGCAGGGTGAGACGAACAAGACATGCTGGGCACTGCTGGAGAAGCAAAGATGAACTCATAAGGGATGTTTTTCTGTGGAAGCCAGCACATGGGTGTGCCAGAATGGGTCGCCCAGCAAAGATCAGCTATGTGCAGATACTGGATGCTGCGCAGAGGTCCTCACATGGGCAATGAATGATAGGGAAGGATGGTGAGAGATTGTCATGGATATCTGTGCTGCCTGCGCGACAGGATGATGATGATATAGGCATAGTTAAAATTAGCTTTATTTAATATGGAAATCTATCATCAATATTAAGTAAATGCCCAGTGTACAGTCAATGTGAGACTGCTTCTTATTTGTCAAGTCTTGGCTCGATAGAACAGAGTGCCATGTAGGTTAGGTTTATTTCTGTAAATGGGGAGAACTTGTACTCAATAGCTGCCCTTCTCTTTGGAGACCAAGGTGGCAGTCATGAAATTTACAGAAATGAAATTTGGTTTCTATAAAACAACTTAGGAAATTAAAAAAAAAAGAAGATAAAATAGCCTTCGGAACAAAATTTCATGACAATGCAATACTCCACTTTGGCCCTATCTTGGGCTAGACGGGCGATCGGAGAGGCCCCCTCCGATCAATCAGCTGAGGCACGTCAAGCCCTAGCACCTATATGATTGTCCCAACCCTATTGCCCTTATGGCAAGCCCCAACCCCTTTTTATCATATGGGTGCTAGAAGGCGGTGGCTGCGGGTCTACATGTCCTGGGAATGACGTTAAACTCCATCTGATGGTGAGGTTCCAGTTTTGGAGGTTTGGGGAATGTGGAGCACCCCTTCATCACCATTGCTCCCTGGTCCACTCTGACCCGGAGTGGTAGTACCTGTTAGGGTCCCATCTATGGGTTAAATAGAAAAATGTATTTATAAAAAAATTGTATTATCCATTACGAATTGATTTATTTCAAAACTTTATCGGCATTAAATGACCCACTGAGGTTGATATGCCGTAAAACAAAACAAAACAAACCAAACCAACATATTTTAGAAAATTTCTTTTGTAAACAACCTATATATTCTTCAAAACAAAAACAAAAAGACAAAACATTGTTCCAATTAAAATGAATAGTTTTTGGGTAGGGCCAAATAGGGTAGTCATGAATATTTTTATTGCCTGTCCTATTACTTCTGCCCCACCCTAGATAACTGTTTACGTTGATGTGGATTCATTTCAGAATGCAAGACATTTTTCTTTCTTGTATATCTGTTCACAAATACACTCAAAAGCTTACGCATGCACAATCTTAAATGTATCAAAATGGGGTCCCTTAAATCTTTCTTGCCCTCATTTTAGAATCCATGGAGAGTTCAATTTTGTGGGTGGGTGGGGGTTTCTTGGAAAGGAAATCACTGGCACCATTCCTTTCTCTTCCTTTCCCTCTTTTTTATTTTATTTACCTACCTCCTCTTCCTCCTACTACTACTACCCTTTGTCATTTGCCTCTCTCTTCTATTTCTCTCCCACCTCTTCCTCTTTTGAAACCCTTAATTTCTCCTCCCACTCCTCTCCCTTTTATTTTTTTACTTTTCCAATTCCCTATTTTCTAGTCCTCCCCCTCCACCTCATTTACTCTCATGTCAAACTTCTTCCCTTCTAATATGCCTCCCCCCTCTCTCTCTTGTCATTTGCCTCTCCCTTATATTGCCCCTCCCTTATATTCCCCTCTCCCCTTTTTCCTCTTTCTAAATTCCTACTTTCTTTCCCCTCCTGCTCATATCACACTTCTTTCTTTCTCCAGCCTCTTGTTATTTATCTTTTTTCTTTTTTCTTCCTCTTTTCTTTTTTCTTCCTCTTTTCTTTTTCTCTTCCTCTTTTCTTTCTTTCTTCCTCTTTTCTTTCTTTCTTCCTTTTTTCTTTCTTTCTTCCTTTTTTCTTTTTCTCTTCCTTTTTTCTTTCTTTTTTCCTTTTTTCTTTTTTTCCTTTTTTTCTTCCTTTTTTTCTTTCTTTTTTTCTTTCTTTCTTTCTTTTTTAATACCTTCTAGCCATTTAACCTCTCCTCCTCCGAACAGAATTATAAATACATTTATTTTTCTGTTTTCTTTTAATCCTAATCTACTATTCCTCAACAATACAAAGAATTTACCCTAAACAACATCACCCCCACCTCCTCAAGAGAACCCATAAAATCTTATTTTTAAAAGACTTATATTTTAAAAATGGACCTATTTAAATTTCAAAGCTCAAAATCAAAAGAAACGAAACAAAAACATGAATAAATGAAAAAAAACAAAAAAACAAACATCTTGTATTACATTGTTAAATGACATTAGGATAGTAACTTTAATAGAATTAGCAAATATATACACTGTCCGTCCGGGTGCAAGTATTTAAGTTTTAATAAAATATATTAAATTAGAAAGGCTAATGAAACTAAATAAAAATGCAGATAAAAAGATTTGAAACAAAGGGGGTATAATTGAAAAATAGAAAAACTGAAACTCCCATCTTTCATTGCTAAATTTTCCTAATTTAACTATTTAGTTAAAATAGGAAGTAAAGATTAAAATTTCAATCATTTCTTCTTGTTAATGGATTTCTTTTAAGAATCATCCCTGAGATTTTTGCTCATATTCATTAAGATAAAACCAAACAATTAGAAATCGATAATACCAAGCACATGTTTATTAAAATCAAATTTTTAATATAAATATGCAAATCAGCCTTCCCATTCACACTGTAAACCACTATTTTGTTGGATATATAAACACAATTGCATGTTATTAGTATGTAGATCTGGCTAACGCCGGGGATCCAGTGGCTTTGGTCCTGGATCTTTACAAGTTAATAGCATCGATCCCAGTGGGCTATCCCCCCAGGCAATACCTGCCCCCTTGACTTAAAGGGGCAGGGCTGGGTTTATTATCCAGCGCCTGAGGCACCCCCTTGAGGGGGAAGGCCGAAGGGATCGACGCAATTTTTGTTCTTTCCCACCCATGAGCTCCGGCTTGTGGGTGGGCCCACATTAATAGGACCTTGTGCCCAGCCCATACAAGTGGGGTATGAGGCAAATACCTGTAAATATGGTTAACAGAATTAATAATATGAAACAATTTTATTTATAATTGAGGTTTAGATAATAATAAAATCATGGAGAATGTGACCTAAATAACATAGGGAATTGTGACTTTAGTAGTAATATAATTTCAGTTACATACAAACAAACAATCTCCATTATAATAAGATAACTTGTTGGGTTTCAGTTGTAAAAATGGTCCATGATGATATTGGTACTTCTATTTAGGAAGGGGTGAAGAATTCTAAATTCAATGTTCTTATTATGATGTAGATAACAGGGATTTGGTCAAAGCAATAAAATCAACTAAACTTGTTGCAGATAAAAGATTGAGAATTGAAATAGCAAGGATCAAAGAAATGTTAGATAAGGAAGAAATCTGTTCAATAACATGGATAAAATCTAATGATCAAATTGCTGTCTAAAAGAGGCACTTCACCTTACAACATGATAAACTATTTGAATAATGGAGAGATGATATACTTTTGAATAGGTAAAGGAGGGAAATTTCCATTATACTTAATAGCTTAATTATTGAGAATTCTGGGGTATGGGGGTTATCGTCCTTTGTCTGCGAGCCTCTGTTTCAAACCAACCAATCATGAGCCAGCATACTTTGGCGGCAAAGCCGAATAAGCAAACTCATGCCTCTTCTGATCCAGCTCTCACTGGGGACTGACCTAAATAAGGGTCGCTCCTCTTCCTCAACAACCAGAATCGGAGTCGGACATCAAACAGAAAGTCTATCATATCCGAACTATCAGAAGGCCCTAGCAAGGGCTCCGATAATACCCTATCTCAGGACTCAGATAAGTTTATTACAAATTATATTTGTGCAAATGAACTAAAGTTTGCAATCCTTATTGTTATTCTGTAATACACGTATTTTATTCATATTTCTAGTTGTTTGGTTATTTCATTAACTCTCAACCTGTCTGCCACACTCGTGGTTAACTCCATACTTCAACCTTGGAGTAATGTCGTTCGTGTCTAATCAATGGGCTTGAAATACTCAAAGAGCCCATCATTATATATTATCATTAACATTTAACTACCTATTCCTGCTGTCATCACTCACACACAGATATATATATATGCATTCAAAAAAAGATTTTATAATCATAAAAATACTCTTAAACATGAAAAATATAAAAATAATACATTAGCAAATTATGTGTGGGGAAATGAAAAAAAAAAATTAGGCAAAGATCCTATTTTAGATTGGGAAATAATTTTTAAAAAAATGTCCTAAATATAAGGCTGTTATATAGCTGTTTATAGGACATGTTTCGCTTTGCACCGTCAACCTCCAGTTGTTTGTTACCAGACGATTTTTAGACGTATTTAAAAAATAAAAATTATAAAACTAACCCTAACCCCTAACCCTAACAAACAACCAGATGTTGACAGTGCAAAGCGAAACATGTCCTTCTGAATCCAGGTCGCCCCTGGACATCTGTTTACCCAAGCAGTAAAAACAACGTAGACATTTAAGATAGATGTCTATACATTGATTTTTTTCAAATTTTTGGGTAGATGTTTAAAATGTCACCTTTAAATATTGCTAACTTTGATAATGAAAACGAAGAAATAAAAACAATCTGATTGTACACACATTCAGTTTGAAAATCTAGATTTCTACAGTTTTCTACAAAAGTATTTTTTCCTCAAAATAATTATTAGACTGAAAGTGTAGTTTTATAGAAATTTAGTAAATATCTTTAGCATATTTCCAAGTGGCCTCATTGAACAATAAAATAAGAAAAGGAATTAGATTGTTAATTAATTATTATTCTATGTTACTGTCACCCTTGACCAGGATTGAACCTGCAGTCTGAAGATGACAGTCACTTAGAACTGTCTTAGATTGTTAACTATGGTTAATGGAACAAACCAAACACCCCCTCAACTTAGTGGACAGTTCCTGGCAGTAGTAGCAACAAGTATTTAATCTGTTAGAGTTTGTTGATTAACACCTAAATTTGTAACTCCCAACCGGGGAGGTCCAGTGAGCTTCGGCCACTGGATCAGATTTAGTAAAATAATAGCGTTGATCCCTTGACTTAAAGGGGCAGGGCTGGGTTTATTGCCCAGTGCCTGAGGCACCCCCTTGAGGGGGAATGCCAACGGGATCGACACAATTTTTTCAACCGGCCACACATGAGTCTCAGCTTGTGGGTGGTCCCACATTAATAGGGCCTTGTGCCTAACCCGTACAAGTGGGGTACGAGGTAAATAATCTGAATTTGTAAATGTCTGGAGAAGCTATAACAGTGAACACTTTGACTTTTATTGAGAACTATATATATTTAAAAAATCCTGGTGGGCACCTACAGACCAGTTGGTTGTACTTCTCAGACCAACTATGAGACGTACCTTCATAGATAACCTGATAAAATTTAAAAAGATTTTGATACGGAATAATATAATGCAGAATGTTATTCACCAACTGTAAGATGAAGCAAGAATATGGTTAACCCCCAAGGAGGATATATGGTGTATTAATAAAGGATTTCAATACTCCTTATTTGCGAACATGTGCACTTATTGACCTGTATATGTGATTGTTTGCTGTAATACACCTGTATTACCTGTCTGTTTAATCTTGAGCAAATTGAAATACATATTCAGGATGGTACAGTTTTATTTACCATTAGTGTATTACATGTATTTATATATTTATTTACTGTAGGAGGTTTTTTTTTCTTTTTGTTTTCTTGTTGCTATGGCAACAGGATGCTTGCTGGGTTTAAGTGACGTTAACGAAACAATGTGTTGCCATAACAATGCATTTTCTCATTATTCAATTCACCAATTTCTTTGTAATGAAAAATTCTCGTGATATAGAAACTATATATATATATATATATATATATATATATATATACACACACATTGGTGCATGGTGTAATGGTTAGTTGTAGAAAATAGACTTGTTGACCAAAGTTCAAATCCTGGATGAGACTGTTTGCATTTCACATAGCACTAATACCTTTGGAAAAGGTATGCATCCGACTACTTTCTCTCTCCAGCTATGGGTAAATAGTAGGGTAGACTGGGCTCTTTAAACTGCTAGGTAACCAGTCTAGGAGAAGGAAAACTCTGAATTCAAACCTGTTAAAGTCCGCTTAAGAAATTAAACTTATGTCACATCCTTCTCATGCACAGGACTTGATATATATATATATATATATATATATATATATATATATGTATGTATGTATGTATGTGTGTGTATATAAAGTAATTTAAAAAAAAATCATTATAGATGATAAAGTCAACGTTAGAACATTCCGGTTTTTAGCAAACCTTCATTAGGATGAAAAAAGTTTTATCTAAACAGTGATGTAAATCTTTTCAAAATACAAGGTGTGTCAAAAAGTAACAAGATTGAAGCTGTATTTAACAAGATAGAAATGAAGAATGAATGGAATGTTAATTTTTTTCAGAATACAAGGTGTGTCAAAAAGTACAAAAAATCTCAATACTTTTTGCCACACTTTATATTATGAAAACATTTCCATCACTGGAAATTGTTGAAAAAAAATTTACTTTTAAAAATTATTTAGTTACCATCAAGAATGAATAAAGTAATGGGTTCAGCATAAAATTACCCAACAGGGGTTGGCATGCCACAAAATCCAACCAACCAACCAACATCCCCTGTAATAATAGTAATACTAATTAAAATGATTAATAATCATCCTCATGTTGTACTGTCAGCAGGGATATCCATCATTCCCTCTCACCAACTGTCTCTATCGGTCATCGCCCCTGGAACCCCCCTCCCCCGTGCAACATCCAGAATCCATACAGAGCAGATTGATGTAGGTTTTTGCTGGTCAGCCTACACTGGTGTGTCCATATGTTGGTGTCCAAAGGAGAACATCACTTATTAGTTCATCCTTGTTTCCCCAGAGGTGTCCAGTTCAGTTTAGTATAGGGAGCCCTGTAGAAAGCAAGCATCCCTTTTCCAGGTTGGGGGGTGCCAAAAATAACTCAGCTCTATCAGCATTTCTCTTTTGGAATACCTTAGGCAATAAATCCAGCTCTTACCCCTTTATACCAGGGGGCACCAAACTACAGTATTTTATCAGGCCCGCTGAGGGTTTTTGAATGTTGCATTCTTTGATAATGTTTTGATATTATTTAAATTTAAAGATCATGTTAAGTATTGAAGTCAGCCAGCCAGCCAACAATTGATTTGAGCAATGTGACTGGCCAAGCACAACTGCACCAGTGTCAAGACAACTGCTATTTATGGGAATTCAGAACAGTCCACCCATGCATTTGCGTGAGTCCATTCCCTGAGTCCTGATTGGCTGCTTGGTTTGTTGGGTCCTCTGAGGCTCCATAAATCCTACCACTTTTCAGTGGTCTTTACGGCATCTCAGAATCGTATTGAGTTACGACTGTTTGCCGTCTTGTCTTGCCAATTCGACGATAATTAGACTTAGTATTCTATATTAAGCTTACTAAATCTTCAGAGACTTGAGTACAGAATCAACCCATCGAACAAAATTGACTGATAAACTTTTGAAAGTAATTACCTTGATTGGATGTAGCAATTCCAAACCAAACATTGAAGATATCTTGAAAGGCAAACTTCAGTTTCACAAATCTCGCTAAACCTTTCTGTTAATGTTGTGTTCTTTGATAATGTTTTGAAATTTATTGGTTAAATTTGTTTTTGTGCATCTTACGCCACTCGTCCATGAATATAACGTAGAAAGATAAATTTTGTTTTACATCTTTTTCTCAAAGCTTTTGTTCTGGCTAGCAAGTATTGAACACAGTAATAATGTGCTCATTATTTTTTCAATTATCAGGCTCACCGTGAAACAAGTTTGGTGATCCCTGTTTTACACAAAGGCAGAGGGAGGTACTGCCAGTGAGGGGAGCCCCCCACCCGAAGCTGAGCTAATTTATTATTACAACTGAGAACTTTTGTTATCCTGTTTAATTCATGAATGTGTCCTGGAATCAATTTTTAATCATTTTCATCAAATATCATGACATTCGAAAGACTTCCCTGTGGATTTTCTTGGAGCCAAAGAATCCTCACTCTTTTCTGCTGTTAACACTAAAATATTTCTCCTGATTTTTCTGATAATCAATCTATACTATATTTATAATCACTAGCAAATATATGCACCCTCCGGGTGGAAGTATTTAAGTTTTGATATTGTGTCTTCTCGTAGCAGTAACTTCACTCTCTCACACCTCGTTCTACGTGACTAGTTTGCTGCCGCCTTGGCAAATGAATGAGCTCCTTTTATATCGTAGGCGTAATTTGCATAGGCCATGCTCATGCCACGAACGAGACATAACGAGACCACACCTTACAAATTCGCTCGTCAACGGCGACCATGCTTCTTCAGCTAAATTCAGGCAGAACCTGACAAGCTAAGCAGATGCGTTTTGCCGGAGGTAAGTAAGCTTGTTCATTACACTCCCCCCTGATCTCATGATCACACACATGGCAGTGAGGGGGCGACCGCCTTCGACGAGTACTTCTTCGGAGAGGAGGGGGCTCCTCAGGTGGCAACATTTCCGCGTCGATATCGTGCGGATCAGAGTCATTCCCGGTGTCATCACTGCTGTCGTCTGGGTCTGTCTCTGCATCTTCTAATCCAGGAAGTGAGTCTTCTGACCGCCTCACGTACAGCATTGGTGTCTCCGATTCACTGCTAGAGGACATTTCTTGATGGCTTTCTTCCGAAGCAGTAGATTCTCGCCGTGGGCGAAGATCCCTCACATGGCGTGGCACGCCATTGACCTGGACGGTGTGCGAGCTGATCATTCCGTCAACTCGTCCTCTACCAAATCTGGTGGTGCATCGTACGTTTGGGGGTTTGACCCAGATGAGATCACCTATCTTATACGGTTCCTTCGTATCTCTCGGAATCTCCGACACTTTGTCTATCCCCTTTATCCGCTGCTCGTAACTGTATATACCGTTGGCTGGCGCAGTTGACATTGTTATATCGTCTCTGGGTGTGACGTTGTACCAGTACACAGCCTCCTGGATGGAGCACTGCGTCCTGGCTGCTATTCTTTTAACGGTGTGGTGACACCGTTCCGCTATCCCGTTACCCTCCGGGGTGTATGCGCCTCTGTACCGCACTCGCACTCCCCATTCCGCTGCGAAGTCCCGAAAGTCTCGACTGCAGAAAGTCGGGGCGTTGTCTGTCAGTATCTCAACAGGGGCACCGCGCTCACTAAAGACAGATTTCAGTTGTCGTATAACTGACAATGCATCCTGGCGCACTAGTGGGCGCCACACGGTGAAACGTGTTGGGCCACAATCTGTCAATGATAGGAAATGACTGCCGTCGTAGTGGGTTACATCCATGCCCAATCGCCACCAGTTCTGGTCCACCTCGAGTTTACCCTTCTTCCACCGTATTGGGGCAGGGTCCAACGTACAACACTCCTCACAGTTTCGTATGGCCATCCTGACCATTGACTTGGTGATTGCGGGACACACTCTTCGGACGAAGTAAGTTGTGCGCCGAACGCCAGAGTGTCTGCTCTTTTTATGTATGGCGCGGATCTCCTCGTTGGTTAACTGGCCCATCAGGGTGGCGCACGTTGGTGGTTCTGCTCCTTCCTTCAGCATATTAAGCCATCTCTTTGGCACTCTAGTCAACTTGTCAGCCAAATTTCTCTCCGACGTGGTCAGTTTGACGTCGGCTACCAGACCGTACTCCTCAATTATTTTCTGGAGCGTCGACAATCGTCTGCGCACGAGCATCTCACTCGCGACTTTCGTCCTCACTCTGGTTTTACCTGTCAGGGTGTTCGTCAGCCAGTGGTATACACACAACGAATCTGTGTACAGGTGCACCACCTTGGCTTGCCACTGTAATGCGAGGTTAACACCTTTCAGCATGGCATCCAATTCTGCCAGGTTAATATGCTGAACATCGTCCGTCGGTCGAAGCCAGCATGCATCTTCTAAAATAGTACCTCGGCTTTCTAGCACGACGCCCATCGCCAGGGAGCTTGCATCACCCCACACGTTTATTTCATTCCCTGCCACGCACCAATTCCCTCGGGCGGGGTCGTCTTGGTGTACTCTGGTCAGTACTTCAACCATCATGGTCTTGAGAGGGGCATCCTTCACAGCATCTGACCATCCATGTGTCACCATACTCGCCCGTCTCTTTATCGTTCCTGTGGCTGCACGGAGCCACCCGCAAACAGGAAAATGTCCCACCAGCTTCCCGCATGTTGAAAATACTGAGCGTCGCGTCAGTGGAACAGGGAGTTCTGGAATTACGCTCCCACGCTTCCATCTCAGTGTGTCGTGCTCCCCCCAGACCTTAAGTCCCAGTACGAGGGTTCCATCTTTCAATCGAGCAGGGTCCTTGCTAGCCAGACCGCAGGATTCCAGCCTGCTCTTGACTTCGTCAGCTGACAGTATGTCCTCGTTAACGTATATGTCGTCAACATACGCTGAACTCTGACATAGCTCTCATCATCAGCTCATCTTGCTCCAACACTGTCTTGACAATGGCTTTCATAATTAGGGGCGCCACATTAAGGCCAAACCCAAGACGCGTCAAGCAGTATCTCCTTCCTTTGACGATGACTGATTGAAATGGCCACAGCGATTCATCGATCCGTATTTGAAGATACGCCTTCCGTAAATCAAGCAATGCCATTGGCTCCCTGCCGTCGCCATTCCTCATTTTTTCGGCACACACATCCGCGTTTGCGGTGAAGGCGTCCACATATCTGTTCACCTCTCTATAATCCATCACTGGCCNGCAAGCCTTTTTATAATCCAGCTTATAAAAGGCTACTGTGAGGTTCTTAAGTGAGCGATAAAAACAATGTCAAACACTCTTTGACAAACAGGATAACAACGAATATTTATTTCAATATTTGCGCCGCTTCTCAGCGTGTATGTATGTGCTGTGCTGCAGTAATCAGCTTTATTTAATGAGGTCCACAACAGGTTGTTTAAAAGTGTTTTAAAAAAATTGAGTACCATCAAGAATGAAAAAACAAAACGTCTTTGAACATCATTCATCATCATGCATGTAATGTGCCATGACAATCTCTTCGCGCCAACTTTTTCTATTATTCATTGTCCCAGGTAGTTGGTCAATGTAAGCGTCCTTGCTTGCGTGTTTCCACATTAGCATGTCCATGTGCTGGCTTCCAACAGGCAGAACGTTGGCTTTGAGTTTTTGATCCTTGCTTCTCCAGCAGTGTCCAGCATTCTTGTGCAGCTTCCATCTAGCTTATTCTAGGTGCCTTGTTAGGTCCAAGTAGGTGCAAGCCATACAGCAGCACTGCATACAACCACAGCTGGATAGAATAAACCAACAATGGTTGACATGCTGTAAATCCAAAATCTAATCAACTTGACATTGCTACAAAGAGAGGAAAATTTTCAACCCGGGGAAACTTGCTAAGATAAAATCACCCTATTTCACTTTATCTTTTTGGCATGGTCTGCAATAAACATGATTATGGAAATTCCGATTCTCGCTGACAAGTTAAAATGACAATTCTTCCAAGCTGTGGTTGTATCAGTTGTAGCTGTATTGGCTTGCACACCTTGGACCCTAACAAGGCGCCTGGAGAATAACTAGATGGGAGCTGCACAAGAATGCTGCGTGCGATCTTGAACAAGTCATGGAAACAACACCCCACAGGAAGCAGCTGCTACAGCCACTGCCCCCTATCTCACAAATCATCCAAGTGCAGACAAACAAGACATCGCTGGACACTGCTGGGGAGCAAGGATGAACTCATAAGCCAGCATCTACTGCAGAAACCAGGGCACAATGCGTCATGCCAATGTAGGCTGTCGTCAGCAATGACCTACATTGACCAGTGAATAAATTTCCACTAATATAATCTATCCTTATACATATATAAAGGGCCAGTTGGTGCGTATTGTATGTATGTGATGTCCGAATGAAACTAGAATAAAAATAAAACAATTACTGACAAAGTAAATTATACATAAGTCGTCGGGGCAGCCTTAAAGTCGGTATAAGCCAATCAACGAAGGAGTCTATCCCCTTTTCACTAGCGCTAGTCTAAGGAGATTTGGGTGCCACACCTACCATCAGCTCCTTACTTTACCGTACAGATCCCTGTGCTACTCATACGCTGAGTTGGCGAGGACCAGTATTGAACTAGGAACCTTGTGGTTTCTAGCGAACACTCTCTTGCTTATTGTGCAAAAATTATGAAGATCTGATTTATATTCGAGGACACTTAAAATTAGAATATACATAGAAATAGCATTGAAATTCTACTTAAAAAATGTCCAGCATTGTATATCTCAAAAGTATATAAATCAATACACCAGGGTCTTCCCCACCTCTACCCAGTTGACACTGTATAGCTGATTCTAGTAACTAATAAATGTCCATGATATTTTTATTTATCTTTATTACTTATCATTTCATTTTCTTTAGAATTAAAGTTTTTGTGCAATAAATTAATTATACTTCTACAATACACAATTCTGCTATTCTGCACGGGGAGAGAAAAAAGAAAATAATCCAAACATTTTTTACTTCCATCTTGTATTTAAAAAATTGGCTTTATGCATGGACAATTTAGTGAATATGTTTTTTGGCCAAAAAAAATTGCAGACTCCAGAAATAGTCTGAGTGGGTGGGTGAGAGTATAAAACAACAAAAACAAAATAAAACAACAACAGACACAGATGTGTATGGATGATATGGGCACACATGATTGTGTGTGTGTGTGTGTGTGTGTGTCCATTCTATATAAAATAAAAAATGATTTTATAATGTGAGCATTTTCTGGAAAATGCCTCTGGTATCTTAATATTAACTGCAAATACAGGAATACTATGACCTTATTGAATTTGATTTATATTATATATATATATATATATATATATATATATAAAAGAATGTTTCTGGTATATACGTGTTGACTTATAACTCCGAAAAGAGATGTCATTCTGATTTGAAATCTCGCAGAAACATTAATCTGTTTTTAAGAAAACACACAAAAATTTGTTTTGATTTTTACTAATTAAGTGATATAATTTAATAATTAAGCAAAAATCAATCAATTTCTAGAACTCTTCAGAGTAAGCAAAAATAAAGTAAGGAAAAATTGGGTCAAAAAGGAAATAAATTAGACTAATACATTTCACTTTAACTCAACAGGCTAGATACTCTCTCTTTCACCCAGTCTGTTCGTCTCTCTCTTTTTCTCTTTTTTTCTGTGTTTATACCTCACAAATAAAATTAAGTTTTAAAAAAAGTTTGGATAACATCTTTTAAAATAATATTTTAAATATAAACAAAAAAAAGCATTTACTAAAAAACAAATTAATTGTAATATACAATTCTTTTTTTTTTTTTTAAATTTAATTAAATATTTTTTCCTCTTATTCTTTCTTACTCTTGTTTTCTCCCTTTCTCACTGGTGTTCCTAAAAAAAATCTTTTAGTCCCATCATGGACCGGGTACTTTGCTAGTATATATATATATATATATATATATATATATATATAATATAATAAAGCTTGAACAATATCATACTTTTATTAAATGCTGATCAACTAATTAAACAAAATGTTTAAAGAGGCAAAAGAAAATACAGAACTTAAGGGCCCTTTCGACCGGTGCATTTTCAAAAGTTTTACAACCAGTACATCTTTAAAAGTCAAAGTGTATATATTAGGTATACCCAAAATGAATCAAATGGGCAGGGTTGAAAATAAAAGCTTGATCAAGAAACAACCAAGTCTTGCTTGAAAACAATGACCAGCCCAGAACAAAGAAGAATAAACCCCAGCAGAATCCCTGAAGAGAAGTAAGATCGATATGTAGACAGCAAAGTAATCAAGTAAGACAATCAATCAATTATTACCTATCATCTCTAATCTAATTGTCTGTCTCTCTATTATATGCTCGATGTTGTATAAAGGCTAAATAACACAGCCTCATCCAGGATTTTGAACTTGGGTCTCTAATTCCATTTCCTACAATGCTAATTGTTCCACATATATGTATTTACAATAAAGAACATATCTATATAGACAATTCCATTTAATTGTGTATATATTAAGGTTTATATACACATTACGGTTCCCATCCGGACCCTCTACTGACTGAGCCAAACCAGCCATATATATATATATATATATGGAAAGACGGTGAGGAAATTAATCCGACAATATGAGAAGAAAATATTTAAAAAATATAACAAACACAGGATGTTATGATTAGGGGAAACAATTTTATGTGTCAATACTTAAGCATTTCGGTATATTGTACCATCTTCAGGACACTGTTAAGTAATGTTTATGTGAGGGACAAAATGAAAGATGTTAAGTGTATAGTGAACGTGTGAATATGATGTTATTAACGGTTAATTTTTATATGGGCGTTTGTTTACAAAAGCCAATGATGTGATCAATCCATTTTGCACATTCATTGATCACGTCATTGGCTTTCGTAAACAAAAAGCGCATATAAAAATTAACGGTTAATAACATCATATTCACACGTTCACTTTACACTTAAACATCTTTCATTTTGTCCCTCACATAAACATTACTTAACAGTGTCCTGAAGATGGTACAATATACCGAAATGCTTAAGTATTGACACATAAAATTGTTTCCCCTAATCATAACATCCTGTGTTTGTTATATTTTTAAAATATTTTCTTCTCATATATATATATATATATATATTTAATATACCAAGCGTGTTGGTAGATCCTTGCGGAGAGAAAAAACCCGGCAGAGAGTTTGATTGTAAAAATATACTACCAAACATCAACCAGGAAGAAAAAATTTTTTTTAAAAAAGAAAAAGACCAGATATTCGTACCAACAAAAAATAATCTATTGGTATAGTATTTGGCCAAAAGAAAAACAATTTATATGCATATATATGTATATAAGATATATATATATTCATATAACCGCTAGGAGAAGCTAATTTGTAAAAAGTGCTCGATACCTAAGTAGAGCCAAGTAATAAGGATATCTACTGAGTTCAGACGAACCTACTGTTAGTTTCGCATAAAGCTCTTCAGGGCTAAAATCTGACTTAGATTTTAGTCCTGAAGAGCTTTATGCGAAAACTAACAGTAGGTTCGTCTGACTCAGTAGATATCCTTATATATATATATATATATATATATATATTGAATAGAGAATGAATGAGAAAAGTATTAGTATATGAAGGGGCTCAATGCTAAAATAGTAGAGCAGATTTACAATCAAATATTATTATTATGGATTTAATATCCCATAACTAAAGTTCATGTTTACTTGCAATCATCATACGTCAAAATTTAAAGATTTAAAAAAACGGTTGCTTGTTTAGCGTTTATATAACGTGAAGGGTGTTCACACGTTGTAATGTTATAACGCATTATCTAAATAGGAAGAATAATAGTATTCTTCCTATTTATATTGCGGAGGCAATAGACTATGTTGTTGTTAATTGTATGTAATTGTTCTTCTATTTATTCCTGAAAGGAAACATTCTCTACACATCTAAAGACTTTCCTTTATGACTAGATCATTAACCAACTGAATCATCTACAAGAATTGACAGATTTGAATTATTAAATAACATTCTAAACATTGTCCATTTAGATTTCTATTTTAAAATTTGATGAATTAATAAGAGAATATAAACATCTAAATAAATAAAATGACGTCTGTATGAATGAAGGAGAGTAAAACAAATTAACTGCACTTTTGCCATAACATATCTTTATTATTGTCACACTGCATTCTGTTGCTTATAGGTTGGCACTGTTGTGGTCACATGATGAAATTTGGAAAAACTCATTGCCATCATTTTGTAGTAAGTAGTAGAGGTAGGTGGAGTGGCCTATTGACTGTTTCTTAAGAAAGGCATGAATCCATCATTTTTTCCCAGGGTTAATACTGAGGCAAACTGGCTTTTTTTCTTGATCAAGCTTTTATTTATTTGCCATGATTATTCACCAACTGGCTTTTTCAGCCTTCATTGGGCAACTAGTCTGGGAGAAGTTGTGAATTAAACCAGCTGTAATAAGTGTTGTGGTCACATGATGAAATTGGAAATTCATTGCATCATTTTGTAGTAAGTAGTAGAGTAGGTGGAGTGGCCTATTTACTGTTTCTTAAGAAAGGCATGAATCCATCATTTTTTCCCAGGGTTAATACTGAGGCAAACTGGCTTTTTTTCTTGATCAAGCTTTTATTTATTTGCCCATGATTATTCACCAACTGGCTTTTTCAGCCTTCATTGGGCAACTAGTCTGGAGAAGTTTGGAATTAAAACCAGCTGTAAGTAAGTGTTGTGGTCACATGATGAAATTTGGAAATTCATTGCATCATTTTGTAGTAAGTAGTAGAGTAGGTGAGTGGCCTATTTACTGTTTCTTAAGAAAGGCATGAATCCATCATTTTTTTCCCAGGGTTAATACTGAGGCAAACTGCTTTTTTCTTGATCAAGCTTTTATTTATTTGCCCATGATTATTCACAACTGGCTTTTCAGCCTCATTGGGCAACTAGTCTGGGAGAAGTTGTGAATTAAAACCAGCTGTAAGTAATGTTGTGGTCACATGATGAAATTTGGAAATTCATTGCATCATTTTGTAGTAAGTAGTAGAGTAGGTGAGTGGGCCTATTTACTGTTTCTTAAGAAAGGCATGAATCCATCATTTTTCCCAGGGTTAATACTGAGGCAAACTGGCTTTTTTTCTTGATCAAGCTTTTATTTATTTGCCCATGATTATTCACCAACTGGCTTTTCAGCCTTCATTGGGCAACTAGTCTGGAGAAGTTGTGAATTAAAACCAGCTGTAAGTAAGTGTTGTGGTCACATGATGAAATTTGGAAATTCATTGCATCATTTTGTAGTAAGTAGTAGAGTAGGTGGAGTGGCCTATTTACTGTTTCTTAAGAAAGGCATGAATCCATCATTTTTTCCCAGGGTTAATACTGAGGCAAACTGGCTTTTTTCTTGATCAAGCTTTTATTTATTTGCCCATGATTATTCACCAACTGGCTTTTTCAGCCTTCATTGGGCAACTAGTCTGGAGAAGTTGTGAATTAAAACCAGCTGTAAGTAAGTGTTGTGGTCACATGATGAAATTTGGAAATTCATTGCATCATTTTGTAGTAAGTAGTAGAGTAGGTGGAGTGGCCTATTTACTGTTTCTTAAGAAAGGCATGAATCCATCATTTTTTCCAGGGTTAATACTGAGGCAAACTGGCTTTTTTTCTTGATCAAGCTTTTATTTATTTGCCCATGATTATTCACCAACTGGCTTTTTCAGCTTCATTGGGCAACTAGTCTGGGAGAAGTTGTGAATTAAAACCAGCTGTAAGTAAGTGTTGTGGTCACATGATGAAATTTGGAAATTCATTGCATCATTTTGTAGTAAGTAGTAGAGTAGGTGGAGTGGCCTATTTACTGTTTCTTAAGAAAGGCATGAATCCATCATTTTTTCCCAGGGTTAATACTGAGGCAAACTGGCTTTTTTCTTGATCAAGCTTTTATTTATTTGCCCATGATTATTCACCAACTGGCTTTTCAGCCTTCATTGGGCAACTAGTCTGGAGAAGTTGTGAATTAAAACCAGCTGTAAGTAAGTGTTGTGGTCACATGATGAAATTTGGAAATCATTGCATCATTTTGTAGTAAGTAGTAGAGTAGGTGGAGTGGCCTATTTACTGTTTCTTAAGAAAGGCATGAATCCATCATTTTTTCCCAGGGTTAATACTGAGGCAAACTGGCTTTTTTTCTTGATCAAGCTTTTATTTATTTGCCCATGATTATTCACCAACTGGCTTTTTCAGCCTTCATTGGGCAACTAGTCTGGGAAAAGAAAAGTTGTGAATTAAAACCAGCTGTAAGTAGGTACTGTGTTTCCCTGAAAATAAGACAGGGCTTATATTAATTTTCACTAGGGCTTATTTTCAGGGCATGTCTTAATCTTCATATTTTGAAAAACACTGCCCTGAGTTTCCGAGAGTTCCTGGGAGAGAAGAACATCATTGTGCTGGAGCAGCCTCTCTACTCGCCCGACCTGGCTCCATGTAATTTTTTCCTCTTCCCAAGCTCAAGAGGGTTATCATTTTGAGGATGTGCATGACATCAAAAAGGATGTAATGACAGAGCTATGGAGAATCCCGGGAAGAATCCTTCCAGGAGTGCAAGCAAGCATGAGAGAGAAGGATGGGAAAATGCATTAGACTCCAGGGGATAACTCGTGGGGGATAACTTCGAAGGGCATAACTTGTAGTTTGTATTTGAAATACATTTTTTTGTGACACCAGTCCTGGAACTTTTTTGATATACCACATATATCAATTTTCACTTTGAATAAAAACACAAAGGCTTATTTTCGGGGTTGTCTTCTTTATATATATAAAAAAAAACATTTAGAAGTAGAAAATTACGAAATTTCTAAATAAACAGAAATTGCAAAAAACGATCTACATTTATTTACCATTAACATGTTCTTTTATTCAAAAACTCATTAACGACAATTCATTAAAAAATAATCATATCATTATCCTCTGGAATGCTATTGCTCTCAACTAGGGCTTATTTTAAGAGGAGGGCTTATATTAAAATCATCCTGAAATATCATGCAAGGTCTTATTTTTGGGTTGGTTGGTTGGTTGGATTTTATGGCATGTCAACCCTTGTTGGGTTATTTTATGCTGAAGTGGTTGTTTTATTCACTCTTGATAGGTATTCAATTTTTTTAAACTCTATTTTTTTAAACACATTTTTTTCTATTCAACTCATAGATGGAATGTTATTGCTCTCAACTAGGGCTCATTTTAAGGGGGAGGGCTTATATTAAAATCATCCTGAAAAATCATGCAAGGTTTATTTTCAGGAATACACGGTAGTAAAGTAGGCAGAGTGGCCTATTGACTGTTTCTCGGGAAAAGCATGAATATTTTCCATCCAGCTATGGGTAAATACTGAGACAGACTGGCTTCTTTAGCTGTCTTTGGGCAACTAATCTGGGAGAAGGAAAGTTCTGAATCAAAACCAGCTATAAGTAGTAAAGTAGTAAAGTTGCATTTATCTTACACTTATATATACATTTTTATATCTTTTTTTTGTGTAGTTGTTTCCTAGAAATATTTGCCCGTAGATGAGACCCTAACTGGTACTACCACTACAGCAGCGGTTCCCAACCTTTTTCTATTCCCGCACCCTTAAAAGGGTTTTGCTCTGACCTTGCACCCCTACAATTTAAATTTTGTTCAAAAATATAGAATGTGAATCCATACTCCAGTTTTATCAAAAGATCATATATATTTCACTCTTTATTTGCTTTGAAAAAGACTGCTTTATAAAGTCGAAATAGATTCTATCAGCAAAACTAATAACATCTTGTTTTTTATAAAAACTTTCTATACATATTTCACTCTCTAAATCTAATATAATATGTAATATCTTCTTCGGAATGATGAAGGGTACTGATAATAATCTGAAATAATGAAAATATAAATAATATTAATTACAAAAAAAAAAAAAAAAAAAAAATTAATCTAAATTTGAATGGACGCAAGCACCTCTGCACTACAGAATGGACCTGGGAGTAATTGCAACGGAAGGATAATTCACACTTCCCAAAACTGGAGCCAGTTTCATGTCATACTCAGAACAAACCCTTTTAATTGGATGATGGACATAGAGGCCTCATACATGCTGTATGCCTAAATTGAAGGTGGTCATACTTTATTTAATTATCCATATATACACATACACACATACATATGTGAAAATGGAAAAGGAATTGAATCCAACAATATGAGGAAAAATGAGTAAAGAAAAGAAATGTAGATGGATAAAATGAATTTAATCAATATCACATTAATCGATATCACTTACACATTTCAAAATAAATGTTCACTCTGATGAAGGTCGATTCTTCAATGTGTGCGAAATATTTTCACACACATAAACTGACCGAAACACATGTGTAAGTGATATCGATTAATGTGATATTGATTAAATTCATTTTATCCATCTACATTTCTTTTCTTTACTCATTTTTCCTCACACATACATATGCATATATAAACAAATATCTATCTACATAACGCTTGGAATATAATATAAAGGCATGAGTTATATTATATTATATTATAGGGCCAAGGTTTTTCTACATAACACCATCAACATCCACACTCATATATATCATATTACTTTATAAAAAAATAAAATAATAAAAATAATAATAATGATGATTAAGGCCTACTATATATATATATATATATATATATATATATATATATCACTCTATAAAAAATAAAATAATAATAATAATAATGATGATTAAGGCCTACTATATATATATATATCTTATTATAATGGAGATTGTGTGTTTTTCTGTCTGTAACCGAAACTATATTACTACTCATATCACTATTCCCTTAATTATTGACATCACATTCCCAATGATTTTATTTTTATTTAAACCTCAATTATTAATAAAATTATTTTACATTATTAATACTGTTAACCATATCTACATTCTAACAACATGCAATTGTATTTATATATACAACAAAATAGCGGTTTACTGTGGGAACGGGAAGGTTAATTTGCATATTGATATTAAAAATGTGATTTTAATAAATATGTGCTTAGTATTATTGATTTCTAACTGTTTGGTTTTATTTTAATGGATATAATAAAAAATCTCTTCAATGAATCTTAAATTAACAAGAAACAAGAACTGTCATTTTATTATTTACTTCCTCTTTTAACTAAATACTTAAATTAGAAAAAATAACAATGAAAGACGAGAGTGATGGAAGAGTAAGTTTCAGTTCTATTTTTTATTATACTCCCTCTGTTTCAAATCTTTTTATCTGCATTTCCCATTTAGTTTCATTAGCCTTTCTAATTTAATATAATATTTTATTACATTAAACTTAAATACTTGCACCCGTAGGGTGCATATATTTGCTAGTATATATATATATATATATATATATATATATATATATCACTCTATAAAAAATAAAATAATAATAATAATAATGATGATTAAGGCCTACTATATATATATATATATATATATATATATATATATATTACTCTATAAAAAATAAAATAATAATAATAATGATGATGATTAAGGCCTACTATATATATATATATATATATATATATATATATATTACTCTATAAAAAATAAAATAATAATAATGATGATGATTAAGGCCTACTATATATATATATATATATATATATATATATGTATATATTACTCTATAAAAAATAAAATAATAATAATAATAATAATGATGATGATTAAGGCCTACTATATATATATATATATATATATATATATATATATATATATATATTACTCTATAAAAAATAAAATAATAATAATAATATAAAAATTAAGGGCTACTATTGTCTATTTGGATTGAACAAAAAGTCTGTTTTCAACTGCACTAAAAGTAATAAAGAATTCATCATTCACATCTGATGATTGGGAGTTTTAGACACTTGGTCTAGGCTTCCTGAAATATGCTATAATGCAAAAAACCTAAATCTTCTGTTATATCTTTTACTTATGTATTTTTTCCCCTGTGACTCTGACAATAAGAGCATACATTGAGCTTTTAATTATGTTATAAGATTTGATAAGTTTGTAGGCTGACCAACATACTCTCATGGAACGTAACCTCACAACAAGATCCAATTTAGTGTCATACCCAAAACTCTTTGATATCTAAGAATGAATTTTGTTAATTATGCTTTATAATGCATGACATATTGATCTAAAAAAAATCACACTAACATACCAACCACACACATATAACTTAACGACAAATCCAGTTCCCCAACACATATAAACAAAAAAACAATTAAACAGACACACACACACATATTTAGTTAACCAATCCCCACAATCTGACACCTGCGGTACCACCATCCACCATTCTGACACTCCCCATCTAGAGAGAAGAAAATCCACTAACCACCCCTCCCCCTACTGACGACCTTCTGTTTCAGTATATTGAGAATATCCATCATTGGAGCAAGAACTATATCCTGAAGATGGTCTAATAAGAGACCGAAACGTTGCATCGTCGACAATAAACATCCAGTTTCCATAACATCCCGTGTTTGTCTACCCTTCTCCACATATTGATCTTTGTATCAAAAGATTTGTATACACTCATTTATCAAATTTTTTATTTTCTTTTCTTGTTTTTTTCATTTTCAATTTTTTTTCCTTCTTTTCTATTTCAATTTGTATTTCTACTCCAATAACTTTTTATTTTGTCTTTTTCTTTTCTTTTTATCATCCCCCCCTCCTTTCTTCCTTTTAATCCCCCTTTCTTTTTTTATCTTTTCCTTTTTTCCTTTCTTTTTTCTTTTTCATCTCTTTCTATTTTATTTTATGTTTTCCTTTGTTTTTTATTTTTTCATCTTTTCATTCTTTTTCTTTAACATTTTTTCCTTTTTTTCTTTTCATCTCTTCTTTTTGCTTTGTCATCTTTGTTTTTTCTTTTCATTTTTTCATTTTTTTCTTTTTCATCTCTTCTTTTTTTCTTTGTCATCTTTGTTTTTTCTTTTTCATTTTTTCATTTTTTTCTTTTTCATCTCTTCTTTTTTTCTTTGTCATCTTTGTTTTCTTTTTCATTTTTTCATTTTTTTCTTTTTCATCTCTTCTTTTTTCTTTGTCATCTTTGTTTTTTCTTTTTCATTTTTTCATTTTTTTCTTTTTTCTCTCTTTTTTCTTTGTCATCTTTGTTTTTCTTTTCATTTTTTCATTTTTTCTTTTCATCTCTTCTTTTTTTCTTTGTCATCTTTGTTTTTCTTTTTCATTTTTTCATTTTTTTTCTTTTTCATCTCTTCTTTTTTCTTTGTCATCTTTGTTTTTATTTTTCATCTTTACATTCTTTTTCTTTTCCATCTTTTGCCTCTTTTTTAAAAACTTTTCTCTTTTCCTACTTCCTTTCGTTTTCATCTTCCTTTTCCTTTTTATATTTCTATCCGTCATTTTTCTTTACAATTTTTGTCTTTTTTTCTTTTTCAATTTTTCTCTTTCCTTTCTTCTATTTTATTATTAATTCTCATCAGTCATTATTTAAGAAAATATTAATATTCCATTAACCACTTAAAAACACAACTGATAAAATTTCTTTGCTGCAAGGTCTTCTTCTTACCCTGGTAGTGAATCTGATTGTAATTCAAGAAATTTTATAGATGCTGATTAATGGGCTTGAAAGCAATGAATGTCCTGGAGCAGCTGATAAGATATCTTGAGAGAAGTGTATTTGCCCTCGGTCTTCTTGTTCTAGTATTCTATCAGATCCTCATCAAAGACAATCCATACAAGAAAACAATGATTGTATTACAATTTATGATTCTCATAAATTGTAAATGTATCTGTAAGTTAGAATTTTAAATAAAGTTTGTTAGATTTGAAACCAGAGGTGGGTAGTTTTCCATAACCATTGGGAGTTGACCCCAACTGAACTCTAGATTACAGAGATATGGGAAAGTTAGTTTAGTTATCAGATTCAACCCAACCTTTAGAAGCTTAAGCCTCTACAAGGTTGTGTTGAATCTGATAACTAAAACTAACTATTCCCATATCTCTGTAATCTAGAGTTCAGTTGGGGTCAACTCCCAATGGTTATGGAAAACTACCCACCTTGGTTCAAATCTAACAAACTTTATTTAAAATTCTAACTTACAGATACATTTACAATTTATGAGAATCATAAATTGTAATACATCATTGTTTTCTTGTATGGATTGTCTTTGATGAGGATCTGATAGAATACTAGAACAAGAAGACGAGGGCAAATACACTTCTCTCAAGATATCTTATCAGCTGCTCCAGGACATTCATTGCTTTCAAGCCCATTAATCAGCATCTATAAAATTTCTTGAATTACAATCAGATTCACTACCAGGGTAAGAAGAAGACCTTGCAGCAAAGAAAATTTTATCAGTTGTGTTTTAAGTGGTTAATGGAATATTAATATTTTCTTAAATAATGACTGATGAGAATTAATAATAAAATAGAAGAAAGGAAAGAGAAAAATTGAAAAAGAAAAAAAGACAAAAATTGTAAAGAAAAATGACGGATAGAAATATAAAAGGAAAAGGAAGATGAAAACGAAAGGAAGTAGGAAAAGAGAAAAGTTTTTAAAAAAGAGGCAAAAGATGGAAAAGAAAAAGAATGTAAAGATGAAAAATAAAAACAAAGATGACAAAGAAAAAAGAAAGAGATGAAAAAAAAAAATGAAAAAATGAGAAAAGAAAAAACAAAAGATGACAAAGAAAAAAAGAAGAGATGAAAAAGAAAAAAATGAAAAAATGAAAAAGAAAAAACAAAGATGACAAAGAAAAGAGATGAAAAGATGAAAAATGAAAAAGAAAAACAAAATGACAAAAAAAAATGAAAAAATGAAAAAGAAAAAAAAACAAAGATACAAAAAAAAAAGAAGAGATGAAAAAGAAAAAAATGAAAAATGAAAAAGAAAAAACAAAGATGACAAAGCAAAAAAGAAGAGATGAAAAAGAAAAAAAGGAAAAAATGTTAAAGAAAAAGAATGAAAAGATGAAAAAATAAAAAACAAAGGAAAACATAAAAATAAAATAGAAGAGATGAAAAAAGAAAAAAGAAAGGAAAAAAGGAAAGATAAAAAAGAAAGGGGGAGATTAAAAGGAAGAAAGGAGGGGGGGATGATAAAAAGAAAGAAAAGACAAATAAAAGTTATTGGAGTAGAAATACAAATTGAAATAGAAAAGAAGGAAAAAAAATGAAAATGAAAAAAACAAGAAAAGAAAAATAAAAATTTGATAAATGAGTGTATACAAATCTTTTGATACAAAGATCAATATGTGGAGAAGGGTAGACAAACACGGGATGTTATGGAAACTGGATGTTTATTGTCGACGATGCAACGTTTCGGTCTCTTATTAGACCATCTTCAGGATATAGTTCTTGCTCCAATGATGGATATTCTCAATATACTGAAACAGAAGGTCGTCAGTAGGGGGAGGGTGGTTAGTGGATTTTCTTCTCTCTAGATGGGAGTGTCAGAATGGTGGATGGTGGTACCGCAGGTGTCAGATTGTGGGGATTGGTTAACTAAATATGGTGTGTGTGTCTGTTTAATTGTTTTTTTTGTTTATATGTGTTGGGGAACTGGATTTGTCGTTAAGTTATATGTGTGTGGTTGGTATGTTAGTGTGATTTTTTTTAGATCAATATGTCATGCATTATAAAGCATAATTAACAAAATTCATTCTTAGATATCAAAGAGTTTTGGGTATGACACTAAATTGGATCTTGTTGTGAGGTTACGTTCCATGAGAGTATGTTGGTCAGCCTACAAACTTATCAAATCTTATAACATAATTAAAAGCTCAATGTATGCTCTTATTGTCAGAGTCACAGGGGAAAAAATACATAAGTAAAAGATATAACAGAAGATTTAGGTTTTTTGCATTATAGCATATTTCAGGAAGCCTAGACCAAGTGTCTAAAACTCCCAATCATCAGATGTGAATGATGAATTCTTTATTACTTTTAGTGCAGTTGAAAACAGACTTTTTGTTCAATCCCAAATAGACAATAGTAGCCCTTAATTTTATTATTATTATTATATTTTATTTTTTTATAGAGTAATATATATAATATATATATATATATATATATATATATATATATATATATAGTAGGCCTTAATCATCATCATTATTATTATTATTATTATTTTATTTTATAGAGTAATATATACATATATATATATATATATATATATATATATAACCTTAATCATCATCATTATTATTATTTTATTTTTTATAGAGTAATATATATATATATATATATATATATATATATATAGTAGGCCTTAATCATCATCATTATTATTATTATTTTATTTTTATAGAGTAATATATATATATATATATATATATATATATATATATAGTAGGCCTTAATCATCATTATTATTATTATTATTTTATTTTTTATAGAGTGATATATATATATAATATATATATATATATATATATATACTAGCAAATATATGCACCCTACGGGTGCAAGTATTTAAGTTTAATGTAATAAAATATTATATTAAATTAGAAAGGCTAATGAAACTAAATGGGAAATGCAGATAAAAAGATTTGAAACAGAGGGAGTATAATAAAAAATAGAACTGAAACTTACTCTTCCATCACTCTCGTCTTTCATTGTTATTTTTCTAATTTAAGTATTTAGTTAAAAGAGGAAGTAAATAATAAAATGACAGTTCTTGTTTCTTGTTAATTTAAGATTCATTGAAGAGATTTTTTATTATATCCATTAAATAAAACCAAACAGTTAGAAATCAATAATACTAAGCACATATTTATTAAAATCACATTTTTAATATCAATATGCAAATTAACCTTCCCGTTCCCACAGTAAACCGCTATTTTGTTGTATATATAAATACAATTGCATGTTGTTAGAATGTAGATATGGTTAACAGTATTAATAATGTAAAAATAATTTATTAATAATTGAGGTTTAAATAAAAATAAAATCATTGGGAATGTGATGTCAATAATTAAGGGAATAGTGATATGAGTAGTAATATAGTTTCGGTTACAGACAGAAAAACACACAATCTCCATTATAATAAGATATATATATATATAGTAGGCCTTAATCATCATTATTATTATTATTATTTTATTTTTATAGAGTGATATATATATATATATATATATATATATATATATAGTAGGCCTTAATCATCATTATTATTATTTTTATTATTTTATTTTTTTATAAAGTAATATGATATATATGAGTGTGGATGTTGATGGTGTTATGTAGAAAAACCTTGCCCTATAATATAATATAATATAACTCATGCCTTTATATTATATTCCAAGCGTTATGTAGATAGATATTTGTTTATATATGCATATGTATGTGTGAGGAAAAATGAGTAAAGAAAAGAAATGTAGATGGATAAAATGAATTTAATCAATATCACATTAATCGATATCACTTACACATGTGTTTCGGTCAGTTTATGTGTGTGAAAATATTTCGCACACATTGAAGAATCGACCTTCATCAGAGTGAACATTTATTTTGAAATGTGTAAGTGATATCGATTAATGTGATATTGATTAAATTCATTTTATCCATCTACATTTCTTTTTCTTTACTCATTTTTCCTCATATTGTTGGATTCAATTCCTTTTCCATTTTCACATATGTATGTGTGTATGTGTATATATGGATAATTAAATAAAGTATGACCACCTTCAATTTAGGCATACAGCATGTATGAGGCCTCTATGTCCATCATCCAATTAAAAGGGTTTGTTCTGAGTATGACATGAAACTGGCTCCAGTTTTGGGAAGTGTGAATTATCCTTCCGTTGCAATTACTCCCAGGTCCATTCTGTAGTGCAGAGGTGCTTGCGTCCATTCAAATTTAGATTAATTTTTTTTTTTTTTTTTTGTAATTAATATTATTTATATTTTCATTATTTCAGATTATTATCAGTACCCTTCATCATTCCGAAGAAGATATTACATATTATATTAGATTTAGAGAGTGAAATATGTATAGAAAGTTTTTATAAAAAACAAGATGTTATTAGTTTTGCTGATAGAATCTATTTCGACTTTATAAAGCAGTCTTTTTCAAAGCAAATAAAGAGTGAAATATATATGATCTTTTGATAAAACTGGAGTATGGATTCACATTCTATATTTTTGAACAAAATTATAAATTGTAGGGGTGCAAGGTCAGAGCAAAACCCTTTTAAGGGTGCGGGAATAGAAAAAGGTTGGGAACCGCTGCTGTAGTGGTAGTACCAGTTAGGGTCTCATCTACGGGCAAATATTTCTAGGAAACAACTACACAAAAAAAAGATATAAAATGTATATATAAGTGTAAGATAAATGCAACTTTACTACTTTACTACTTATAGCTGGTTTTGATTCAGAACTTTCCTTCTCCCAGATTAGTTGCCCAAAGACAGCTAAAGAAGCCAGTCTGTCTCAGTATTTACCCATAGCTGGATGGAAAATATTCATGCTTTTCCCGAGAAACAGTCAATAGGCCACTCTGCCTACTTTACTACCGTGTATTCCTGAAAATAAACCTTGCATGATTTTTCAGGATGATTTTAATATAAGCCCTCCCCCTTAAAATGAGCCCTAGTTGAGAGCAATAACATTCCATCTATGAGTTGAATAGAAAAAAATGTGTTTAAAAAAATAGAGTTTAAAAAAATTGAATACCTATCAAGAGTGAATAAAACAACCACTTCAGCATAAAATAACCCAACAAGGGTTGACATGCCATAAAATCCAACCAACCAACCAACCCAAAAATAAGACCTTGCATGATATTTCAGGATGATTTTAATATAAGCCCTCCTCTTAAAATAAGCCCTAGTTGAGAGCAATAGCATTCCAGAGGATAATGATATGATTATTTTTTAATGAATTGTCGTTAATGAGTTTTTGAATAAAAGAACATGTTAATGGTAAATAAATGTAGATCGTTTTTTGCAATTTCTGTTTATTTAGAAATTTCGTAATTTTCTACTTCTAAATGTTTTTTTTTATATATATAAAGAAGACAACCCCCGAAAATAAGCCTTTGTGTTTTTATTCAAAGTGAAAATTGATATATGTGGTATATCAAAAAAGTTCCAGGACTGGTGTCACAAAAAATGTATTTCAAATACAAACTACAAGTTATGCCCTTCGAAGTTATCCCCCACGAAGTTATCCCCCTGGAGTCTAATGCATTTTCCCATCCTTCTCTCTCATGCTTGCTTGCACTCCTGGAAGGATTCTTCCGGGATTCTCCATAGCTCTGTCATTACATCCTTTTTGATGTCATGCACATCCTCAAAATGATAACCCTCTTGAGCTTGGGGAAGAGGAAAAAATTACATGGAGCCAGGTCGGGCGAGTAGAGAGGCTGCTCCAGCACAATGATGTTCTTCTCTCCCAGGAACTCTCGGAAACTCAGGGCAGTGTTTTTCAAAATATGAAGATTAAGACATGCCCTGAAAATAAGCCCTAGTGAAAATTAATATAAGCCCTGTCTTATTTTCAGGGAAACACAGTACCTACTTACAGCTGGTTTTAATTCACAACTTTTCTTTTCCCAGACTAGTTGCCCAATGAAGGCTGAAAAAGCCAGTTGGTGAATAATCATGGGCAAATAAATAAAAGCTTGATCAAGAAAAAAGCCAGTTTGCCTCAGTATTAACCCTGGGAAAAAATGATGGATTCATGCCTTTCTTAAGAAACAGTAAAATAGGCCACTCCACCTACTCTACTACTTACTACAAAATGATGCAATGAATTTCCAAATTTCATCATGTGACCACAACACTTACTTACAGCTGGTTTTAATTCACAACTTCTCCCAGACTAGTTGCCCAATGAAGGCTGAAAAAGCCAGTTGGTGAATAATCATGGGCAAATAAATAAAAGCTTGATCAAGAAAAAAAGCCAGTTTGCCTCAGTATTAACCCTGGGAAAAAATGATGGATTCATGCCTTTCTTAAGAAACAGTAAATAGGCCACTCCACCTACTCTACTACTTACTACAAAATGATGCAATGAATTTCCAAATTTCATCATGTGACCACAACACTTACTTACAGCTGGTTTTAATTCACAACTTCTCCCAGACTAGTTGCCCAATGAAGGCTGAAAAAGCCAGTTGGTGAATAATCATGGGCAAATAAATAAAAGCTTGATCAAGAAAAAAAGCCAGTTTGCCTCAGTATTAACCCTGGGAAAAAATGATGGATTCATGCCTTTCTTAAGAAACAGTAAATAGGCCACTCCACCTACTCTACTACTTACTACAAAATGATGCAATGAATTTCCAAATTTCATCATGTGACCACAACACTTACTTACAGCTGGTTTTAATTCACAACTTCTCCCAGACTAGTTGCCCAATGAAGGCTGAAAAAGCCAGTTGGTGAATAATCATGGGCAAATAAATAAAAGCTTGATCAAGAAAAAAAGCCAGTTTGCCTCAGTATTAACCCTGGGAAAAAATGATGGATTCATGCCTTTCTTAAGAAACAGTAAATAGGCCACTCCACCTACTCTACTACTTACTACAAAATGATGCAATGAATTTCCAAATTTCATCATGTGACCACAACACTTACTTACAGCTGGTTTTAATTCACAACTTCTCCCAGACTAGTTGCCCAATGAAGGCTGAAAAAGCCAGTTGGTGAATAATCATGGGCAAATAAATAAAAGCTTGATCAAGAAAAAAAACCAGTTTGCCTCAGTATTAACCCTGGGAAAAATGATGGATTCATGCCTTTCTTAAGAAACAGTAAATAGGCCACTCCACCTACTCTACTACTTACTACAAAATGATGCAATGAATTTTCCAAATTTCATCATGTGACCACAAACACTTACTTACAGCTGGTTTTAATTCACAACTTCTCCCAGACTAGTTGCCCAATGAAGGCTGAAAAAGCCAGTTGGTGAATAATCATGGGCAAATAAATAAAAGCTTGATCAAGAAAAAAAAAGCCAGTTTGCCTCAGTATTAACCCTGGGAAAAAATGATGGATTCATGCCTTTCTTAAGAAACAGTAAATAGGCCACTCCACCTACTCTACTACTTACTACAAAATGATGCAATGAATTTCCAAATTTCATCATGTGACCACAACACTTACTTACAGCTGGTTTTAATTCACAACTTCTCCCAGACTAGTTGCCCAATGAAGGCTGAAAAAGCCAGTTGGTGAATAATCATGGGCAAATAAATAAAAGCTTGATCAAGAAAAAAAGCCAGTTTGCCTCAGTATTAACCCTGGGAAAAAATGATGGATTCATGCCTTTCTTAAGAAACAGTAAATAGGCCACTCCACCTACTCTACTACTTACTACAAAATGATGCAATGAATTTCCAAATTTCATCATGTGACCACAACACTTACTTACAGCTGGTTTTAATTCACAACTTCTCCCAGACTAGTTGCCCAATGAAGGCTGAAAAAGCCAGTTGGTGAATAATCATGGGCAAATAAATAAAAGCTTGATCAAGAAAAAAAGCCAGTTTGCCTCAGTATTAACCCTGGGAAAAAATGATGGATTCATGCCTTTCTTAAGAAACAGTCAATAGGCCACTCCACCTACCTCTACTACTTACTACAAAATGATGCAATGAGTTTCCAAATTTCATCATGTGACCACAACAGTGCCAACCTATAAGCAACAGAATGCAGTGTGACAATAATAAAGATATGTTATGGCAAAAGTGCAGTTAATTTGTTTTACTCTCCCTCATTCATACAGACGTCATTTTATTTATTTAGATGTTTATATTCTCTTATTAATTCATCAAATTTTAAAATAGAAATCTAAATGGACAATGTTTAGAATGTTATTTATAATTCAAATCTGTCAAATTCTTGTAGATGAATTCAGTTGGTTAATGATCTAGTCATAAAGGAAAGTCTTTAGATGTGTAGAGAAATGTTTCCTTTCAGGAATAAATAGAAGAACAATTACATACAATTAACAACAACATAGTCTATTGCCTCCGCAATATAAATAGGAAGAATACTATTATTCTTCCTATTTAGATAATGCGTTATAACATTACAACGTGTGAACACCCTTCACGTTATATAAACGCTAAACAAGCAACCGTTTTTTTAAATCTTTAAATTTTGACCGTATGATGATTGCAAGTAAACATGAAACTTTAGTTATGGGATATTAAATCCATAATATATAATATTTGATTGTAAATCTGCTCTACTATTTTAGCATTGAGCCCCTTCATATACTAATACTTTTCTCATTCATTCTCTATTCAATATATATATATATATATATATATATATAAGGATATCTACTGAGTCAGACGAACCTACTGTTAGTTTCGCATAAAGCTCTTCAGGACTAAAATCTAAGTCAGATTTTAGCCCTGAAGAGCTTTATGCGAAACTAACAGTAGGTTCGTCTGACTCAGTAGATATCCTTATTACTTGGCTCTACTTAGGTATCGAGCACTTTTTACAAATTAGCTTCTCCTAGCGGTTATATGAATATATATATATCTTATATACATATATATGCATATAAATTGTTTTTTCTTTTGGCCAAATACTATACCAATAGATTATTTTTTGTTGGTACGAATATCTTGGTCTTTTCTTTTTTTAAAAAAAATTTTTTTCTTCCTGGTTGATGTTTGGTAGTATATTTTTACAATCAAACTCTCTGCCGGGTTTTTTCTCTCCGCAAGGATCTACCAACACGCTTGGTATATTAAATTATATATATATATATATATATGAGAAGAAAATATTTTAAAAATATAACAAACACAGGATGTTATGATTAGGGGAAACAATTTTATGTGTCAATACTTAAGCATTTCGGTATATTGTACCATCTTCAGGACACTGTTAAGTAATGTTTATGTGAGGGACAAAATGAAAGATGTTAAGTGTAAAGTGAACGTGTGAATATGATGTTATTAACCGTTAATTTTTATATGCGCTTTTGTTTACGAAAGCCAATGACGTGATCAATGAATGTGCAAAAATGGATTGATCACATCATTGGCTTTTGTAAACAAACGCCCATATAAAAATTAACCGTTAATAACATCATATTCACACGTTCACTATACACTTAACATCTTTCATTTTGTCCCTCACATAAACATTACTTAACAGTGTCCTGAAGATGGTACAATATACCGAAATGCTTAAGTATTGACACATAAAATTGTTTCCCCTAATCATAACATCCTGTGTTTGTTATATTTTTTAAATATTTTCTTCTCATATTGTCGGATTAATTTCCTCACCGTCTTTCCATATATATATATATATATATGGCTGGTTTGGCTCAGTCAGTAGAGGGTCCGGATGGGAACCGTAATGTGTATATAAACCTTAATATATACACAATTAAATGGAATTGTCTATATAGATATGTTCTTTATTGTAAATACATATATGTGGAACAATTAGCATTGTAGGAAATGGAATTAGAGACCCAAGTTCAAATCCTGGATGAGGCTGTGTTATTTAGCCTTTATACAACATCGAGCATATAATAGAGAGACAGACAATTAGATTAGAGATGATAGGTAATAATTGATTGATTGTCTTACTTGATTACTTTGCTGTCTACATATCGATCTTACTTCTCTTCAGGGATTCTGCTGGGGGTTTATTCTTCTTTGTTCTGGGCTGGTCATTGTTTTCAAGCAAGACTTGGTTGTTTCTTGATCAAGCTTTTATTTTCAACCCTGCCCATTTGATTCATTTTGGGTATACCTAATATATACACTTTGACTTTTAAAAGATGTACTGGTTGTAAAACTTTTGAAAATGCACCGGTCGAAAGGGCCCTTAAGTTCTGTATTTTCTTTTGCCTCTTTTAAACATTTTGTTTAATTAGTTGATCAGCATTTAATAAAAGTATGATATTGTTCAAGCTTTATATTATATATATATATATATATATATATATATATATATATATACTAGCAAAAGTACCCGGTCCATGATGGGACTAAAGATTTTTTAGGAACACCAGTGAGAAAGGGAGAAAACAAGAGTAAGAAAGAATAAGAGGAAAATATTTAATTAAATTTAAAAAAAAAAAAAGAATTTGTATATTACAATTAATTTGTTTTTTTAGTAAATGCTTTTTTTGTTTATATTTAAAATATTATTTTAAAAGATGTTATCCAAACTTTTTTTAAAACTTAATTTTATTTGTGAGGTATAAACACAGAAAAAAAGAGAAAAAGAGAGAGACGAACAGACTGGGTGAAAGAGAGAGTATCTAGCCTGTTGAGTTAAAGTGAAATGTATTAGTCTAATTTATTTCCTTTTTGACCCAATTTTTCCTTACTTTATTTTTGCTTACTCTGAAGAGTTCTAGAAATTGATTGATTTTTGCTTAATTATTAAATTATATCACTTAATTAGTAAAAATCAAAAAACAAATTTTGTGTGTTTCTTAAAACAGATTAATGTTTCTGCGAGATTTCAAATCAGAATGACATCTCTTTTCGGAGTTATAAGTCAACACGTATATACCAGAAACATTCTTTTATATATATATATATATATATATATATATATATATATATAAATCAAATTCAATAAAGGTCATAGTATTCCCTGTATTTGCAGTTAATATTAAGATACCAGAGGCATTTTCCAGAAAATGCTCACATTATAAAATCATTTTTTATTTTATATAGAAAGTGGACACACACACACACACACACACACAATCATGTGTGCCCATATCATCCATACACATCTGTGTCTGTTGTTGTTTTATTTTGTTTTTGTTGTTTTATACTCTCACCCACCCACTCAGACTATTTCTCTTGACAGTCTGCAATTTTTTTTGGCCAAAAACATATTCACTAAATTGTCCCATGCATAAAGCCAATTTTTATAATACAAGATGGAAGTAAAAAATGTTTGGATTATTTTCTTTTTCTCTCCCCGTGCAGAATAGCAGAATTGTGTATTGTAGAAGTATAATTAATTTATTGCACAAAAACTTTAATTCTAAAGAAAATGAAATGATAAGTAATAAAGATAAATAAAATATACATGGACATTTATTAGTTACTAGAATCAGCTATACAGTGTCAACTGGGTAGAGGTGGGGGGAAGACCCTGGTGTATTGATTTATATACTTTTGAGATATACAAATGCTGGACATTTTTAAGTAGAATTTCAATGCTATTTCTATGTATATTCTAATTTTTAAGTGTCCTCGAATATAAATCAGATCTTCATAATTTTTTGCACAATAAGCAAGAGAGTGTTCGGCTAGAAACCACAAGGTTCCTAGTTCAATACTGGTCCTCGCCAACTCAGCGTATGAGTAGCACAGGGATCTGTACGGTAAAGTAAGGAGCTGATGGTAGGTGTGGCACCCAATCTCCTTAGACTAGCGCTAGTGAAAAGGGGATAGACTCCTTCGTTGATTGGCTTATACCGACTTTAGGCTGCCCCGACGACTTATGTATAATTACTTTGTCAGTAATTGTTTTATTTTTCTAGTTTCATTCGGACATACATACATACATACGCACCAACGGCCCTTTATATATGTATAGATAGATTACTTTAGTGCAACTTTATTCAGCTGGTCAATGTAGGTCATTGCTGGACGACCCACATTGGCATGACCATGTGCTGGTTTCTGCAGTAGAACATCGCTTATGAGTTCATCCTTGCTCCCCAGCAGTGTCCAGCATGTCTTGTTTGTCTCACTTGGATGATTTGTGAGATAGGGGGCAAGTGGCTGTACAGCTGCTTCCTTGTGGGGTGTTGTTTCCATGACTTGTTCAAGATCGCACGCAGCATTCTTGTGCAGCTCCCATCTAGCTTATTCTCCAGGCGCCTTGTTAGGGTCCAAGTGGTGCAGCCATACAGCAGCACTGATACAACCACAGCTTGGAAGAATTGTCATTTTAACTTGTCAGCGAGATCGGATTTCCATAATCTGTTTATTGCAGACCATGCCTAAAAAGATAAAGTGAAATAGGGTGATTTATCTTACAAGTCGTTGAAAATTTTCCTCTCTTTGTACAATGTCAAGTTGATTATGAATTTTTGGATTTTACAGCATGTCAACCATTGTTGGTTTATTCTATCCAAGCTGTGGTTGTATCAGTGCTGCTGTATGGCTGCACCACTTGGACCCTAACAAGGCACCTTAAGAATAAGCTAGATGGAAGCTGCACAAGAATGCTGGACACTGCTGGAGAAGCAAGGACAAACTCATAAGCAACGTTCTCCTGTGGAAGCCAGCACATGGACATGCTAATGTGGAACACCAAGCAAGGACCTACATTGACCAACTACCTGGGACAATGAATAATAGAAAAAGTTGGCGAGAGATTGTCATGGCAATTACATGAAATGATGATGATGATGTCAAAGACGTTTTGTTTTATTCATTCTTGATGGTACTCAATTTTTTAAACACATTTTAAACAACCTGTTGTGACCTCATTAATAAAGCTGATTAATGCACACACACATACATACACCGAGAAGCGCCAAATATTTGAAATAAAATTCAGTTGTTATCCTGTTGTCAAAGAGTGTTGACTTGTTTTATCCTCACTTAAAGAACTCACAGTTAGCCTTTTTATAAGCTGGATTATAAAAAGGCTTGCACTATATGATATTTAGGCACCCCTTTTGCGATCTTGATTCATAAGGACATGTTTTTCATTTACACCGTCAAAATCCGGTTGTTTGTTAGGGTTAGGGGTTAGTTTTATAATTAAAAAAAGAAACTCTAAAAATCATCTGTTAACAAACAACTGGATTTTGACGGTGTAAATGAAAAACATGTCCTTATGAATCGAGATTGCAAAAGGGGTGCCTAAAGGTCATATGGTCCAAAGGCTTAACCAATATTCAACTATGAATATGTCTAAAACCCCCCAAAAAAAAATGTTTCTTTTCTTTTCTCTCTCCATGCAGAATAGCACCTTTTATCTGATACACAACTCACACAAATCATTCTGGGACATTTTCGTCAGTCTGACGTAATTTCTCGTTTATTACAATGGTGTCTGGGGAGCTTATTGATTAAAATGCAGCACATTCAACACACAAAACAATGAGGGTAATGATCTGAACTGGTCAATTTCTAACATTCAAAGCAATTTTATACACTTGGAAAAAATTGAAAGGACAAAATCTATATGAGTCATGTGTTAGCAACCTGTGATGCTTAA
The DNA here is from genome assembly GCA_023376005.1 of Doryteuthis pealeii. NCBI lineage: Eukaryota > Metazoa > Mollusca > Cephalopoda > Myopsida > Loliginidae > Doryteuthis > Doryteuthis pealeii. Next base: position 78,990,470 of record CM042164.1, on the reverse strand, counting down.
GGATGGAATCCTGGTGGCTGACTTTCTTGGGCTAGATGGGCGGTCGGAGAGGCCCCCTCCAATCATCGGCTGGTCATGTCAAGCCCTAGCACCTATATGATTGCCCCAACCCTATTGCCTTTATGGCAAGCCCCAACCCTTTTTAAATATGTGCTAGAAGGTGGTGGCTGAGGGTCTTCATGTCCTGGGAATGACGTTAAACTCTATCTGATGGTGAGGTTCCAGTTCTGCAGATTTGGGGAATGTGGAGCATTATACAGAAGAATGAATTTATTTCAAATCTTTATCGGCATTAAATGACCCACTGAGGTTGATATGCCGTAAAAACAAATCAAACCAAATAACCTGGTGGCTGAACAGTCCATGACATGCAATACTCAACTTTGGCCCTTACTGAGGCTAGATGGGCGTTTGGAGAGGCCCCCTCCAATCAATTGGAGGGTCATCTCAAGCCCTAGCACTTTTTATCATATGGGTGCGAGAAGGAGATGGCGAAGGGTCTTCATGTCCTGGGTATGTCATTAAACTACATCTAATGGTGAGGTTCTAATTTGGAGCTGTGGGGAGTGTGGAGTACCCCTTCATCACCATTACTCCCAGCTCCACCCTGACCTAGAGTGCTAGTACCTGTTAAGGTCCCATCCATGGGTTAAATTCTGTTTTTTTTTTTAAAAAAGAAGAATTTTCAATACTCATAAAGAATGAATAAAACAAAATGTCTTCTGCATAAAATAACCCAACAAGGGTTGACATGCCGTAAAGACCCAACCAAAGGTATATGGATCATAGAGCATCAAGTCTAGAAATCAAACATATTTTAAATCTATAAATCAGAGCTCCTCATGTGGTGTAATGATTAGCAAGCTGAATAGGCAGATTATTGTTAGTGAGTTTGATTCTCACCAGGTGCCACATACTTCTGGTGTTATTGATTTCTAATATTATTGAATCATATTCTTGCTAGTATAAATAAGATACACCTTGCTGAGTAAAAAAAAAAAAAACAACAATCCTATGAATGATTCTATATAGAAACTAAATAAACATAATTAAAATATGTGTAATCTTTTTATATGCATTCTTATTTAATTTCGTTAGTCTTTCTAATTTAATATATGTGGTATACTAAGAAACGGAAGCATCGTTTCTACCATTGTTTTTGTTATGAAACAGAAGCACCGTTTCAACCATCTTTTTGAGATGTGAATAAAAGGCGGAAGTGTTCACTTCTCGTGGTTAATGTCAGCTGGACTACTTGTATTATTATTTCGCTAAGCGCGTTACAACAATATATTTCATTACATTAAAATCTAAAAGTAAATTTAAAAGTACCTCACTAAATTAGCCAAGGTGGCATAGTCTGAAGAGTAACTGTTGGTAGTCAGTCTCTCTAGCGGCCATTCAAATAATCAGTAGTCATGGGGGAGTGGTAAGTAAAAGTAAAGTCGACGGGGCGGCCTAAAGTCGGTATCAGCCAGTCAGCGAGGGAGTCTATCCCCTTTTCAATAGCGCTAGACCAAGGAGATTGTTTTTAGCATCTGAGATGGGGCGCCACACCTACCATCAGCTCCTTACTTTACTGTACAGATCCCTGTGCTACTCATACGCTGAGTTGGCGCGGACCGGAATCGAACTAGGAACCTTGTGGTTTCTAGCCGAACGCTCTACCGACTGAGCTAACCCGGCCCCTTGGGATCTTCATTTTGGTAATGGCTGATTAGCACAAATAAATAGAACCAAATGATATCTTCTTTAGTGGCTCGTAATAAAATTCTAAAGTTAAGATTGTGTAGCTCAAATATTTTAAATCCAGAAGAGCAAGAACTCTTCAAGAACTTCTGGCCTTGTGCTACGTCTAAACTAAGTGTTGGGTAATTCCACGTCAAATTATCCAGAAAAAAGTAAAATTGTCACACACCTTCTTCAAATTTTTCTGAAATTCTTTCCAGGTGTGGACTATCTTTTTGGTACAAATAATGTTCAATATATGTGAAATAATAATAATAGAAAATTTTTTGTCATAGATGCAGTGCCGCAACGGGATATTGGTAGAAAAAAATCAGAAATTATGAATTACTTAAAATTGGTTGACTTTAAAACTTTTTGATAGCATTTTTGGATTCGTTGGGCAAAAATGCTTTTATAAACCAATTTTTAGGAGTAGGGAAGCTCTAGAATTCATTTTACAGACAAAAATATGTTTAAAAAGTCATTTTTTTTGCAACCCCCACCCCCTCAAATTTGGAGAGCTAAAAATCGACATAACTTTCGGTTGCAGACAAAAAGAGACCGAATCTCCATTATTAATAGATTATGATATTAATTTTTACTATTTTTACTCACCCCAATCCCACACTGTTGGTGGGGGTGGGTGGGGGGCTTATAATATGCTGATTGTATTCCCTGCAAAGGGGTTAGATCCCTCCCCGCAAAAGGAGGGTATGACACTAAACTGGTTATAATATAACTAAAAGGATCTGGTTATAATAAATTGACTTGTCATAAAACAAAGCCAAGATTAAAAGATCAGATTAAAAATAACATAATAAATGTCAATGGATTAACAAAGGGGATTAAAACAGATTAAAGCTGTTAAAGATTAAAAGAGCAAAAAACTTTCTCTTTTTTTTGTTGTAATCCCTAGTTCCTAGTGGTTGAGGGTTCACCAGGTGAAAAATCCAATTGGTCACCCAATTAAGTATTGAACTGGCTCATTGTTGCTTAACATTGGTGATCTAGCATTGGAGTCAGAAGCATGTGGTGTAATGGTTAAAGACATGGGAAATGGACTTGTAACCCCGAGTTCAAATCCTGGATGTGGTAATTGCATTTCACTTAGCGCTAATACCCTTGGGTAAAGGTATGAATCCTACTCTCCCTCCAGCTATGGATAAATAGTAGGGCAGACTGGGCTCTTTAACCTTGGTTAGGCAACCGGTCTAGGCAACTGGTCTAGGAGAAGGAAAACTCTGAATTCAAACCTGTTGAACTCCGCTCAAGAAATTGACCTTGTATCACATCCTGCTTGTGCGGAGGGGTTGGTAAATATATATATACATAATGGTTAGTCATAGGAAATGGATTTGTCGACCCGAGTTCAAATCATTGACGAAGCTACAGTTCACATAGTGCTAATACCATTGGGAAAGGTATGAATCCAACTACTCTCCCTCCAGCTATGGGTAAATAGTAGAGCAGACTAGGCTCTTAACCTTGGCTAGGCAACCAGTCTAGGAGAAGGAAAACTCTGAATTCAAACCTGTTAAAACCACTTGGGATGATCGCTACTAGAATAGGCTTTGTCCTAATTAGTGATCTATTTTCACTAATTTTTAAAACTTATAACTAATAGCGGGAACTGGTGCTTTTGTTATATACCCTTCATATCAGGTATACAAATGGGCAAGAGAGACGGGATGATGGATTGATTCTTCTACTCTTTTCTGCTGTCATCTTCCTTTCGGCTTTTTCTGTGGGTTGATTTCTTCTCTGTTTGGGATGGATGTCTGCTCACATCTTGTTGATTCTATTAAAAACTAAAAAAAAAAAAAAAACAACCCCAAAAATGAATAAAAAAAACATCTTCAGCATAAAATAACCCAACAATGATTGACATGCCATAAAATCTAACCAACCAGCTTTGGTCTATGATTTGAACTTGGGTTGTCGTGTTCATTTCCTATGATGATTACCATTACACCATGAGTGCCTCCTTAGTACTGAACTACTGTTTATTTCCACTGCTAGCATCTTTTCATTTCCTTACTGACCCCCCCACCCCTGATTAAACCAGTCAGCAAATTGATGATATGTAGCCACCCAGGTGATCCTATTGATCTCTCCTCTGTCCAATATGTCTTTATAATCACTGCCACATCCAATTGTAACTATTCATCTCATATATATATATATATATATATGAAAAAATATACAATGCTTCTGTGAGACTTATTGTCTATTTATACAGTTTATTTTTAACATCCAGACAGTTTATTATACTGGTGACATTAACAACAGTCTAGTAACTATGCACTGCTACCAGTTTTAAAGATTATATAAACAAACAACACTAATGATTCCCAATTGTATAGATTCACCAGACAAAATTGCAAAAGATTGAAATAGAAAATTTGTTAATAAAATCTTATTGTCTATCTATACACTTTATTTTTAACTTGAGACTTTATTATACTGGTGACATAAATGGTAGACTCAGTGTCAAGTTAAAAGTCATCGGAGTGGCCTTATCCAGTCGTTATCAATCAATCAATCAGCGAGGGAGTCTATCCCCTTTTCACTAACGCTAGGCTGAGAAGAGTGTTTTTGACGTCTGAGTTGGAGTGCCACACCTACCATCAGCTCCTTACTTTACCGCACAGATCCCTGTGCTACTCATACGCTGAGTTGGCGAAGGCCGGTATTGAACAAGGAAGTTTGTGGTTTCTAGCTGAACACTCTACCGACTGAGCTAACACGGCCCTATTTAGTCAAGCAATACCATTGGTTGACTTTATGTCATCATCATCATCATCATCATCATCAAGTAATGCTAACAACACAGATTCCCTTGACTCTCTCTTGCCATCTGTCCCTATTGGTAAGTCTTTAAAATGCTTGATATTGCAGAAGTGTGGTGTAATGGTTAGTAAGTTTGATTAGCAGATCATTGTTAGTGAGTTTGATTCTCACTGGTGCCCCATATTTCTGACCTTGTGTCACATCTAAGCTAAGCCTAGTAAATAACTATTCCCCATATTCATCCTGGGCACCTCACATGGTGCAATGGTTAGCAAGCTAGATTATCAGACCATTGTTAGTGAGTTTAATTCTCACTGGGTGCCCCATACTTCTGGCCTTGTACTCCAACTAAACTAAACTTAGTAAATAACTATTCCACATGTTCATCTTGGCTACCTCACATGGTGCAATGGTTAGAAGGCTAGATTAGCAAACCACTGTTAGTGAATTCAATTCTCACTGGGTGCCCCATACTTCTAGCTTCATACCACAGCTAAGCTTAGTAGATAACTACATATAACTTCTATACTACTCAAATATTATAATATATATATATATATACATACACACACAGATGCTGATAGGTACATGTCCTGCGTCACTGACACATAAAAATTGTATCCATGCATCCCAGTGTTTTTTTTTCTTCCCCCACCATTTTCAGCTAAATGTAAATACATTTTTATATTTTCTTGGAAACGAATTATACTGTATGGAGTACAAGGTACATAAATAAATAAAAACCTATAATTTATTAAGAAACTTTAGTTGGGACCCATCAAATTTCCCGGGGACTCATTCAAATCCAATGCATGAGGTGCATTAAATTAAAAAGCTATCAGCATCTCTCTATATATATATATATATATATATATATGTATATATACTCAAATACTATGTATACCTTACTATACTACTACAAATACTATGTATATACTACTCAAATACTATGTATACCTATATATACTATACTACTACCCAAATACTATATACTATGTATACCTTATATACTACTCAAATACTATGTATACCTTATATACTACTCAAATACTATGTATACCTTATATACTATACTATGTATACCTTATATACTACCCAAATACTATGTATACCTTATATACTAATACCTTATATACTACCCAAATACTATGTATACCTATACTAAAATACTATGTATACCTTATATACTACTCAAATACTATGTATACCTTATATACTACCAAATACTATGTATACCTTATATACTACACAAATACTATGTATACCTTATATACTACACAAATACTATGTATACCTTATATACTACTCAAATACTATGTATACCTTATATACTACTCAAATACTATGTATACTTATATACTACTCAATACTATGTATACCTTATATACTACTCAAATACTATGTATACCTTATATACTACTCAAATACTATGTATACCTTATATACTACTCAAATACTATGTCAAATACTATGTATACCTTATATACTACTCAAATACTATGTATACCTTATATACTACTCAATACTATGTATACCGTATATACTACTTAAATACTATGTATACCTTATATACTACTTAAAATACTATATATATATATATATATATATATATATATATATATATATATATACTTCATTCACTACTTAAATACTACATATACCTTCTGTACTGCTTAAATACTATGTATAGCTTATACACAACTTAAATACTATACCTTCTATACTACTTTAAAAAAAATAAGAAACGTTACTTTCTTTACAACTTTTTTTTAGTTTACTTTATCTTTTTTCTTTGATAACGTGTTGGTATATCAAGTTCTAAAGTGGAGGTGCACAATTTTAATTGGTCTTTTTGACGAGACTGTGAAAGGTTGCACCTGACGTTTTAGAAGTCTGGATGGGAACATAAGACCATGGTTGGTACCCTCCACCCCTTAAACTGGAGTTGGTTTATTAGTGACTGTTTTATTTTATTATTATTTTTGTTTTTGTTTTTGTTTCTAAGAAAAAAAAAAAAAAAAAGCAAGTTTCTGACAAGAGGTGAAATGTTGTGTTAAAAACATCAAGAGTACAAAGAAGACATTCAGCTGTTTGGAATAGTTTTGCATTGGAGAAAACGTTTGACTTTCATTAGGAAAGTTTGTTGGATTTTAGGGCATGTCAACCCTTGTTGGGTTACTCATTTAGACCAGGCATGTCAAACATGTGGCCCATGGCCCGCATACAACCCTAAAAAATATGGTAATTTGGCCAATGAACTTTGGCTGTAGATGAACGTATTAAATCATGGTGTATAAACAATTCTGGAGTAATTAAAATTGAAGAGCTTCAACATTTTACATGCAGTATTAGGATGGATCAAAAGTATTTTTTGATTTTTACGTTTTAGAAGTCTGGATGGGAACATAAGACCATGGTTGGTCCCCTCCACCCCTTAAACTGGAGTTGGTTTATTAGTGACTGTTTTATTTTATTACTATTTTTGTTTTTGTTTCTAAGGCAAAAAAAAAAAAAGAAAAAAAAGCAAGTTTCTGACAAGAGGTGAAATGTTGTGTTAAAAACATCAAGAGTACAAAGAAGACATTCAGCTGTTTGGAATAGTTTTGCATTGGAGAAAATGTTTGACTTTCATTAGGAAAGTTTGTTGGATTTTACGGCATGTCAACCCTTGTTGGGTTAATCAATTGCCCTTATGGCAACAGCCAACCCTTTTTATCATATGGGTGCTGGAAGGGTCTTCATGTCCTGGGAATGACATTAAAGTCTATCTGATAGTGAGGTTCCAGGTTTGGGGAATGTAGAGCACCTCTTCATCCCCATTGCTCCCAGGACCATCTGATTGGGAGTGGTAGTACCTTTTAGGGTTCCATCTATGGGTTAAATAGAAAAACATGAGTTTATAAAAAAAAATTGCATATCCATTAAGAAAGAATCTATTTCAAAATTTTTGTCGGCATTGAATGACCCACTGAAGTTGATATGCCGTAAACCAAACCAACACACACACACACACACACACACACACACACACAATGTGCTTTCACACAGATGCATAAACATATAACACACACACACACACACACACACACACATTATATATATATATATATATATATATATATATATATATACTTACTCACACACACACATATATATATATATATATATATATATATATATATATACTTACTCACACACACACACATATATATATATTATATATATATATATATACTTACTCACACACACACACACACACACACATATATATATATATATACTTACTCACACACACACACACACACACACAATATATATATATATAATATATATACTTACTCACACACACACACACACACACACACACACACACACACATATATATATATATATATATATATATATATATATATGCATATACTTACTCACCACTCACACACACACAAATATATATATATATACACACACACACATACTCTCCACTCGCACACACCTATATGCACATGCATGCACACACACACAAATATATATATATATCCACACACACACACATTTATACATGCATGCACAATCATATATGTGTGTATGTGTGCATGTCAATAAGATTATAGGCAGCTGTTATAACCAGAATCCAATGAGTTCTTCTGTCATTTAATAAAATAAAAGATACATTTATATATATATATATATATATATATATATATATATAAGATTTTTTCTCTCTTTTACTTATCTATTTTTTTCTTTTTTTTTTTTTTAATTTTCAAGGTCTTTTTGGTGGAATGGTGAAGGTAGAAAGAAGAAGAAAGAGGCGAGAAGAGGTAAGAGGGTTTTAATTTTCACATCTGTGATTCACGGCCTTGAGAAGATTTTGTGGGTGATGATATATAATTAGGAATTGAAGTAGATACTGGGGGGGGTAGGGTAGGGCAGGGGGTGCGGTGGCGCGGCGGCGCGGCGGCGGCTGGGGGGTTTGAATCTTATCTGATATGATGGACAGATGAGCTGTAGTCTGGACAGCCACTTCACTGCTGCAGTGGAGGTCAAAGATAACAAGAAAAAGAAGTGATGATGAGGAAGATGAAAAACTGGCAAAGAATCTACCAACGACAACGATAGAGGAACACAAGAAGTTTGAAGTTGTTGGGTGGGTGTTGATGAGATTTGGGAGAGGCCTGGTATGGGAGGAGAGGGGATGGAGGAATATAATGTGGCTTGGTCAGTCTCTTGATTACTTTAGGTTGGTTTGGTTGGATTTTACTTCTATAGTTAAATCCTTTCCAAAGCATTTCTATAGTAAAAACCCTTTTCCAAAGCATTTCTATAGTAAAAACCCTTTTCCAATGCATTTCTATAGTAAAAACCCTTTTCCAATGCATTTCTATAGTAAAAACCCTTTTCCAATGCATTTCTATAGTAAAAACCCTTTTCCAATGCATTTCTATAGTAAAAACCCTTTTTCAAAGCATTTCTATAGTAAAAACCCTTTTCCAATGCATTTCTATCGTAAAAACCCTTTTCCAATGCGTTTCTATCGTAAAAACCCTTTTCCAATGCGTTTCTATCGTAAGACTATTAATTTGATCAAACTAATTCCCCTTTCAGTTGTCGAGCCTTCACTCTGTCTCCGTATTTTCTGCTCATCTTTTGTTAATGGAATCAGAACCATCTTCACTTCAGACTCGTTCCCTCCCTCCCCCTTTTTTTTCTCTCCAGATAGATGAGCAGCAAAATATCTGGGGGTGCAGGTCTTTATGCATGGGCATTAGTTTTCTTGTACTCTGATCCTAAGGGTAAGTGTACGCACGCTTATATACATATGTTTTTGTAGATATGGGCAGATGTATCAGCTGTATGTTTAGGCAGAATATTTCATCAAACTCAACAGACCAGAATCAAAGGTGTAAGATTGCAAAATCCTGGATAAATAAGAAAAAAGAAAGAAAGAAAGATAGTATATATGTATATTAGTACATGTTTCTTTCTTAGTATGTTCATATCTACCTATTCTCATGTCTGTCTTAGTCTATTTATATCTGTGTGCCTGTCTGTTCCTAGCTATCTCTCTTTCATATCTATCTCAGTCTGTTTATATATTTTTTTCGTATCTATCTTTCATACTTATCTCAGTCTATTCATATCTATTTTTCATATCTATCTCTATCTATTCATTTTCTTTTCATATCTATCTCAAACTATTCATATCTTTTTTTCATATCAATCTCAAACAATTCATATCTGTTTTTTCCATATCAATCTCAAACAATTCATATCTGTTTTTTCCATATCAATCTCAAACAATTCAATTCATATCTGTTTTTTCCATATCAATCTCAAACAATTCATATCTGTTTTTTCCATATCAACCTCAAACAATTCATATCTGTTTTTTCCCATATCAACCTCAAACAATTCATATCTGTTTTTCCCCATATCAACCTCAAACAATTCATATCTGTTTTTTCCCATATCAATCTCAAACTATTCATATCTATTTTTTTCATATCTATCTTTATATCAATCTCAAACTATTCATATCTGTTTTTTTTTTCATATCAATCTCAAACTATTCATATCTATTTTTTTTTCATATCTATCTTTTATATCTATCTCAAACTATTCATATCTGTTTTTTTTTCAAATCTATCTAAAACTAATCATGTTTTTTTTTCAAATCTATCTAAAACTAATCATGTTTTTTTTTTCATATCTATCTAAAACTAATCATGTTTTTTTCATATCTATCTCAAACTATTCATATCTGGTTTTTCATATCTATCTCAGTCTATTGATATCTATTTTTTCATATCTTTGTTTCTTATCTATCTAAGTTTATTCATGTCTATTATTCATATCTACCTCAGTCTGTTGTAGAGGAATGTTATTTGGAGAAGAGTTTCATCCTTTCAAGAATAAATATAAGAACAATAACACACAATTAACAACAACATATTTTATTGCCTGTGATACCATTTGCTTTTGTAGCTTAGTTTATAAAGCAGCTTGTATTTATAACTAGTCTTCCCCTAGGCAAGAAAATGGAATGTGAGTTTGAATCTCACTGGGAGATTATCCTTTATTGTTGTTCCTAATTCATTCTGTTTATCACTCTCATAAAAAAATAATGATCTAAGGAAGTTGAGAGAAAAATCAAAAATCTTTTTTTAAATATCAAGACAAAACACTTTTGTTAAAGTTAATGATATTGATAAAT